>VZTI01000853.1:28170-53528 GCA_013397865.1 Struthidea cinerea
GGCCGGGACCGGGGGTCCCACCGGGGGCTGGCGGGACTAGACCCGGCTGCGGGTTTTGCCGGGGCCCGGCCGCTATGCTGAGCCCCAGGTGGGCCCTCGGTCCCCGCCACCCTGAGGGAGACTCCTCTGCCGCATAAGGCGTGGGCTCAGAGGCGCATAGGGCGTCCGGGAGTGCGAGCTCACATCGGTGTTGTTCTAGGTGGCGGTAGAAGGATTTAATCTTTCAGACCTCGCTGGGGTTATGTGGGTTTTTTTGAGTCGCTGACTCGGTTCCGTTGGTTTGGCAGGTCAGAATGGCATCAGATGAGGGAAAGCTCTTTGTCGGCGGGCTCAGTTTCGACACCAATGAGCAGTCATTGGAGCAAGTCTTCTCTAAATACGGACAGATTTCTGAAGGTGAGACTGCAGAGCCGAGCTGGGATAGTTTCCCTTAATCTGTTAAATTTCCCTGGTGCTGATGGGTTTTTATTTCCTGCCTCTCCTTTTCACAGTCGTGGTGGTGAAAGACAGAGAGACTCAGAGATCCAGAGGTTTTGGCTTTGTTACTTTTGAAAATATCGATGATGCAAAAGATGCGATGATGGCCATGAATGGAAAGGTGAGGAGGCTCTGGAGTTGATTGCTTATTTCCGAAAACGTAGGAAGGGAATCAGAGGTGTGCTGCTGTTCAGGCTGTGTGGAAGAAGAGATAAATGCCGGACATGAAATGATAGAGATGTAAAAAATCTGGCTGTGTGAATTTATGTATAAATATATATTGGGAGTATAGATGGATGAAGTTCCACGATGGAATCGGGATGACTGAGATAGTGGCTTCGTAGAAATTCCTGTAAATACAATTAATATATCAGTTTCCTTGCCTACTTGGGTTAATTGTGGCATGAAATAAGTGTTCAATTTGTGAGGAGCAGTAAATCCTGGCACTGCTTAGCTGACTGTGAAGGCGTACAACTTGTTCTACGTGTGCTTTGCTATTCAAGCATTTCAGTTTGGCTAATTGCGGTTCTGTATTAGTCTGTAGACGGGCGTCAGATCCGAGTTGACCAGGCTGGGAAATCCTCCGAGAACAGATCCCGTGGCTACAGAGGGGGGTCCGCGGGGGGCCGGGGCTTCTTCCGTGGGGGCCGAGGCCGGGGCCGTGGCTTCTCCAGAGGTGAGTGTGTGTGTGGAAGGGATCAGTCATCATGTCTGGACGGGGGGGGTGTCACTTGTCAGAATGCTTTAAAAAACCTCATTTCCACGTATTTCCAAGGAGGTGGAGAGAGAGGCTATGGCGGCAGCAGATTTGATTCCAGAAGCGGAGGCTATAACGGCTCCAGAGACTACTATAATAGCAGGTGAGGGCTCTGCCAGCACTGGGGCTCGTGGGGAAGCTGTGGTGGAGGTCAAAGCAGCAGAGAAGCAGTTGAGCAGCTGTAAAGCAGGTGCTGTTTGTCCCGCAGGAGTCAAGGTGGCTATGGAGAGAGGAACTCGGGAGGCTCCTACAGAGACAGCTACGACAGTTACGGTAAGTCCCGCTTCGACCGGGAGCGCTGAGTCCGTGTGCTGTAGGAGCTCTGAACCTGCTGAGCCTGAGCCTGGAGCTGGGGCAGGCTCAGGCTGTGGACGTGGTGGTGCCGGGAGATTCTAATTTAATGCATGTGCAGGAGTTGCTCGGATCTAAGGCAAAGCAAGTGTTAAAAAAGGTGTTCCTGGAGCCCAAACTCGGCTGCCCTAACGCACTGACCCGCGGGTGGGGGATCTCAGTAGCCAAGTAGCCGTAGCCTCGGAATAATGCAAAGGGAGTAAAATGCTGGAACTTGTCTTTGCTTCAGTGCCTTTACAATTGTGCCTGCTTCTTGTCCTCAGCTACACACAACGAGTAAAAATCCTTCCTGACTCAAGATCGTCCTTCCAATGGCTGTATTTATAAAGATTTTTGGAGCTTCGCTGAAATGGTTATTGTGTAGTACATCTACTTGTATTTTCACTTTTATAGTATTATCAGTTCTGATCTTGTCATACACAGCCTGGCAGCTTCTGAGACGGGACGGTCTGATTAGACTGTCTTGGAGAAAGCTCTGCTTTCAAGTGGTTTTAATCTTCTTTGAAAGCACTTCAGATTTTATTTTATCCTCCATGAATGAGCCAAGGTGTTCGGTTTTTGGTTTTTGTTTTTTTTTTAAGTTGGGGCCCCAATTCTGTTTCTTTTAAGCTAGAAAGGACTTTGTACCGATGTTCACTGGAAGCTGAACAAGCTGTGGACTTTTTTTTTTCCTTTTTTTTTTTTTTTTTTTCAAGTGCATTACCTTCGTCTTTTGTAACATTCCTTTAGTGTAGCAAGGTAGGAATGCAGCCTGGGTTCCGTTGGAAGGCAAACCACCTTGATATATCTAAAGAGAAACGTGCTTGTATGTTCAACCCGCATAACGGTATTTTTACTGTTGTAACGATGTAAATGACCCAGAACTAGACTTGCAAACTTACCATAAAGAGGTTCTTGAAAATGTTTATTTATATTGTCCTTTTTTACTGGAAGAAATATGCATATTCCATTGCTGTTGTATTTGAAGTGGTAAAGGATTCCTGTATACAGTTTTCTTTGGCTTTACGAAGCCTATTAAAAGACCGTCTGAAATGAACTCTGCTCCTGACATTTACATTTCATTGCACAACACAACCCTTGGAGACGAAGAACAGTCTTGGGAGCGAGAGGAGGAGATTAGGGACAGTGGCAGAGCCAGCCGGACGATTGCCCGGGCGCTGGAATTTAAATCCTAAAATCGGTCTTGACATCTGAATTGGCCAACAATTTTCACATAAAACAGTCAAAACTTGTCTATAGAGGCTGGAAGTACAAACCTGAGGGTGCGCTAGGAGCGAAGTGCAGTCGGAATGTTAGGAAGGATAATGGAAGTTTCCTCAAAAGCTGCTGTAGCCTACACTGGGAAGCTGTAGAGAAGAGCCAAGTGCTGTAGTCCCTGGGCTGTTCCCTGCGTGCCGAGCGCGTGTGCGATGTAGGGGAATGCCGGGCTTAGCTTAGCTGTGTCATTGCTTACAAGTTCTAAGAATTCTTTGCTAGCAAATGGAAACTGCAGTGTCCTTGGAGAAAAGAAGTGTTGTGCCTCCAACAGAAACCTCTGAGACGAGAGCTGCTCTCTTGGCTAGTTCATATGTGGAAATAGTCCTGTAATTCGAGGTAACTCCTTTTGCTCATGTCCGCATCCTTCCTCTTGTTGAGAGCTCATTTGAAAGTCTAATGTACCTGTGAAATATTCCTTTTGACAATTTTGGTCAGCTGCTGGAAAAATGTTAACCCATGCCGTATGCAACCTTTGGCTTGTGGCACACCTTGAGTTCCACAGATCAGAGTTGGGCATGCAGCCGTGTCTTGCTGTAGGTACGGAAGCAAGATGGGAACGAACTCCCTGACTCGATATGTGTTCATCTATTGAGACTCTTCCTAGACTTCATTAAGTTGCTCACTTTAATTGTAGCTTTCTTTGCCATCCTACTTGTTGCCATTAACTTTTTCCCATGGCCCACACTTCCTAAGCAGCCATGTCCAAGTGTTAACTCTCTGCTTAGGGGATCCAATCCATGGGCTGGCTGAGCACGGGCAGCAGCCGGCCCGGAACAGTTTTCCCAGACTGTGCTTTGTGGTGTGATGGGTTCAGCGATGGCTTGTGAGACCCTCGTGCGCTGTGAGCTGTGTGGGGAGGTTGGGGGCGAGAGCAGCCTCTGCCCAGGGCTCCTGTTAATGCCTCTCTGCTTTGGCAGGCTGAAGGGACCCGGCACACGCCTCGGAGGCCCAGCGGATCCTGAGGGACCAGAGCAGCGTTCCAGGGATGCAGGAGCAAGTTTGCTAACCAGGTAACATCCCTTTCCTGAGCTTTTTGTCTTTGGCTGTGTCCCTGTTCTACAGCCCTGAGCTCTAAGTGGTCCAGTAACCCTGTTCTGTTTCTGTGTCTTCATCCACCTTGAAATTCTGTCTTCATTTCATTTCAGCACTGAGACACGTCAGAGAAGACAGAAGGACAGACAGTGGAGTGAGGAGATGAAGAGCTCAGAGCAGTGGTGTTGCTCATTTTCGCATGAACCAAGCCAACCAAGCCAGAATAAAACACTGAAATGTGGAAAAAAATAAATCTCTGTGGTACTTCTTGTGGGAAACAGAATATTTTTGGCAAAATACTTATCTGGTGCACAGCCCAGTTCAGAGCACAGAACAAACTACCGCTGTGGTGCTTGGAGGTGGATGCACTCAGCTCTGAGCCGATTGATGCCTGATCCTCATGGAAAATGAGGTCTTGTTGCTGGTGAAATCCCAAGAATGTGGCAGCTCAGTAATGAGGATTAGTCTTGGGATAGGCTGACAGCTCTGAATGTGTCTTTGGCAGGAGATTGCAGGGCGAGAGCTGTGAGAGTTTTTGATGATCTCAACTGCTCCTGCCCTTTCTTTTGTGTTAAAAGAGCAGTTGATTGCTTCATCCTGCCCTTTTCTCCCTTTTTTTTAAACTGATAAACTCAGAATGTGGTGATGGGCTCACTCACAAGCCCCAAGGACTTGCTGCCCGAGAGCCATCAGTTCCCAATTTCCCACTGATAAAAATCTCCAGACGTTCCTGCCTGCAGGAGGGGATTATTGAGCTCACTTCACAAAACCTACTTTTCCTCCTTTAACCTTTTTCAAATTATCTAAGTGAACAGGATTGTAAAAAAGCAACCAGCCATGACACACTTTCGGGGGTTGTACTTGAGCAATTCACCAGTGAGGATTTTTGCATGTTAATGCGGGAGGATATTAAAGGCTGAGGAGTTGCAAAGTCTTAGCTGATAAAAATGCAGTCAGGTGAGGCTTAAATGAATTCAGGCTGAAAATACTCACAAACAATGCTTTGTAAGACCTCCCTAAATAGGGTGCTTAGACGCGGGCAGAAATAATGAAGAGGTGCAAAAATAGAGCCTGGTTGGAGGGCGCTGTTATTTTTGGCATTGCTAATTACGGCACCGAGTTAATAACGTCGTGCTGGGATGGGTGAGGGAATTGCTGGATCCAGGGGCTGGATGTGGAACCCAGTGGCGTCATCGGGAAGGTGTTTGGGTGCCGTGGGTCTGACGTGAGCTCGGCTGACCCAGTTTTAGCCAAAATACCCCTTTTTTTTTTTTTTTTTTTTTTTTTTTTTTTTTTTTTTTAAAGTAAGCCCTGTGTCCAGGCAGCTTGAGCCGCTCCCTGAGGAAAAATGGGGGAGTGGGGCAGGGCTGAAGGGCGGTGACTGAGCCCTGGTCAGCCGGAAGTGTCTGCAGAGGAAAAAGGTGGGGTTTAGAAATTCTTGAAAGGCTTAAAATGCTCCTGTTTGCAGCTGTGTGCACCCTGGGGCGGGAATGGCCGCCGTGAGGGGGGGAAGGATAACCCTGAGGGGGAAATGGCGGCTCTGAGGGAGAAGGTCCTGCCCTGAGAGGGAAGTGGTGACACTAAGGGAGAAATGACGACCCTCGGGGGGAAATGGTGACCTTGAGTGAGGAAGAACAGCCCTGAGGGGGAAATGGCGGCTCTGAGGGAGAAATGAGAGCGCTCAAAGGGCAATGGCGGCCCTGAGGGAGGAAGGATGACCCTGAGCGGAAAATGGCGTCTGTGACGAACGGGGTGTTGCAGTGACGGAGAAATGGCGGCCCCGCCGAGGCGGCCGCAGCCCGCGAGGGGACAACAACGACCCTGAGGGCAAAATGTCGGAGCCCCGCGGCGGCTCCGTGAGCGGGTCACGGCCAGCCCGGAACGGCGCAGCCCCGGAACCCGCGAGCGGCTCCGCGGGGCCCGGGCGGTGCCTGCGCCGCGCGCACCGTCCCGGCGCCTTCCTGCGCCCGCCGCTCCCGCTCCGCTGCCCCGGCCCGGCCCGGCCATGGCGCGCCTTCTCCTCGTCCTCCTCCTCCTCCTCGTCCCGCACCTCGGCCGCGCCGCCGCCCCCAGCCCGGGGAACAGCACGGAGCCGCCGCGGGCGGCCGCAGGGAACGAGAC
This sequence comes from Struthidea cinerea, assembly GCA_013397865.1. Lineage (NCBI taxonomy): Eukaryota > Metazoa > Chordata > Aves > Passeriformes > Corcoracidae > Struthidea > Struthidea cinerea. Next base: position 34,166 of record VZTI01000853.1, read on the forward strand.
GCAGTCGGGGTCGGAGCACGAGTCCGGGCCGAGGCTGTCGGTGGGGTTGGGGCTGCCGGTGCTGAGGCGGGCAGTTTATGTGCTGAGCGCTCTCTCGGCGCTGGCTGGGCTCTACTTCGTGCTGCGGGCGGTCCGGTGAGTGCGGGGGGGGAGACGGGCACCCGACCGGGGCTGTGTCCGCGTTCCTGCTGGTCCCGCTCCTGGTCTTGTCCCAGTCCTGGTGTCCCCTGACCTGGGGTTGCGTCCCTGCTGGTCCCAGTCCCTCTTCCCCTTGTCCTGGGCTGTGTCCCAGCTTGTCTCGGTTCCAGTGTTCTCTGGAACTACCCTTCTTGTCCTGGTTCCCCCTGGTCTGGGGTGTCACCCTGATTGTCCTGGTCCTGGAGCCCATGGCCGGGCCCCTGCCAGTCCCGGTCCTTGTCTGGGTCCCCCCGAAGCCGGTCACGGTGTCCCCTGTCCCTTGCCTGCTCCAGTCCCGCTCCTAATCCCTGGGTTTGTGCCCATTTTCCCTGAATCCCCCTCCCCTCCCTCTGCCAGCCGGGGCTCTGCTTCCCCGCGCATCCCCTTGGCAGCGAGTCCAAAACGTTGCTGTAAATCCCCAGCACTGTTAATTACCCGAAGTAATTAGCGCTAAACCATCTCCGGTCCCGCTGGGTGGGGACAGCAGCTCACTCACTGTGCTCTCCCTGTCCCTCAGCCCCAGGTCCGAGGGCCCCAGAAACGAGCCCAAAACTCATTTCAGGTTGAAGGTGCCCCAGAGGAAGAAGTACGGGCTGCTCTCAAGCCACGACGAGAACATCGAGCTGGGCTCCCTGGACAGTGATGAGGACACCGTGTTTGAAACACGGAACCTGAGGCGGTGAGGGAGCATTTTGTGTGTTTTGTGTGTTGCTCTTTTCCTCACGAGGGGCTGAGGCTCCTTTCCCAAAGCCGTGGGAGCTCTGGCACAGCTCCTATAACCAGATCTGCATAAATTAAAACGCCTGTGTGTGGTCTCTGTATTGGCACACGGATTTATCTCGCTTTTCCTCATTTTCTGGCCCGGGAAAGTCTTGCTGACAGGGTTATTTGGACACTGCTGTGGGGTCACAGGGCTGTTGGGAGAGGCAGCCCTTGTGTCCAGTCTGGGCCTCCCTGTGTTAGACAGGAAAACAAAAATTCCTCGTTGTTTTATTTTCCTTCAGTTTAGGAATTGCTTCCAACTCATATCACAGTTCAAACTCCCAGTCCCAGCAGGACATCCATCCCTGCTTTCTCAGCAAAATTCCTGTTTTGATTTGGGCTTTTTTTTTCAGTTTGGGGATTGCTTCCAAGTCCTATCACGGTTCAGACTCCCAGTCTCACCGGGACATCCATTCCTGCTTTCCCAGCGTCGTGTTTACATCCCACAAGTTCGATTTCTAGGGAGGTTGTTTCAAGCTGAGGAGGAATATCACCTCAGGGAATGTCACCTCTGCTCCCCCTGATTTTGGGTGTCTCCTTTTTTTTCCAGATGACCAGTGCCCGGACTGATGGAGGGTCCAATCCCAGTGGAATCTCCAGTGCTCGAGTTTCATATCTGCTTACAGTGACTATTAATTAACAGTTCAAGCCTTTCCATGGCTGGGGCAGGGGAAAGGGGACCAAACCTGTTTTCTTCATGTGCATTCTTGGGGCCATTTCTGGGGAAAGATGGGACCTGTTCACTGCATGGGGAGAGGCTGAGGCAAGGGAGATGCTCCTGGATGATTTTCAGCACCCGAAATCCGAGCTCTGAGCTGGAGAGCTGCCCCTGTGCCTCACATCCCTCTCTCCTTGCCCTGGAAGCATCAGATTCCTTTTCCATGCTGATTCTCTTTCCTTCATGCAGTATCAGGTTACTTCTTTGGGAAGTGTCGCTGTAATCAGCTCCTGGGAGGAGCTGGGAGAGCTCTCGGTGTCTGTTACACAAACAGGGGTGGGAGGGTGATAGTTCAGACAGAACAGTTTTGGGAATGAGTTAAACGAGTTAAATTTTTGCAGGATTAGCGGTTACTGGGATAATCCTGGTCATTCATGGGTTTACAGATGTGTTTACAAATGAAAGGGGCCACAACCCAAAGGAATATTTCTCCAGAAGAGCCACCAAAAGGGATGGGAGTGCCCGGACTCTGCCCAGCCCCGGTGGTGTGACACCAGGGACACGTGTGACATCTGCCAAGCTCTGGAGTTTGGGATACCTGAGGAAGAGCCAGGTGTGAGCCAGGGAGTGTCTTGGAGCAGCTGATGACTGGAAAAGGGGGACCCCAACCCCTCTTGACTGTGATTCAGGGCAGCCCTGGCTGTGAGTTATCTCCGCTCAAGGACCCTGGAGTTTCACTCCCTTGGCTGGTGCTCAGCCGGGGTATTTCCTGCAGCCCATTGTTACGTGGATATTTGGGATCTGATTGTGTAGGACCAAAGGTGAATGTGTCAGGAGGTTGTTGTTGGGTGGATCTGCTGCTAAAACAGTGAAAACTGCTCGCCAAGTGCTCCTGTCCCTGGCCTTTCCTTGGAAACTGGCAGCGCATCCTTAAATCCCACTCCCCCCCCAAGCTGGCAGTGCCTTTGTTTGGAGAACCCGAGGGATTTGCCCTGCAGGCAGGGAGGTCCCTGTGGCACCTTTAGGGTGAATATTTAGAACGTCCTTGGAATGTCTTTGGCTCCTTTCCTTTGGCTTGCAAATCCCCTGTGGATCAGGGGGCACAGGTGACACTTGGAGAAGGGACAGGATGTGCTGATCAGGGAGGGGCCGGGGGCTGGCAGCTGCTCCGGGATCCCCGAGGCAGCAGAGGGAGTGCTGTGATCCTGGCCGCGTTTGTGTGTTCAGAACCAGGTGAGATTTCCTGGAGAAATCCCACCCCTGTGGCAGCTCCGTCTCGCATGTGCACGAAGGATTTTAAAATACACAGAGATATATTTTTAATAACGCTGCAGTGTGCACACAGTGCTTGGATGTGCCCTGTTTTCCTGTCGTTTGGGCCCTTTCACACCTGTTTTGGGGTGTTCTCTGCTTGTGTAGCTGCTGCAGATGGGAGCAGGCAGGGCTTCCATGTGGGAATTGCTGGGATGGCTCCACCCGGCTGCGGCTTCCCTGGGGATGATCTGAGCTCTGTGATCCCTGGTCAGGGATCTGTTGATCCTGCAGGGCTGCATGTGCTGGTAATTCCCTGGCTCTCCAGTTCCCTCTGGAGAGTTGTTCCTTGTGCTGTTGAAGCCAGATGAGCCCGACTGTCCCAATCCACTGCCACGTTCAGTGTTTGATCAACACATTCCTCGATGACCTTCCTTTACCTGGAGTGATGAACCTGAGCATTCCTTAGGCTCCCCTCTTGTTGGACAGGTGGGCTTTGCAATTCTCAAGTTTCCTCACCTCGCAGGAGTGGAGGATTTGTTTGTTGTTAAACGATTCGGATCAGAGGGGACCTCAAGCCATATGTCCTGCCTTGAAAATAATTCTGCCGGAATTTGGTTTTGCTGGAACGGGTGTTGGTGTTTGAGCAGGGAAAGGCGTGGAGCAGGTAATGAGGTGCCCGTGCTGTGCTGTGTAGGTACCAGGGAAGGAAATTGAGGTGCCAGCCTGGAATTTCTGCACCACTTCCACATTTTCAGAGTCCTGACAGCCCCCTTTGAAGAGCGCAGGGTACAAAGGTGCTTGTGGGGCTGTCACTTGTTCTGGTCCTGTTTGGGCTGGGGACAGCTTGGAGCTGTAATCGGGGACCCTGTGAAAGCTGCTTCCACTTCCATCCTGCCCCTTGGCAGCCGTTGGCATCTGGATTTGCCCTTTGTGGGCCGTGACATTCCATCCCTGCTCTGCTCTGAGTCCTTGGAGGCCTTTTCTAAGAGGAGAAAACCAAGTGACAGACCTGAGACTCCTTGGGGTGCTCAGCACGATCCCATTTCTCCGGGAGGAACCAACCGGAGCTGTCACTTCTGCAGTGTGAGCAGTGCCAGGCCAGGGCAGGTTTTTTTGGGGTGGATCCTGCAGATAACAGCAGCTTTGAACACGTCACGTGACCTTTCCACAAAGGAGCAGTTCAGGTGTTCCCTCCATTGCTCTTTCAGTTCCTCCACGTGTGTTTGATACCCTCGTTTTAGGTCTCTTTGCACCGGTTGGATCTTCCAGTAGCTTTCCAGTTTTAGTTTTTCAGCCTAAACACGGGGATGCAACCAGACCTGCCTGTGCCTGGCCCTGGGCAGGCTGAGGCCTCACCAGCCACTGCTGCACTTTTCTTTCTCCGGGATGAATCAGGGTGTTGGTGGCAGGCTCCGTGTGCCCGTTGGTCTGCAGGATTCCTGCTCATCCCAGCCAAAAGGAGCCGACGGACCACGACCTGTGACAGTCACCGCCTGTGTGCATCACGAGTGACTACAACAGTCTGCTCTGAATTAAGCCAAAGCCAAATCCCGAAGTTTACATAATCCCTCTGTCATTTTGGAGATTTTATGGGATGCTCTGCTGCCGATACCGACCTGCCCAAACCGCCTGGGCCATCTGCAGGGTTAATGGGATCCACGGGAGCGGGGTGAGATCAGCTCTGCCGGTTGTGTTCTGCGCCTGGGGTGGGATCTGCAGCACTGGGAGTGCTGGGAGAGGGGCCTGTGCTGGGAGCCCCGGAGTCAATAAACAGCACTTGAGCGCATTGTTGTCTGAACTCCCCAAGGAGCAGCTCGTGTTTCACCCTCCTGGAACTGCTGATTTATCTTTAAAAAGCCACTGGCCCTGCACTGATCCATGGTTCTCCTGTCGTTGCAGCATCCCCTCCCTTGTACCTGGAACTGCTGGAATGAAGCATTCTAGCCCACCCATCCCTCCCTGCTCTGTGCAGGGGCTGCTGAGCCCCTGGGATGAGGCTGCTGTGGTGGGTTCATGGATTTATGGAGTCCTTTGGGTTTTCCCCCTGCCCTGCTCCCGCTCACAGGACAGTGGCACTGTCCCTCCGTGTGCTCCCAAGGATGCTTGTGTCCCATCTGGAAGTGTCCAGGGCCAGGCTGGACGGAGCTTGGAGCAACCTGGTCTATGGAAGGTGTCCCTGCCCATGGCAGGGGGTGGAATGAAGTGAGCTTTAAGGTCCCTTTCAGCCCAAACCATTCCATGACTCCATGATTATCCAGTCATCTCTGGGTTGGTTTCAGTTTTCTGAAGTCACCTCCTTTCTCCCTGGTCCCACATTAATCCCTTTTCTTGTACAGAAGACCAAATAAGGTCCCTGTGAGGCCAATTCCGGCCTCTCCACGGCAGCAGAGCCAAATTGGGAGCGAGGAAGGAGAGGCTGTTCCCTGGATCACTGAATCATGGAATCTCCTGAGTTGGAAGGAACCCACAAGGATCCTCGAGTCCAGCTCCTAGCCCTGCACAGACACCCCAACAATTACATCCCTGGGAGTGGTGTCCAAATGCTCCTGGAGCTCCCTTGGGGCTGGGACCATTCCCTGGGGAGCCTGGGCAGTGCCCAGCACCCTCTGGGGGAAGAACCTTTTCCTGATCTCCAACCTAAACCTCCCCTGATGCAGCTCCAGCCGTTCCCTCAGCTCCTGTCCCAGGTCCCAGAGAGCAGAGATGGGAGCTGCCCCTCGGGAGTCTCCCCTGGGTCTCCTCCAGGCTGAAATGGGAATGTCCCGGCTCCTCCCTGCAAGGAATTTGTTCCAGAACAAAACCAAGGGCGTTCCCCGACTCTCCCATCTGCTTCTCATCCTGCTCGTTCCGGTTGCGTGGATCAGTGGCACTGAGAAAACAGAAGCCACGTTCCCCCTGTTCCCCTCTGCCACGCTGTCCGTGTCCCCTTGTCCTGGCTGCTCCTGTCCTGGAGCAGCCGAGGAGGGAAGAGGGCTTTGTTCGCTCCACGATTTACCCTCGTTGTTGGTGAGGTTCTGGGGGGGCAGCGGGGTCGGGGCACACCAGGAGCTGGGGCACAGGGGATCCCTGTAGGTGGCACTCACAGACCAGACTTGGCAGCTGCCGGGGCACTGCCGGCACCTGGGGAAGCTGCAAATAAATCCTGGCGCCTCGAAAGGCAAATCTCCTTCCTCCAGCAGCTGTCTGGGATGAGCTGGAAGTGCCTTTGGTGGCTGTGTCTCTCTTGGCATCGGGGTGGGGGAGCAGCAGGTTTTGGGGCGGCTCCTGGGGAGCTGTTGGGCTGGGGAGGGTCTTGCCCTGTCTCCATCTCAGCTGGATTTCACCTGGCCCTGTCAGTACTTGTTTGGGAAAGATTTTTATGATTCTGGGCCTGACGAGGTTTCGGGATGCCCTGGTTTGGTGGAGTGAAGCCACCGGCTTCGGCACAGACAAGAACACCCAGCCCTGGCACAGCATGGTCCTGGGGGCACCCCGGCTTTCCTGGGCCAAATTAACTGCAGTGCTAATGAACTAACAGAGAGCATTCCCCGTGCAGCAGCATGGGCAGGACAGCATCACCCAGTCCGGTTAGATCGGATACGAGGGAAAATTCTTTCCCCAAAAGGAAAGGATCCAGCCTGGCACAGGCTGTCCAGGGCAGCGATGGAGTCACCATCCCTGGAAGTGTTCAAAAAACCCCTGGATGTGGCACCTGGGGACATGGTTTAATGGTGGCCTTGGCAGTGCTGGGGGAATGGTTGGACTTCACCATCATGGGGGTCTTTTCCAACCGAAAAAATTCCACAATTCTGCGCTTTCAAGCTCTGTCTGTGTGCGGTGCTGGGAGCTGCCACAGGATGTGAACCAAGCGCTTGTTCCTTTTCAGGCTCAGGGGGCTGTTACCCCAATTAGCGCTAATTGCCGTGGCCTGTGGTGCTGGACCAGCTGCAGCTGTGCCGTCCTCCCCCCATCCCTGTTCCCTGCTCTGTGCCATCCCCTCTTCTCGAGCTCTCACTGGGGACAGGCTCCGGCTGGTGCTGGCTGGGATTCCAGTCACAAACACAAGCTGGCGGCATGGATCTGCTCGGAATTTATTTTAAACTCGAGGTAAAGTGCTCTTGATGCTTTGGATGCAAATTTCCTTGCCTGGAATGGGAGCCGTGGGGCCGGTGGAGTGCCGGGGAGCTCTTTTGATTCCAGAGCCTGTTTGCTGCTGCAGCTCCTCGAGCCGCGCTCCATGGAGTGCGAAATCACCTCTGCGGCACAGCCCGGGGAGGGAGCACTGCCGGCACACAGAGCTCTTCTCCTGCTCTCTGTCCCCTGGTTTTAATGAGGGTTGGTGTCTAAAGTTGAGGTTTTTTAGAATTTTTTTTTAGTGTTTTTGTGTGTGACAGCAGCCTGTGTGTGATTTTTCCAGTCACTGTATGGGAGAAGAGATGGTCCAAGTCCCTCCAGCCCGCCCAAGGAGGGAAAAGAGAAAAATGTAGAATGGGTAAAAGATGCTCCATTCATGGATTTCAGAGTTCTTTGTCACTGGATGCCTCCGCTACCAAACAAACCCTGGTTTTAATAGGTGGCATTAACCAAGGCTAGGTTGAATGGGGTTTGGAACAACCTGGGATAGTGGAAGGTGTCCCTGCCCGTGGCAGGGGGTGGAACTGAATGAGCTTTAAGGTTCTTCCAATCTAAACTATCCCAGGATTGTCTCCACGGGTCGCTAGGTCGGGGATTGTCCCCATGAATGCACCGGGCTCTTGGTCCTGGTTGGGCCAAGCCCTGGATGGGTGAGGAGATGAGCATGGTCAGGACAAAAATGCCACGAGGTTTGTTCTGTTTATTGCTCATACACTCACTGGGTTGCTCTGGGTGCTTTGGGGTGACTGTGGGTGGCTCTTGGAATTTCCCCATAAGTGTTTTCAGCTGCACTCACAATTCTCCTGTGCCCACGTCCCTCTGGGGCTCCTTGTGGGCAGGGGCTGGTTCCTCACCTTCATTCCACGGACACTGGCTAATCCAAAATGCGTCTCTGGGTTGGTGTGGAATCGGGTGGCACACTGGGAAGGAAGCTGGGAATGTTTGCAAACCCACTGCGGAGTGTCTGATGTCTCTCCTGTTCCACTCAACAAAGCTCCTCTACACAACGAGCAGATTCTCCTGCATCAGAAATTACCTTTACTTAGTTGGCTTTTTGTCTAAATCCTCCTTCTGATCTTTATTTTTTTTCCCTTCCATCATGGAAAGGTGAATGGAAGTGGCACTTCAGCCACCAAAGCCTTTCCTTTAGAATCGCTGGTTGTTTTTTTGTTTTAAAAATTTTCCAAGGGGGCTTTGCAGGGGAGGAGGAAGGAGCGGCCGCTTTTCAAGTGACTCTGGGGAATAAAAGTATAAAGGACAGGAATGATCAGAACTGTGCTGGCAACAGAACAATATTTTATTTTTGAGTACCAGAGCTAATTGGAGAAGGAATTCACACGACAATTTTTGCAATCTAAGGATGAGTAAACATGAAAGGGGCTCTGTGCTCCTGAATGTGCAAATGCAGTGGCGGGGGGGGGAACAGCCCAAAAATTAAATTGGAGACAATGTCTTGGATGTTACAATCCCACGTTTGCTCCTCACGGTGCTGGATCAAAGTCACGAGCTGAAGCTCACGTCCAGGGATACCTCTTGGGGGGATGGAACTTCCACGCACCTGTGGGCTGGAATCGCCAGAAAAAGGGGATTTTAGGTCTGATTTGCTGGAAGCACTTCCATGGGCTGTGGGATCGCTGTGGATCTGAACAGATCCTGCTTCAGCAGGGCTTGGAGAGCTCCTGCCCGTGGAGAGGTGTTTGCAGACAATTACCAGCTGCGTTAATTAAAGCGGCGTGTGGGGAATGGGGGGTGACGGGTTAGAGCAGCTCACCAGGGGGTGCAACAAGATGATTGGGAGTTCCCTTCCCATCCAGACCATCCTGGGATTCTGTGGTCACCCTCTTCCCAGTCACTGTGGTTCCTGGGTTTGAAGAGGTTCGTGATGTCGCATCCAGTGCTGGGAAATGGGACTGAAATGGCCCTGAACTGATGTGTGGGCAATCCCCTCACCCCCTCTCCCACTGGAAGCATCTCCTAGTGCCACTGTGATTCCCTCCTGCCACGCTGGAATCCCCAGGAATTGCTGTTGGCAGCACCTGGGCATCCTCAAAATGCTTCCGTCCACCACGTAACCAGAGCCTGGAAGTGGGGGTGTGGAGATTTGCAGCCAGAAGAGCCCGTTCCGGGGTCACTCTCAGGCGGAGCGTCAGGAGGTTTGTCCTGCTCCGTGTGAGGAGGTGAAGGCAGAAGGTTTCCCCGGAGAGGCTCCAGCCCCTCCGTGGAGTGTTCACTCCGCCCCGCTACGCTGCTGTTACGTTCCGGTGGTTAATTACTCTCGCTCTTTAAAATAATAAAACCTCGTGTACTTAAAATAATCCCAATTATTTCATTGTTCAGCCTGAGCTGAGCCCAGCCACCCCCGCTCCTGCAGAACTGCTGGAAAGGCTGCTCCTGACAGGGAAAAACTGATGGGCATTAACGCCGTGAGCAGCAGCTGAGGGGATTGAGGCTCTGGGGGGGCTGCTCTACCTGCAGCCCCCAGGTGCTTCTCCAGGACATCCCACGGATCATCAAGTCCAAATCCAGGTGATGTGTGACAGGGCCTGTTGCAATAGGACAAGGAGTGATGGTTTTAAACCAAAAAAGGCTGATTTAGACTAGATATAAGGAGGAAATTCTTCCTTGTGAGGTGGTGAGGCCCTGGCACAGGGTGCCCAGAGCAGCTGTGGCTGCCCCTGGATCCCTGGAAGTGTCCAAGGCCGGGCTGGACGGGGCTTGGAGCAGCCTGGGACAGTGGAAGGTGTCCTGCCCATGGCAGGGGGGTGGCACTGGATGATTTTTAAGGTCCCTTCTCACCCAAACCATTCCAGTGTTCCATGACGTTGCTGAAACCCAGGCTGGCAGCGCAGGGCTGATCCGGCTCTGCTCCCAAGGACACCCCGGAGGAGCAGCTCCTGATGGGATGTTCTCCTGGAGGGATGGAGGGATGCCTGGGGAGCCTCATCTTACAAAGGGATCCCTCAAAGCAGCCGAGCAGGATCGTGGCAGTGCTTCCATCTCCGCGTGCGCCGGAGGCACAGCGGGGCCTCGGACGCGGTGGCTCAGACTCGCTCGTGCCGGGGTATATTGGTGTGTTTTGATCATTTTTCTTGCCAGTGTTATTTTAATCTGCTTTTCTCTCACATCAAACTCCTCTTTCTGCAGAACACAGAGAGGCATCGGGTTTGTGCCCTTTGTGATCGGTAGCAAAGGGCTGCGATAGCGCGTTTTTCCTTTAGAACTGGAGGTTTTATCCCTGCGATAACTTTAGCTTCGCCACAGTCATCGTTTGGGCTTCTCGACTGGCTCAGATGAGTGCAGGGAAAACACTTCCCACATTTATTAGAGGAAGAGAGGGCTGGGTGTTCTTAGGAAGGTTCCCACTCCCATCACCCAGGTGGATTTGGAAAGCAGCTGAGTTCAAACCGAAATCACCTTCTCCCTCCATCTGAGGTGGGCTGCGGCTTTATCTGACTTCACGTTGAGGTGTTGGTTGGCACCACTGCCAGGGTGGATGATTGCCCGGAGGAGAAGTCCCCGGGAGCAGCCTGGTTTTCCTGGGAGCTGCGCAGTCAGAGGGAGCCCTTTCCCTCCAAAGCCTGTGTTTCCTACCTCGAAAATGACATGTAGGGAATGTTTTTTTCAAATGAAGGAAGGATTAAGGCACAGCAAGAGCTGATTTGCCAAAGGGCACCCAGGGAAGCAGTGATGGATCAGAGATGGAAGTGGAATCCTCGGCTCAGCCCGCACCTGCCCCACCACCCTTTTCCTTCCCTGCTCCCTGGCTGCCCAGGTCTTATGGGATAACCAGGACTTGGATTTCCATCCTCTTAAAAGAGGCAATTTAAGGAGCTTTCCAGAGGAGCAGAGCTGCAGGTCACCTCCTTGCCGCTGAAGATGTTTTTCTTCCCCCTTTCTCCATCCTCGTGCTCCTTCAGAGCCTCTTTGCTCTGCTCCTTTCCCACAGCTCAGAGCCATTCTCCCAGCTTCAAAAGGTTTCCTAATTACCCTAATGAGGTCAGGAGAGACCAAACGCTTCTGTGACTTAAAGCAGGGGTGGGAAGGAGTTGGGAGGGGGGAAATATCCCGGCTGGTGCCTGAACGAGGTGTCGCGGGAAGGCGGCGTCTCCCCCTCCGCACGTTCCCCCCAGCTTCCCATCTCCAGCAGATAAAAAAAAAAAAGGGAAATGTGGACAGAAGGTCTCAAATGTATCAAACAGCTTTTAAAAAGAAATTCCTTTTGCCTGTCAAAAGAACAAACAGATACACCAAAAACTGTCAGAATTAGTGTTGGAGTAATTGCAGCAGCTCTCCAAGGTTAATGCTCCATTAACGAGCAGCTCTCACGCAGCTAAAAGCCAGGACGAGACAGGTTGTCAAAGGCTTCCAGGAGATTAAAGCGCCGCGTTCCCAGCCAAACTCTCCCGTGGATGTTGTTTGGGAGGGAGGGAAGGGGGATGTTTGTGGGGTGGAAGCATCACCAGCCCTGGCGTTGGCGGAGAAGCGCGACCCGGAGCCCAGGGATGGTTTCCAGGCCTTGGCGAGGTCGCTGCCCCCGGGGCCTCACTCGGTTTTAAACACTCCAGGAATTTTTCATCACCTTTAGGCCGAGGTTTAAGCGTGTCCTGAGGGCAGCCCCGGGTCTGTGGGATCTGTTCTGGTCACTGAGAGGAGTGGGGCCAGGGGGAGTGGGATGCTGGGTGCTGTGACACCTCAGGAATTAATCCTGCCTGGGTTTCAGCCAGCCCAGGCAATTCCTTGTGAGCCCAGCATAATTTGGAATGGGTTTGGGGCCTGATTTCATCTTCAGGCCAGTGCAAGGCTCATTTAAATAGAACTGACCGTGATTGTTCTTTTGTAGAAGAAAAGAAAACCATTCCAAACTTCCAGGGATGTGTGATCCAGCAGCGACAGACCCGGCGGCAGCTTTGGGATCACCTTCCCAGGTGGATCTGGGTGTTCAGCGCCTTCCAGCGCAGCGGTGACTGCTCCTGGTGGATGTGGCTCTGAGCTCGGGGTTTTATAAAGCAGAGCTTGGCCCAGGAGCATCGTGCCCTGCAAAGCTGGGATTTTGGGATTCTCCTATGCAGAGCCTGAAGCTGGACTTGATGATTCTTGTGGGTCCCTTCCAGCTCAGGATATTCCACGATCCTGAGATTCTAAGGTGCATCTTGAGTGGGAAGAGGCAATTACATTCCGCAACCTTGGAAATGCGGTGCCGTGGGCCACCCTCAGCCATTTCCATCCCAGCTTCTGTATGTGAACAAATCCCCCCTCGAAAGGTGCCAGTGGCCTCCTGCTGCTCCTCGCGATCCCGTGTCCCGTGTCCGGGCTCTGGCTGGCCACATCTTCGCTGTGGGGGTGTGTTGGAGATTCCTGCCAGGACCAGGGCTTTGTTCCTCCCCATGGGGATGTGGGAGCCATTCCCACGCCCCAGTGCAGCAGCCTCGGCCGAGAAGCCTGGTGAGGGAACGGAAAAGGAGAGGAAAATAATCCAAGTGGCGAGGCCGAGCCTTGTGAAGGGGCTGGTGGAGAGCACGGGGGTCCCACAGTGCCAGACCCGTCTGGGGTGACCCAGGGAGCAGGGACACAACGTCCCCTCAGGTTCCTGGGAGCAGCTGCATCCCCGTGGGACTGGGGACCTGAGCCTGGGGTCTGGCTCTGGCGCGGTGGGATCTGCAGGATAATGGGCCAATTTTGGGTCGTGAATGGCTGGGAATTGACTCAAGAGAGGTGTGAGAGGCCTCTCGGAAGGAGCAGCCGTGGGCCGGGGAGACCAACAATGCCATAATTAGGGAATGAAACCTTTCCTGTGCTTCTCTTTCCCCACCCCGATACAATTTGTAGCGATCAGACCCGGGGTGCAGCAGGACCAGGCGGGGTGAGTCGTCTGTACAAGAGCAAAACAAGCTCCTGCCCAGCCCCTGCCTCTTCATTAAGTCGATTTGCATTCCTAATCTCCATTTGCCGTTATTATTTTCCCCCTTGTGCCGAGTGCGGGAGATTTGCATAAAGTTCCTTTTTTCTTGTTTTTATTCACGCTCAAGGTCAGAGACTCGGTGAGACACTGACGAAAACAATCCCCTCCTCACCCTCCTTTAATTCTTTGCAGAAACATGTCCTGGGGATTTTAACATAACAATTGCTGGGGAAGGAGGGGGGGACCCCGCACGGAGCCCTCGGAGGAGGGACCCGAATTGAGCCCTTGGAGGGGGGGACCTGAACGGAGCCCTTGGAGGGAGGAGACCCCAACAGAGCCTTTCAGTGCTGGAAACGAGCTGCCCAAAGGAGAGATGCAAATCCGTGACGAGAAGGGAAGGGGGAGATGGATCTGGGAGCGGCACCAGTCGTGCCTCATCCTGCTGAAATGGGAGAGCTGGTCCAGCTCTCTCGGGGGCATGGCTCGAGCAGAGCCTGTGCCGAACCTTCTCCAAGCACCAACCAGCACACCCAGGTCCTGTGCCTTGGCCAGGGCATGCTCTCGGTTCCTCCCACTTCGTGTGCTCACAGGGAATGGGGCTTGCCTGGGGCGGGTCTCCAGCTTATCCCGTTTCTTGTCTGGAATCCTTGGAGCTGGGGGATGCCCCGTTTGGGGACAGACACTTGGGACACCCTGAGCCCTCGAAGAAGTGGGAGTGGGAGCTCTGGGATTGATTGCTGAGCTTGGGAAGGGATGGGGGTCTCTCAGAGGGAGCCCCAAATCCTCTTGTTCCTGCTGTGATGCTTCACGATGTTCCTCACCCTTCCCAGAGGGAGCAGGGCTGGGTGATGGGGCACAGGCATCGCTCCCACCTCCAGGTGTTGGGACAAGGACAGCAGCCCCTCCCAAGGAATCCAGTTTCCCCGTGGTTGGGAGGTTAAAGGAAGAGGGAAAAACTCTCAGCCAGCTGAGAGTGTGGAGCAGCCCTTTTCCCTCTGTGGAGCAGCCAGGTTTCCAATTTCCAGATTTTTCCCAATTTTCCCAGCTCTGGCGCTACAGTTAGAGCTTGGGATGGGGCACAGAGGGCACCTGATCTCTGCCTGTACCCATTGGGTTCCAAACCCCTTAAAAGGGGGGGAAAATCCCTTTTTAGCCCCGTGATGTTTGCAGGTTTCTGCTGGATTTGGGAAGGAGGGAGTGAGGAATTGGTTCCTTTTCATGTGCTCGAGCTGTGACGGTTTTAACGTGTCTAAATCATGTGAATCCCGGGGTTTGGGCACGGCTGAGGTATCCTGAGGGGCTGGTGAGTGACTGGATGGTGGCAGATGGTGGCTTGTGGGGGTGGTGGCCCAGCTGCTCCCAAGTGACCTGGATGGGAATGGAGAGGGATTGACTTCAGGAGCAGTGGAATGTTGGATGGCCGGGCTGATGACGGGGCTGGCAAGAGCCAGGAGATGTGTTTTGTCTGGTGCTGCGAGCACAGCAATATGTCTTATTTCCCAGAACCGGGAGGTGCTCTTTTTCCCGAGGATGCTCCAGGGCTCTCAGCTCCCGTGATGTGAGTGTTTTCCTGCCCCTTTAATGCTTCACTAAACAGTTTGAGCTGCCGCCTCTTAATGCCCCAGCAAAGCACGGAACGCTCCGGAGCGGAAAGAGCAGCGAGGAAGGAGGGTGATGGAAAAGAGAAGAAAAGAGGCTGCGAGGAGAGACAAAACCAGGGAGAAGTCACCTTTTCCCTTTCACATTCCTGGTCCTTGCTGTTGGGAAGGCAGCTGGGTGCTGGGGGTCCCCCCAGCTCCTGCTGATCCTCCAGGCAAGAGCTGGGCTTCGCCCGCCCTCTCTCTGCCCTTCCTGGGCTCTGTCCTGCACCGGTGGGCACACGGGGGGGATGAAGGTGGTCCCTGGGCCACTGGAGGGGACACTGAGGGGCGGATATTTGGAGCCTGTCAGGATTCTCCTGACCTCTGGCTCAGTCCCTGGTGAGCACGACGGGGCCAACACCCATCGGATTGGTGCCCTGCAGCCCACACTGGTGATCCCAGCCCGCTGTCCTCGCCGGGTGTGTGCTTCCCAAAGCTTGGGAGAGGCCAAGGACAGGGGTGGGGAAAAAGAAAGATTCGGAGTTTTAACCCACCCAGGACAAGTTTGGCCTCCTCCCGCCCTGCTCCGAGGGGAGCCGCCGGCTCTCCTGCTCTTGATTCAAGTCATTGCATTCCCTTCACTCCGTGTCCCCTCCCCGGCACCGCTTGCCCTGCAGTTTGATCCGTAAGTACCAAAGGTACCGCCTCGGGCTGCAACATCGGCATCCTCGGTCGCCATAGGAACGGGAGCTGGGGGTCCCCCGCGCCCGCTCCCCCGGGGCCCAGCTCCGGGGGCTGAGCTCCAAGGAGCCTCTGAAGTTGGGCTGCTCAAGGCCGGGGGGAGCGGGCTGTGCCAGCCTGGGAGGGAGCGGCAGCGGCCGCCGAGCCCCGGAGCACAAAGACAGAGGTTATTGGTGTCAAAGAACTCGCAGCTCCAGAGGCTGAGCCGCGGCTACAGCTGCTGTTAGCGGAGGGGAGTGAAAACCGGGAGGAGGGAAGGGGAGAGCTGGGAGCTGGAGCCAATTATTGCCGGGCGGGGTGGGAGGAAGAGGAGGAAGGTGATGGAGATGTCAGCGATGGGGAGGGCAGGGGGGAGGATGAGGCTCGGGGCTCGGTTCATCACTGATCATGCAATCATTGAATATCCTGGGGGGGGAAGGGATCCACAGGGATCATGGAGCCCAGTTCCTGGGGATGTGTTGTAGGACCTGTTGCGATAGGACAAGGGTGATGGTTTTAAACTAAAATGGGGTGGATTTAGATGAGGTATAAGGAAGAAATCTGTCCCTGTGAAGGTGGGGAGGCCCTGGCACAGGGTGCCCAGAGCAGCTGTGGCTGCCCCTGGATCCCTGGAAGTGCCCAAGGCCAGGCTGGATGGGGCTTGGAGCACCCTGGGATGGTGGAACGTGTCTGTGCCCATGGCAGGGGGGTGGGACTGGGTGATCTTTAAGGTCCTTCCATCCCAAACCATCCTGGGATTTCGTGACTCATGGAATCATTTAGGTTGGAAAAGACCCTCAGGATCTGAGCCCCTGCCCACGCAGCTGCTGTCCCCGATGTTTGGGGATTTGTGCAGCCCTGGGGTTTGAGCCTTGGCTGTGGGTAAGCCGGGGGCAAAGGCAGCTCTTCCCTGAGGGGACACAGCCCCGGGGGCCGCTGCCGGTGGTCCCCACTCCCCACCCCCGGTGAGTGATGTGCGGAGCCGTCCGACTCCCCCGAACCACCTCCGCTTCCTAATTGCTGACAGTTATTTACTGTAAAGACAGGAGCACACGCACCACCGCCTCTGACAATTCGTGTCAAAGCCCCGCCAGAAACTATCACTTTACAGCTTTATTTATTGCCCCTTTTTTTTCCCAAACAGATCTATTCCCTCTCCCCGCCGGGCGCCGCGCTCCTGCCGGCGGCCGTGCTGCGCCGTGGGGCTCCCTGCCCAAACGCATCCCCGGAGCCCCCCTTTCCCGGTCCATGCCTGGCTGGGCGCTGATGGACGGGTGCAAACGGAGGCTGGCGGAGCCCCCCGCACGCTGCCGTGTTTATTTGCTGTCTCTCAGCCCCTCGATGTTCAAACATAATTGGTTCTGCTCGGCGCAGTAAACACTGATGTGTCGCATCAGCGAGCCGGAAGGGCACCTACACGCAATTAAAATAATTGGGCGCGTACCTGGCTCTGATCCCCCCCCTCCCCGACGCTGTTCTCCCTTCATCTCCTCCTCTCCGTCCTTTGTTCCATCCCGTCAGCCCATCCCACTCCTCTTGGTGCCCCTTCCCTGCCAGTGCGGGGTGAGGGGGTGTCCCATGGAGTGGGAGGTGTCCCATGGAGAGGGGCATCCGGCACCGCTGGCCTTGGCCTCGGCACAAGTGCAGGATGAGTTCTCCGATGAGGGAGATGATATTCCAGCCCAGACCCATGAAATATAATGAAGGCCCGAGGGACTGTACCAGCTCCTCAGTTAAAAATGATGCTGTTATATTTAGACAAGGTAACTGGAGGCCCCTCTGGACAGCGCCGAGTACAATTTTTTGTTTAATGATTCCATAATCTGATATAATATCGGGCCTGTAAGACATAATGAAGACCTGGGGGAGTTTACATCTTCGCAGCTTTAAAGGGTCCCTGCTCGGGGATGCGGCCAGGTGGAGGTTTGAACTTTGATGCAGTCAAACGTGTTTTTCTCTGGGTTTGTTTGACATGATTGAGGGAATCCAGCAGCCACAGGGAGAGGGAATGGAGCAAGTGCAGCCGTGCTCACACCAACCCCGCAGCCGGTGCTTGTGCCGAGGGGGGGCAGCGGGAGAGTTTGGGGGGCCCAGGCGGGCTGTGCTGGGATCTGCACAGATGTGGTCACAGTGGTGGGGGCTTCAGGAGATCGTGGTGGTCTTTGGAAGATTGATGTGGTCTTTGGGAGGTTGTGGTGGTCTTCAGGAACTCATGGTGGTCTTCAGGAGGAGGTTGTGGTGGTCTTTGGGGGCAGTGATGCCTCTGGAGCAGAACGGCCAAGCCCCGTGGCGGGCAGGGGCACAGGAAGGGGAGAGTGAGGGTGCTCCCACCCCAACTCAACCTCTGCTTTTGGCAGTCCCTGGGACGAAGTTTTTGGTGCTTTAAGCTGCTTTGGCCCAACCTGGGGGATTCCTGCTTCTGCAGCAGCTCACAGTGGGTCCTCTGGGAGCACCACTGGCGGTGCCAGCGGTGCCAGGCTAGGCACAGCGATGCTCCCTCTGGCTTCTCCCACCTCTCCCAGAGTGAAGCCCAGCTCAACCTGTGCCATGATCCAGAACTGAGAGTGGCATCAGGGCTGCTGGCACCAAAACTGGGAGGAACGGGGCTGGCAGAGCCTGTGCCACACTTTGCTGAGCAGTAGATCAGAGGCTGCTCACAAGGTGAGGGTCAGGGTTAGGGTGAGGGTCCTTTGGTGGCAGCCAGACAACGGAGTGGCTTTTTCCCCAAAACACGCAGGCAGACCAAACATCTCCGGGATCAGCATCACCAGAAAATCTCTGCCGTGTCCATTTGGGAGCGGATCCCCAGTGGAGGAGCTGGTGGTGATGCTTCCATCACGTCTGCTGAGTCCCACCAGTGCCGGGCTGGATGCTCCAGGACCGCTCCTGGTGTGCTCTTGTGTGGGTATCCGTGCCGGGAGATAACCTAATCCCATTCAGCCTTGGAGAGAGCCGGCAGATCCCTCCCCTGGGAGCCCGCGCGCGGCGGGGGGTGGTCTGTAATGAATTCCCATCATTCCAGCACAAAGGGAGCTTACAGGAGCGCTCGCCGCAGAAAATATGAGGGTCGCTGCCCTATCATCCCTCCGAGACATCCGTCGTAGTTCAGTGATTCCCGGCTGCTGACAGGCAGCGGCCCTGAGAGGCAGAGCCGGGCCTCGCCTTCCCGGCTCTTTCCTGCCTGGAAAACGCCTTTTCCTGCCCAAAGAAGGGGTTTAACGCCCTGCCTGCGGCTGTGCTCGCCCGTCACCCACGCGAGCATGTGTGGGGCCCTGTGGGACATCGCCCCATTCCCCTTCACCCCGGTTTGTTACTGATCTGTATTCCAGCGGCTCCTCGGGGATCCTGGTGGGAAAACCCTGCCCCGAGTCCTGGGGGAGCTGGGAGATGCCTCAGCCGCTGGATGGAAGCCGGGGGACGATGCTGTGGTGGTCGCAGGGGGATTGTGCCTGCAGACCCCAGGGTCAGGTTTGGGGGTGTTTGAGGAGCCACCCGGGGGTCCCTGTGACAGGGAGGCTCCAGGGAACCATTCCCCCTGCCGGGGCCTGTTCCAGCTCCCTGCTCTCCCTCTCTTCTCACCTTTATTTATTTAATTATTTTTTTTCCCCCCTCATGGAAAACCACACGGTGGAACCTGCCCCCTCCAAGCCGGGTTTTCCTGCGGCTCCGTGGCTCGGCCGGGATGTCTCACCTCGGGAGCTGCCAATCCGTCTCTGTCAAGCTGTCAGCCCGGAGCGCGGGCTGGAGCCGCTGCAATTCAAAGTGGATTAACTCCTCGGGCTGCCCTCCCTCCCCCCGCCCCTCCCCATTCCACTTGGGTGGGTTTTGGCCGAACAGAAAACGCTTTTCCCCTGCGCTTTCCATATTCAAAAGCTCCCGGAGCGCAGCCGGATGGCAGCGGGGGCCGCGGGGCCGGGGGCTTCGGGCCGGTCTGCGGGGCCGGTGGCCGTGGGAGAGGGACGCGGTGGCCGTGGGAGAGGGGCACGGTGGCCGTGGGAGAGGGGCACGGTGGCCGTGGCACCGCGCTGTGTCCCCGTAGCGCCGTTAATGGGGCTCTGGGAATGGTCTGTGCAGGGATGGGGGTTCCCCAGAGGGGTGAAGGGCTGCAGACCTTCCCCAAAGCTCCCGGCTCTTCTGCTGCTCGTCCCCAGAGGGCTGCGGGGCTGGGCGGCTGCAGGGTTTGGGGGGCTGCAGGGTTTG
>VZTI01000854.1:0-23590 GCA_013397865.1 Struthidea cinerea
ATACTGCAACCCAGGACAGCTTCTTAGAGGGCTTTTTATTTATACATAGACTGTTCAAGTAATGAAAATACTTGGATTTGCCACAAGAAAATAAGGAACCAGAAGAAATCAGTGATTGATATCAGCCTTGATGACAACCATCTCCTCTATCTCCATATTAGAAAAACAACAGAAGAAAGGGAAGTGCAATTGCATTGTTAACATCATAAAACTAAATTTGGGGATAAATACTTTTTTTCCATCTTGGTTATTCTTAGGGAGAATAAAGGGAAAGAAGAAAGCTAATGCATCTGTATCAGGGCCAATATGAAAAATGTAAAAATTAATTGCAAACCAATACAGAAGATTTTTGAAGGACATATTAAAATGTGGATCTAAGTATTTCTTTACTATGTGCTTTAGCATAAGTAACACAAATGTTGGTGGTGCACAACTTGTAATAGTCTGTTGAAAGACATAAAAAAATGTTATTCCATCACAGACTGACAGACATGCTTTAGGTCAAACCAGAACTTTCAAGTATATGAATATAACAAAGAATTATAACAAATTTTCTTACATTCTGTGAATGTTAAATTTTGTGTCACAGAAGATTCCTGGAGCTCAGTAAATACCTGTGCTCACTTTGAGAATTTTTTAGTTGGGAGAAATTCTGGATTATGATTAGAACTGAAAGCTAGTTCATCCATCTCTCTCTGTAAAACATACAATCCTGATTTACCTATTGAAGCTACTTGTAAAGCTGATTTATGGAAATCCTTGAAGAAGAGTCTGTCAGCACTTCACAGCATTGAAGTTGTAAGGGGGTTTCCATATTTTCTTCATTGTAGGCTGAAAAAAAATCTCTTCAGTCCTCTAAAATCATAAACCTCCTACACCCCAATCAGCATTCACAAGTAGAGGTTTCCTGTAAGTAGAATAAACAGCCTTTGACTCAAGTTCCTCAGAGGGACCAGATGATCTCCAGCATTCAAAATGGAGTCTCCTCTTTCTCCCATGGCAGCTTTTCCCTGTAGTTCTGCACTCCAGAGCAAAGCCCATTTGAGCAGAAGTAAGCAGCCCAAATCCAAATCACTGTATTATTACTACCACCAAAAAAAAAAAAAAAAAAAAAAAAAAAAAAAAAAAAAAAAAAAAAAAAAAAAAAAAAAAAAAAAAAAAAAAAAAAAANTCCCTAAGCCCATCTCTATACAACTGAACAAAATTTCCTAGGCTGAGGAGATACTGGTTATCTAAAAAAAAATTGAAAAGATTTTTTCTAAAGTTTTCAACATCTTTATGAACAAGTTGCACCTAAATTTGTCTAAATAACAATGCGCTGGAGGAAAGGCAGTGATTTCTTAAGTTACTTAAGTTTTCCCTGTCCAGAAAAAAACAGGCTGTTGAACATATGGTTCATTTTAAACACAGATGGAATTAAGCATGTGCTTCAGTTCTTTTCTGAGTCAGAAGTAAAAACTGAAGACCATAACTATGTAATACTTTGCCATGTTACAGCAGAATCAACTAAAATGTTGCTATCATATTCTTTCATATGATTTCAATATCCTGCTTGAGCAGAGGGGGTTGGATTAGATGACCTCCAGAGGTCCCTTCCAACCTCAGCCATTCTGTGATGCTGTGAACACTGTAGAGATGAAAGCATGTTAGTTATATACTTATCCGTAGCGTAAGCAATATAAACCATTTACATGTTTATTTACATAAACATTGTTTATGTAAATATTAAAAAGAAAATACTAAAAGGCAAATGTGTCATTTGGATCATTCATTTTTCTTTATTGAGCTTTGATGAAAAACAGTTCATTTGAAATATTTCCAGCAACCATTTCAATTCCAAATGCTCAATACAAAAACTTGGTATCAGAGTTCAAACATATAAAGTTACATCTCATTATAATTTAACATTTAACAGCACTAATCATTTCTGATTTTTCATAATTAAGTTTACAAAAATAATGTTACATTTATAAAATAAATCAGCTTTTCCCAATAAATTACAGTGGTGTTCTTATTCAAAAATGTAATATATCATACAAAATAGACAACAGCTTTTTGTCAGATAAAATACTAAAGTATATTTTTCCTCCAGTACATTTTGGCAGTGTGTGAAAACATTTTATTGTACACTTGATATCTAAAGTTCACTGTGAAAAATAAACTAAGCTATTATGCACATCTCATATAAGGCAAGGGTGGCCAACTTGGGGACTAATCTTTATTTCTGGTTATATGTTTTTAGTCAGACCAATACTGCTATGTTTATGTTTATGCAACTGACTTCATTTATCTGACCCAGTAAATTCATGCAGATCCACCTAGAGTCCAACACTCTTTCTATGACGAGTACACAAAAGTGAGCCTAATCAGTAAACTTTTGGGCTGCTCAGTATCTCTCACACTTGTTTTACCTTTGTATATAACTGTAAAGCATTGGTGGCCACCTTGTAAAAATAGCCCAGTCTGGATACCCTTAAAGTTAATGGCAAAACTTCAGTACGTTATTCTGTCATAAAAACTCATACTAAAAGGAACTTGTAAAAAGAGCAACGCATTAATAAAAAACAAACAGTAAACAGCAAAAAGAAAAATTATCTAAAAAGCAAAAGGCAAACATTAATAGCTACTGTACACAGACTTTACAAAAGCAACTACTTTAAAATAACAAAGAAACACAGTGTCTACCTGGTGGTAGGTGCATTCTTATTAAAGCCTTTTGAAAGTTCAGGTCAGCTCAGCATTTACTGTGTTGCATTTCCTGCCTACAAAAATGTATTTGAAGAATCATTCCAGATTGTTTGAGCAACTTTTACAAGCCAAAGGAGTAACTGCACCATCTCTGGATGCTGAGATCAATGAAGGTGTGTGGTTCAGGATGATCAACATCTCACCTTGGAGAATTTCTGACTACACTATGTTTCCTCTTTGCAACAGTTCAGCAAACTTCAATATTTTATTATCTCTTTTCTGTCTATTTCTCTGTTATGTATCTTCTGGGAAGAAAGTCTACTTTAAAGTACCAAGGAAAAATCATTGCTGTCTGGAATAAATAAAATGTGCAAAGTGGTGATTTTCTTATGATGTTAGCATTGCATGAACAACATATCATTTAATATATCATAAAAGATTACTTTCACAAATTGTAACTGAGTAGTATAAATGCCCCAAGTGAGCATGTGTCACAAGGTCCACTTTGTGCAAATTCACAGAGGGTCCAAATCCAGATGGGTTGTTATGGACTCCAGACACAAAACTTAGTCAATGTTGGATCCCCCCAGACTGGGAGGGAAGGAAGAGGTGGAGAAAGGGGTTCATCACAGAAAACCAAGTCATCCCACGATTCTGAAAACTCGTAAAAATTAAGAGGATGAGTATTTGGTGTGCTGTCTTCTGGCTATCTTCTGGCTTGAAATACCATGGCTCAAAACAGGAACACCTGGAGCTGAACTCAGGAACATTTGCACTGCAATTAGTAAGTAATACCTCTCCAAACAAAGAGCTACTATATCAATTACAACTTCTCTGTAGGTGAATATTAGCGATTGCTGAAACATGCATTTACCAGCCAGTTAGACAAATAAACACAATGGCTACTCTTACACTAGTAAATCAAAAACAAAGTATATTCCAGCCCTGAGGTCAAATGGCATGGTCCTAGTTAGACCTCATTGCAGTCTACAACTTCCTCATGAGGGCAAGAGGAGGGGCAGGCACTGATCTCTTCTCTGTGGTGACCAGTGACAGGAACCAAGGCCATGGCCTGACGCATGTTAGGGGAGGTTTAGGCTGGATATTAGGAAAAGGTTCTTCACCTGGAGGGTGGTTGGGCACTGGAACAGGCTTTCCAGCGAAGTGGTCACAAAAAAGCCTGACAGAGCTCAAGAAGCATTTGGACAACCCTTTCAGGCACATGGTGTGACTCTTGGGGATGGTGCTGTGCAAGGCCAGGAGTCACACTTGATGATCCTTGTGGGCCCCTTCTAATTCAGGATATCCTATGGTTCCGTGATACTCTCTGTACCCCTAAAGAGAGGGGCTGTACCCAAAGAACCTGGTGAAAAGTTTCCCTAGACTCGCCTAATTCCCAAAGTGTGCCCAGAAATTTTTTGGTAAAGTAGTACTAGTTAGTCCTAACCAAAAAGTCTACCAGTCCTTGTTCTAACTATTTATCAATATAAATGTTTCAGCACTGGCCAATTGACTATATATAGACCTTATGGTATATACAGATTTTAAGAAGTCCTCAAGTATATTCACCCAGGCAGGCCTTCTGCCTCACACAAACAGTTAAGCAGGGAGGATTCAACACTTTCATTGAAATTTTACTTGAAAGAGATGGTCCTTTCAAATGAGGATTTTTTAATATAGTTGGGTTTTCTTTCCATTAAGTATGTTTTCCTTTTTTTTTCAATTTGTGTGCTTTTTTGGTAGCCTACTGTTCTACTATTAGTGAAATCTTAGTTTTTGCCTGATTAACCCACTTTTCCACGTCTACAATTCACAGCTAAACAAGCACTAAGCAGTTCCATTACGATGAAAATTATATACACATCTAAAACAATAATATTAAGACAACAACTAAAACAGGAAATAAAAACATGAATCTGTGCAGTTATAAGATCTAAAAATAATATCAACCTCTATACATATTTGTCAGACTGCAGCGTCCATAGTTACAGTTGTATGTGGCAGTCAGAACAGCATTACTTTCCAAATCATGAGGTGTTTTAAGGAACACCCACAGTAGTGGCTGCTGAGGAAATAATTTCCTTTATGAACCTGAGATTTAAATGTGCAAGTGTTCTACCATTCTAATTAGTGCATGAAAAGGAAAGGGAGGAAGGAAGTAAGTAAGTAAGGAAGGAAGGAAGGAAGGAAGGAAGGAAGGAATGAAGGAAGGAAGGAAGGAAGGAAGGAAGGGAGGGATAAGACAGAAATATTATCACAATTGTTTTTGTTTCAAAATAGATTGCTGTGCAATGACTGAAGCCTGATTTGCAGACATTTTGTATTCTTGCCCAGAGCCTTGTGGAGGGGAAGGTAATGGAGTTTCTGGAGTTGCTGAAAAAGAACATAGAAAGAATTACGTATTTTTATAGACTGGTCTACTCTGCATATACATACTACCTCACTGAAAGGGAGTCCTGTTGCATTTGACATGCTAGGGAAACGGGATATTTTAATTATCAGAATTTTTAGTTTATTAAAGATTGTGCATGTAAAAACAATGATATATCATAATGGTGCTAAATTTTTAAAATTAAATTAAATTAAAGTCAAAGTCTCTTACTTAACACCATTTATATACATACATTTTTAATGCACAATTATTTTAATTTAAGAATGATGATGAAATAGCCCTATGAACACTGACAGGCCACCATTCTAATTAATATTTTAAAATGAAACAGTGAAATGTTATGACAGAAGGCTAATTTGCAATTACTTACGTATCTGTTCTGTATGTACAGGAGCAGACATTGAACTTATGAGGACAGTTTGGCCAGTTAATGGATCTTGGGCTAAGTGAGGATGCATTGGATGATGCAGATGACTGGCATCATTAGAGGTACCTGCAAAAATAACATGAGCATGTATCAATTCAAAAGAGCATGTTGTTGCCAGTGACTTATACTTCAGTAATTACATTTCCACAGAGTAAATATTTTGATTGGCAATTTGAATAATTGCCTCTGGGTATTCATTAAACAATTTAACCAGACTTCAAGCATATTAAGCACTGTGTTTATTTTCACTGTTTTGACTGCAATAACAGTGTGTTTCATGAAATATTTGTAAGGATTCTTTAATCTGCCTAGGGAATTGTAGGACAACCCAGCAGTTACTGAGAAATACATAGCACAATCTGTCATTGTAGGACTAAGTTAACAAGATCAACTGCCAAGACAAGAAGACTTTAGCTAACAATTACACAACCCAAAGCTCAGACAGTGAGTCAGAGTGGTAGCTTAGATCAGGATTCCCTCAACATCCCAACATGCTAAATTCAACATAATACAAGATGGTAAATTTAACAAATTGTTAGCTTACCTCCCAGTAACATTTCCTGAAGCAAACTGTCAATTTTAACAATCCCAAATAGCTTAACCAATTGTATCTGCTCAATCATTTGCCAAGTGATACTTTGGAGTGTAGGCAGTAGAAGAAGAAGTTCCCCAAATCTTCCTCTGGAGTCGTACTGACGGTCATTAATATAATCCTCTAAACTGATTTGGACTTGGAATCGCATATTCTTAATCTTCAATGGATTACTCAAGCCTTTTGCATCTTAAAAAATGACAAAAACTGAGTCAAGGCATATCATGATTTGAGAGGAGCACCTTACTGTTTTTCATTTTATTCTTTTCCATTCAGCTAGATAACATGAACAGATGCTACATTAACAAAAATTACTTTCAATACAATCACAGGTAAAATAATTGAGAGATGTTTTCGCAAAAATACCTGGATCAAAAAACACAATTGCTTTCAAGCAAGCATATTCATTGTCATCTATTTGAATTTCCTGGAAGGGGCGAACTAATTCATCCAGAATCCGATTTGCCACTCGGCAGATCTCTACTTCAGTGCTGTTACGATGAATTATGTAATTGTTGCCTTAGAGAGAAAGAATACCAACATGTGAATTAACAGAAACATTTTGATGTAATGTATTAATTGAAGCCAATTTTCAAAACTACATTTCATATTGCTTAATCAAGTTCATAATGTTTTTAAGTAATAACTCTCCCTTGCATCACACACAACTTTTCTTTGTAAACAGAGTATGTGTGCAAATTATAGCTGTCACCCTGTATATAATCTATACATAAAAGTATGCCAACATGTAGAGTTACTGATTAGCCCACAGGACCAAAGTTTGTATTTGAATGTACAAGTATGAAGGAAGTAGACCTTTATGTTTAAATAACAGATAAATATACTAACGAATTGATCTTAAAATGTCTTCTTCCCTGATTAAAATAATATATCCCAAGCTGAATGACAAGGATTTCTCAACAGACGAGAGGAGATACTGGAAATGCTTCTTTTTCTAATGGATGTTTCTGTTGTTCCTAATAAAATTAGCATCATAAAATTTTCAGTCAAGAATTAATTTTATCTGGTTTTTTTTTTTTTTTTTTTTTTTTTTTTTTTTTTTTTTTTTTTTTTTTTTTTTTTTTTTTTTTGTTTAAATATCCATTTTGGTGGTCTCCGGCATCTTAATTCACCTTCTGGAGAACAACAGGAATATCATGGAGCTTTCAAAAGCCACCACACAGTTTTTGAAAGAAAAACTGATAATTATATCACAAGAGATCCATGTCAAAATGATTCATAAACTTTACTGATACCTGCCTCCAAGTATCAAAAACAAGCCTTGAAGCCTCAAATTGTTTCTTCTTTTGGTATATATGCTGATGTGGTGATACTAAATATAATTTTCTTGCTATTATTTTATTATTTTTCTTATTGCCTTATTACTAATCACAATAAAACTGCAATTTTTTGTTTTGTTTTGTTTCTGTTAGTTTTGTTAGTGAAACTGTATCTAGGGAAATAACTCCCTTAAGAAAGCCATTTATACAGCTTTTATCTTGAAAGGATTGCTGGTGAGAGAAATACCTTCAGACCAAGCCCTTCTTGTCCTTTTAATGTTTCAATACGTGTAAAAATAAATTCAAGCTGATTTAGAGCTATGAAAAGGCAGGCCCAAAGAGGAAGGAGAATAAGTAGTAGAAAATGTCCTTGTACCACACCACCAGTGAAGAGACAAGTCTGAATCCATATCCCACACACTCTTGCCTCACATCAAAAATCCTGTCCCAGATGACCTACAGACTTCCTCGCGAAACAGCCCCGATGCTGAACATGTCTAATGAGACTTTTTGGCAGAATACACTTCAGAGTGGCAGAGTACTGTGTCAAACAAGGCTAACAAATGCCTCATCACATCACTCTCCATGCAGGCACACATCTCATCCTGCAACTGGGCCTCCCTGTTGCATGAACTAGAAGACATGCTTCCATCACGTGACAACATCCTCTTCCCTGACAGCCATGTTCCCTTTATATAACTCGGCGCAGGAGCCATTTCAGCTGACCAAGAATACGCTCCTGCAGGCGTGCCTCAGAACCATGGATGCACCCATCTGTCACACGGCAGGGACAGCAGGAATGATGTTTACATGGTGGCCCTGTGGCAACTGTCGAGGCACCTGTGAGAGGGCTCTTGGGAAAGTGAGTTGGAGGGAACAGGCTATCTAATATTTTAGCCAGTAGAGTCAGAAGGACTCCTGAAAAAGCTCCAGATAGGTGGTTTTCATGAAGACTGAAAGCAGTACATGTGCAACAGGCTGGCTGTTCCTTTCCTAAGCAAAGGGGTTTTTGTGCTGTTTTTGTGGTGGTATTGTTTTGTTCCATTTTTTTATGGGACAAAGGTACAGAAAGAACAATAATGCAAGGAGGCAATTGCCAGGAACTCCCCTGAATTGTGGTTTCTGGTATCCAATAGACCTTTAGCTGTATTAACTCACATTAAACCATCCACCTGCTTTTGCTAGAACAGGCACGTGACACTATGTCATTAATAGCTATTTAGCATTCACAGAATGCATTGCTTTGATTGTGCCAGAACAGTTGTCCCACTTAAGTGATTACATCGTTGCTAATGTACTATAACATCATCATCAGTGAGTAAAACAAAACCAATATTTACCTAAAAGTAAAATGTCCTTATATGCCATGGACCGTTTTGCTGCTCCAAGCAACAGGTGCTCCCCAGCATGTGCTCTTAGCAGGGCAACCTCACAAAAAACCAGCAGACTCGTTAGATGATAAAGCAGTAAGTTTCAATAGGAACAAAAGAAAAGATATATATTACTGTGTGTTAGGTACATGTTTAAGACTCTTAAAGTTCCAATGTAAAATATAAAGTGAATGTAAAAATCTTAACATGATAAAAATAGCACTCTCTAATTAAATTGTCACCCTCTGCCACTTCTAGCATTCTGTCTAGACTTTAAACAGCAGGCTCTGCAAAATACTCTTCAATAAATACACTACCTGCATTTATTTCCTGGTGCATATTCCCTTGACAAAGTTTTCTCTGGCTTTTTAAGTTGACACTAAAGACTCCAGTGGGCTGGAATGAACTGTTACAGTAAATTTGGTTCTATCAGTGCTTTTTCTCTTGAAACAAAAATTTATATGGCATTTAAAAGAGCTTTTTCCCAACAAAGCCAGATACGCTAAAAGAGCCACTATTGTCCACAAAGAGTAATCCAAATTTGTACTGTGAAGGCACTTGTGTTTATCAGTTTACTCTTTGTCACCTATTTACTTTCCTCTGGTTTTAATGTCTGCCTGAAATTTCAGCAACGGCCTTTATTTCCTCAAGGAACTCATCTCTTGACAAGTCATTCTAATACAAGCCAATCACTTTAGGAGAGATATAAAGGCACACAGCACCTGGGTAATACTTATCTGTTAAGACAAATCAGGTTCTCAGTAGAGTTACCTTAGCTGCTCTGGCCTCCTCTATGGTTTGTAAATCAGGCTGGCTCCCAGATCAGGAATCATTTTTTCAAAACCAGATGGCTTATTTTATAACTGAATGCACAATGCTCCTTAGAAACTGGCTATTACAAATGAAAAAGTGGCATTTGTTTTATCTCTCAACATCTTTGTCCCTACTTTTCTTAGGTACTTAAGGTTTCAGAGTATTTCCCAATATGTACTCTTCAAGCACAGCAGGAGTGTTTCCAGCCTATCATTCTGAGCTGATATTTTATTTTTTTAAATGTAGACAAGAACATTTTAAGGACATTTGATACGTTCTCTTTTCCTTCATGCCATCTTAACAATAAAAGCAGCAACGTTTTTTTGCTTGCTTTTGTTGCCCTTGTGCAGCCAATGCATTTGAAATTCTTTTTCATATGAGCAGAGTTTTAACTTATTTGAGTATGTTGAGCTTGTGCACATATGTGCTCTATGGGTCTGCAAAGACATCATTAAACTCCTGTTTTGGGGGGTCCCCTGTGGCCTAAAACACGATATTCCTGAGGAAGGATGTAAGAGGGAAAGACTCAGTTCAAAACCAAGGATGATCTAACACTTGCAGGATTTTTTTAAAAACTGAGAGACAGAATAAAACAAAAAGAAGGATTTACACAATTCCAGTTCACAGAGTGATTTTCAAGATGAATCAGATTTTGGTGTGGAATCAAGAGATCCCAAGCAAGGAATTAACCTCCTGCTGAGGCTGCTTGTCAGAGAACTGCTCACCACTATGTGGAGATACTGGTTCTGGGTTTGCCAGCACAACCTACTCTGAAAGCCAGTGATGTATTAGGATATATTACAGATGTGATGATAGATCAGACTTCTGTCATAAAAACCCTTATGAATTTTCAAGATCTGATGCTTTTTCCCCTCACATTTATTATATACAGCATAATTTTAGTACATTGGATTGTATGAAGGATTATTTGCTATGGATCGATATCTGTATGCTTGGAATTTTTTTGAGATTCTAATCACTTTTGGTTTTTGCAAGTAGAGAAGATCTGCTTCAAATTAAATAACATGCTGTCTCAAACCATATTGTAATGAAAGGTGAACATGAAATAAATACTTTTAAGGTCAGAAAAAAGTTCTGCTTCCAAAGGACGACAGAAAGAACAAAACACTTAAAGACACACTGCTTTGCTGCTTCTTTTTGTTAATGTCTTTTCTGTGGTGGT
This sequence comes from Struthidea cinerea, assembly GCA_013397865.1. Lineage (NCBI taxonomy): Eukaryota > Metazoa > Chordata > Aves > Passeriformes > Corcoracidae > Struthidea > Struthidea cinerea. The sequence continues at coordinate 10,746 of VZTI01000854.1, forward strand.
GGTGGTGTTACTTCAAAACTTAAAAAAAAAAAAAAATTAAGAGGGTGGGTCTAGTACCCAGCTCTATTTGTTCAGACAAAAAGGAATGAGTGCTTCACCATGACATTGAAATATCACAGGAGTAACAGAGCATTAATTAGAGTTTTCTCTTTGTTTTCCTCTTATACCTGGTCATCGAGTGGTAGTTCACAGAAGCCTGGAATATATTTAGCCCATTCCACCAGGACCAAAAGCTGTTGTTTCATAGATTCACAGACATCACTAACACCAGCAATTTTCTTAACGTTTACATCAGTGCTAGCACCAGGACTGGAGATTGAGATCTGGACATAACAAGAGAAAAAATGAACAATGTTAAATTCCATATAATTTTATTTTCACTAGTTAACAGCATATTTAAGAGAAAATCACAGCAGCAATAGCAGATACTCTTGAGAAATTCCTTGACCATAGGGACCATTACCCTGCACGTAAATTACACATTTTTATTTCTCATTATTGCCAGTGTGCATTGCAGGATGCTAAAACTTTAATTAATCATATCATGACACAATATCTTCTCATTCCAAAATACTATTTTAAACACATTAAAGGTCTTTTAATTTGTAGAAGGGAGGTGTTTTGGTTTTTTTTTTCCTTTAAAATGGTTGACATTTACTTCATTTCAGAAAAAAAGAAGAGCTCATAGTGGCATGCAGTAATATTAAGGGATAGAGATATTAAGAGAAAGAGAGTGATAAAGGGGTAGCATTTTCTTCTAGTGAAAAGATAAGTATCATTAACTTTAGAAGGTAAAACAGGGGGGTTTTAGTGCCTGGAGGAGAATGGTTTGTAATGATGAAGCAGCAGTATAGGCAGAGACCTGAGACATTTCAGAGGAAATGTAAAGGATATGAGTGTGCATTAGACCACCTGCAGTGAACAGTGTTCTGTGAAATGGCAAGAGAACAATATCTTTCTGGGCCTGAAGCTGGGGCACTTCTACAGGGACAAATCCTTAAATTCTTAGTGACTTTTCAAGGAATAGAACAAAACCAGGCTTTCTCTTAAGCCAGGAAGGAAAGTCAACTTAAGATAAAGCCAAACCTGAGAAGCTAAGGTCGGTTTATAGTTGCTATCATACTGGGGAAGCAAAAGAAAAAGGAAGCTGAAAAGGAAAAAAAAAAAAAAGAAAAAAGGAAACAAAACGAAAAAGAGAGAAGAAAAAAGGAAGAAAAAGAAAAAGAAAAAGAAAAAGAAAAAGAAAAAGATAAAGATAGAAAAAGAAAAAGAAAAAGAAAAAGAAAAAGAAAAAGAAAAAGAAAAAGAAAGAAAAAGAAAAAGAAAAAGAAAAAGAAAAAGAAAAAGAAAAAGAAAAAGAAAAAGAAAAAGAAAAAGAAAAAGAAAAAGAAAAAGAAAAAGAAAAAAAAGAAAAAGAAAAAGAAAAAGAAAAAGAAAAAGAAAAAGAAAAAGAAAAAGAGAAAAAGAGAAAGAGAAAGAGAAAAAGAGAAAGAGAAAGAGAAAAAGAAAAAAAGAAAAAGAAAAAGAAAAAGAAAAAAAGAAAAAGAAAAAGAAAAAGAAAAAGAAAAAGAAAAAGAAAAAGAAAAAGAAAAAGAAAAAGAGAAAAAGAAAGAGAAAATAGATCACTGTACAAGGCCCATGAAACTGACTTTCCCTTTATGTTTTATTATTGAAAGCATACTCGGGAAATTTTCCTCAGGAAAAGAACATAACTGTTTGGTCTTCCAATACGACTTTCCTACACTTTCCAATATAGTGGAAGCTATTTAGGTTGACTCCTACCAGTTCCCCTTCATTCATAAATCCATGTTAAATCCCACAATGGGATCTCTGGTGAAATCCTTTATCTTTGGGTAGTCAAAAGGAGTCGAACTTCTGAACTAAAGCTCTGTGCTTCCTACATAATTCAGTAGTGTAAAATACTGAAAACAGCTCAGATATTAATGTCAGTTAACCAGCTGAACATTAGTTCTCAGGGAAATACAGCAGCTAGGCAGGTGAAAAATTCCTCAGACCCATAATTCAAAGGCTTTCATGTAGGAAAAAGGTTAGAGGTATTGCCTCTTTGTAGACAGAGAATGTGTGAAATCCATGCTATAATCATGAATCAATTTCTGGCATCTCCTCCACAAAAACAAGGTTGAAAATACTGAATATTGTTCAGGTGAGAGCTACCAGAGTGATTCGGTCTAGAAAACCTTCAGTATAGAAAGAGAGTAAAGAAATTCAATACCCCTTTTCCAGAAGAGTAAAAGGGGTCTTGATCATGATTCAAAGGTACAAAGAAGAGATATCTGATAGTAGGTCGCACTCTGATCTACCTGAAAATGATACTAACCATGCACCAACTAGAAGATAATGCAAGTAGGTAAAGAAGAGGTAGATTGTGTAATTGTTAGACATACTAACTCATTAAGTTAATACATTGTCCGTCCTTTAATATATTTTAATCAAAGCTGTGCATTTTTATAAATTAAATCTTAGATTACAAACTGCAGTCTCCATGATGAAATCACTTGGTGAACTTCTGCTGGGGATTCATAGGATGACTCCCATGGAGTTCATTATGAACCTTAGGATTTCATCTCTTGACAAGGATATGAAGCTATGTGTTTTTCAATTTCTATTTCTGTATTGCTTTAACCTGCCTTTCATTTTGGGGTACAACACAGGTGTCACTGACTTGATAGAATCATAGACTAGAACAGGTTAGGAGGGACCTTGAAAGATCATCTAATCCAACCTTTTGTGGGAAAGGAATCCTAGAGGAGATTATCTAGAACCCTGTCCAATTGCATCTTGAAAATCTTCAGTGGCGAGGACTCCACCATATCCCTGGAAAGGTTGCTCCAGTAATAGCTTGTTCTCACTGTAAAAATTTCTTTCTTATATTGAGAAGAAACCTTTGCCAGTGTAACTTCTACCATTAATGACAATATAACACTGTATCCCAATTGTTCTGAAATCCTTCAGGGACAGATGCCTTTATTCATATGAGAGTCCAGCATGCCCTTTTCATATTTACATAATCCTGGAGGCCTCTCCCAGGTCTGTTGGAGAAAAATTGTATTTAGACAATTCCCCCTTGTAAGGGATCTTAAGGAACAAAATAACTAATATTCCCTATTTAATATGAAAATTTCAAAAGGGATGAATGCCACCCTCTTCCTCATTTCACAGCTGAAGTACTTGAATAATGATTTGGGACACTACCACCATCTCTAAGTCTCTTCTCAGGACTGAACTCATTGTACAGATCTATGAAATTGAGGGAAAAACAAGTACTTTTAAGACTTTGCTTTTCCATCATGTTAATGGAGTCTCTTGGACTTTGCGGCCAAGATTGTGTCTTCATATATGCTTGACATAGTGGAAGGAATTCTGTTCTACTAAAATATACCAAATAGTAAGTACAATAAATTTGTGTACACACAAGGTGATGTTTTAGGCCCAGAACCTACTGTTTGAAAAGAACTTTGTGCTATAAACAGCTGAGGATGTGATTCTGTTCAAGACAGTTCTTATTCCTGAATTGCATATACCAGTTGGAAATGATTAAGGAGTTTTATAAAAAAGCACAATAAGCAAGTTCAAAAAATTACTAAGGAGATAAAAATAGCTATATTTTTCATACTGTACAGGTATAAAAGGTAGGAAGGTACATTATGTTCATCTGCTCTGCCTGGACATGCAATACGTGCCAAAGACTATCACCCAGTAATTCCTGCATCAATTCTTTACAGACAGTTCCAGCCTAAGAGAGATGCTGATAAAGGATGAGATTACAAAACATTTGGGGATGTATAAATCAGTCAGCATGAAATCATAAAGGTGGCAGTAAAATTCTAAGCAAGTTAGTAAGAGGTGCAAGAATGCAGAATCAATGACCATGATTTATCTGAGGTGCAGAAAAGGACTGGAGACTGTTCCATTCAGCAATTGATTGGATAGGAAAAAAAAGAAAAAGAGAAAATGAAGTTCAGATGAGACAAAGAAAATTTAAAAGCAAGATGTGAATAGACTGTGCAGTTGGAACACTTCTGTTTGCCTTACTTATAATGTCTAAGGATATTAAAAATGGGATTTTCAAAAGAATGTAAGGAAGTGAGTGTCCACACCCCTTTGAAAGTAATGGCTTGGGACAAATTTTTCCCTATGTTTGATGGGAAAGGCAGCTTCAAGGATAGACAGATGCCACCAGCTGCCTAAGACAGTAACTGATTTAAAAGCAGATAGAACCATAAACCTTTATTAAGAAAGGTGCCTAAGACATATTGTCCTAGACAAAGTAGAATATTTTTTATTGACTTTGCTTCAAGAATGTATTCTATTACTGCTTCTTTCATTGAGAAGAGGAAGCTGTGTGCATTTTGGAAGTAGAAAAAAGTAATCTCAACAATTATATTCATAGAATGAGAAATGGAAAAGTATTTAATTTTAGTAAAAGTGGTCTTAACATCACTAAATAATTTTGTGATAGATCTCAATACCTGACGGGAGAGTGTCTCAGCTTGCGACAATGTGCTAATAGAGGGACTGTTGCAGCCATCAAAAGTGTTTCTTCTCGTACTTATCCTGTCCCGTTCATTTTGTACAGCTGGAAAAGAATAATCATCTCATTTATTGACTTGTAAACACTGACACACTGTATAATTTCAGAACTTTACTAGATTTCGGAATATAACTGTAAGAACTGAAAGGTATGACATTCAAAGAAGATGATCTCCTTTTAGCTCTGAGTGATGAGGAAGGATGATAATACATGTTTATGGTCTTTATTGGTACACTACTTGCCAGTAAAAAGCATGTATAACTAATTGTAGATGGATACTGAATTATCAGCCCTTTTTTCACTGGCTTAAGTACAATAAAACCTCTTTTTTCCTTTGAACTTGAACACATGGGCTCAATTTTAACCAATTTAATAAGTCCGGCTTTATGATAATAGCAGAAATGGACATCCCCAGGCTGCCAAACAGGTCAAGTGGTACAGCACCACCACTGAAAAAATACCTGTCAGAGGAAGTATGAAAGCTCTGTTCATGCTCTGCTGTGTGAAACAATGAAACAGGAAAGAATCATGACTTTAATCCACTAGTAAGATAATTTTGAAAATTAAATCTCATGCTCCTCCTCAGTGACATTGCATTCATAGTTAGTTTATGGAACATTAACTAAGTTAAAGGAAAAAAAAATTCAACCCAAAAAACAACACACCAAAAAAAATTTAGGACAGTAAATTCAGTAAGTTTTGTCTCATGGGGTCCAAAAAAAGGCATTTGAAAGAGCTTTGGATAAGGAATCTGTAATGCAAGGCTTATGAAGCAACAAGGCATACTTTTGAACTAAAGGAAGAAGAAAAAATAAAAATTATCAGTCAGATCTTTCTAAAACCTAGATCGTGTCCAAGATTAGGCCAAGGAAAATAAAAAAGGAGTAAAAAAAAATTGCATCAATGGAAATCTTTTTATTGCACAAGGACTTTCATTGTCTTTCAAGAGCAGCAGCTTTATTTCCAAAGATACATTTGCTATTTTGTGGGAAACAATCTGCATTACAGGTTTTAGGAGTAGTACAAGAGGCTTCAATAAAAAAAAAAATATTCCCTGCACTGAGTAGGTTCAGGGTTTTGCACACTGTTTATTCCAGAGGTGTACCAACTTTTTGCAAGGACGCTCGCTGATGGGCCTTTTATTAAGGTCACTCTAAGAAATCTTGTGTGGTGATAAACACACAGTATGTTGTAGACAGGAAAGAGAAAACATAACCTTTTGTAAAAGAATGCTGAAACAAACATCCACTGAATCTCAGCAGCTTAAGTTCTGCAAAGATAATTAAAATAAGTTCAGCACTGATTAGTTTTACAAAAATAGTAAGGTGTTCTGACAACACTCCACTAGTGAAAGTCACTGGTGGAGCACACTGAAAACCATAGGTGGATGCTTTAATTTTCTTCTACGTATACATACTTTTGATTATTAGACTAGACTATCTTGCTAAAGCCTTTTTGTCAATTCAGGCTAAAATAGCCTTAAACAGAGACTCCGTGAGGAGACTGGTATTTTTGCTCAAAGAGGTCTTGTAAAGCTTTTACCAACTGAAGCCTTTCTTATCTCTGTCCTGAAGAAAGAGATTTTCTAGAAACAATGTGAGAAACTATCATAGACTCTATGCTACATTTACACTTTGACACATGGCCTAACCGTGTAGAGAGGTTATAACAAAACAAAAGCAGTGTTGAAAGTTTTAGACGCATTTGGATCAGAGTAGTGTCAAGTAGGTTAAAAGTTTTGTGCCATGCACCAGGCTGCATTAGCATCTTGAGGGAAACGAGCATTTCTCTGGTTTGGGATCCCTATGAAAGATACTGGAAAACTAGGCAGTGTCCAGCAGAGGGCTATGGAGATGTAATCCACAAGATGCACAAGGTGCAGCAGAGACAGGCATCTTTGCTTATGTGGAAAAGAGAGGACCAACATGGATGTGAGGGTCTTCATTTCTGTAGCATACAGAAAATGGGGCCATATTATTCTCAGATGCATAATGAAAAGACAAGACCCAATGGACACTACCCTAACTGCAGTAAGACATATTCCAACTAGTTATAAGGAAAAAACCCTTCCCATTGAGGGTGGTCAAGTACTGGAAGAGCGAGAGGTTGTTGAATCCCCCCTCTCAGGGACTGTGTAAATCTGTCTGGACAGCGTACCAAGCAACCTGACTGAACCTAGATGTCAGCCTTGGTTTAAGTGGGGACTGAACTAGATGAATTCCAGACGTCCCTTCTGAGATGAACTATTCTTTAATTCCAGGTTTTGAAAGTCTGTAAGGCTCTGCTATTTGCAAAACTTTTAGGGCTGCTGTGGATACACAGATCTTTCCCTTTCTTCACATTAGATTGATAACATATATACAATATGTTACTGATTTAATGGCTCAAATTCCAAAAGGCTAAAGCGTCTTAAAGGAGATCCACAAGAGTTAGCAAACCTATTTCATACCCTGTGTACCACTGTTTAGAATATCCCCATCCAGCTTCAAGGAGAAAAATCCATTTTATCTCATACCAATGACTTGAACACACTACCAAAGCACTATTACAGCACAGATGCTTAAGAGCATAAAGAAAAAGCTTCCTTTGTACAGACTAAAAGAATGATACCAGAGAACTGAGCACTCACATTTCAGACTGGCCTGCAAGCAGATGCACATTGCTCCAAACAAAAAAGGTGGCAAAGTTTGTGACAAACCAATTTTGAGTGTGTATTTGAAACAGATAAGGACATCTTTTGCCTCCACATCATAATTGTCCTTGAAACAACAGCCCCAACAAAAAAAAAAAAAAAAAACACCTCTAATATTTGCACTGCTCTTCTTTCCCTATTGCTCTGCTCCTGTGGTCATTTGGTCCTTCCACTTTGACAGAAGAATCACTGTGACACGTGTTTCTCATATCTGTCAGTGAGATGCATAACTAACATTTTTCCTGTATTAAGCCCCAAGGAAATTAGATTTTTTGTTAATTTGTGGGCACTCCACTGGCAGCTACCACTACTCTTTTCACTACTTTTTCACTCAACTTCACATTCCTTTCTCTGGCTTGAATGCTTCATACACTTACATTTAAGGGAAGAACCAGTAAATTGGCACTGTCATTATTTAGTGTAGAAAAAAAAAAGCCAGATAGATATTTTATTACTCAGATTTGGTAAACATTTTAGGTAAAATTTATTGGTTTGAAATATTCCAGCATATGGCTCAATAGGTAGAAATCAATGAATTTTGGTGCCAGAATTCATGAATTAAACAGTTGCAAATTCACTTTAAATCTATGGACTTGCTTATGTTCAAAGTTCTAGAACTGCTTACCCACTTGAAGGTTAGAAGACACATATTTCAACTCAGTATAGAAGCATTTCCCCATTATGAAGACATTGCAGCAGATTTTCCATTGGTTTATTCTGCTGGAGTTTTTTAGAATTTTCATTATATTTCAAAGCTAATTCAGATTTTTTCTCTTTGTATATCAAATAATAAATGACTCCATTACCTTCCTTTTTCATTCCTGCTCGAAAACACTTTTTTAAACGACAATATCTGCATTGATTCCTTTTGTCCTTGTCAACAATACATTGTCGGTTGAATCTATCAGAGACAAGAAAAGGTAAATGTATAAAGCATTAATAAAGTAGCACCCTGATTACAAAGAAGCAAACCAACTAATCTGTCCTGTCAGAATAATTTCTATAACCACAGATTCTCTTCTTCAGTTGCATTGATTATTCTTCTTTATTAATCAGTTTTGAGAGGTGTTTCATACCAGCTCATTTTCCAGGAATATACGTGTTGGTACAAACACATGTGTATGCATTGGAATAGGCAAATGTGGAAAATTTTGTAGTTATGTACATCATTTACACCTCAACTGATTTTTGAGGTATGTCAGTGACTGGCTGCATCAAATGGCGGTGGAAGAAAATAAAGGAAGAAAAGCTGTAAATAGAAAAAGGAAAGGACAATCAAGGAAAAAGCCAAATGTTGCTGCCACGGAGGAGCCCCTTAGCTGCAAAACCATCACCCTTGTCTGGCAGTGTTTACTCCTTCTGGGAGATAACAATGAACAAGCTGCATGTTTTATCACTACAGGTGGCAACCTAAACAGGAAATGAGAAGAACCAACACAATGAAATAAAGACTTGAGGAAATACATAGAGCATGACACTGCAAGGCAGCTTAACCCAGGCTATTATGCACATCTACAGGTGTGCCTCAAGGGAATGCATATGAGCCATTTGCCCCTCTCCCTGTCTAGGTCTGCCTTTTTTTCTTTTCGTGTGTTTGTTAGATAAACAGACTCTGCAAAAGCAGAGCTCTTCCTGAAATCACTTGAGTCAGCTCTTGCCACACCACTTTAGGGGTATGTCTATGCTATATCACCGTGCTATGCCTAAAAGGGAGAGGTTTCCTTATCAGAGTATTACACAACCAAGGAAGAGTGAAGGAAACAACACTTCCAGTAACAAGCCATTCTTATAAATGTTTTCTCGATACCCCATACAATGGCACAAGCGGGACAGAGAATAGGGGCTACAGCCAGTTCACCACATGTTGTCTCTGCTGCTGCTTCCTCCTCAAGGGGAGGACTCCTCACAGTCTTCACCTGCTCCATTGTCAGGCCCCTCAAAACAGAGACAGCTCTCCATGAACTTCTCCAATGTTAGTCCTTCCCATGGGCTTAGTTCTTCCTGAACTGCCCCAGCATGGGTGCTTTCCACAGTGTGCAGTCCTTTAGGCTTGGGCTGCTCCAGCAATGGGTCCCCTGCAGGGTCAAACGTCCTGCCAGAAAATCTGCTCCAGTGTGGGCTCCTCCTTCCATGGGGCCATAGGTGTGGCCAGGAGCCTGCTGCTGCAGAGTCTTCTCGTGGGATCACAGCCTTCTTTCAGGCATTCACCTTCTCCAGCAGGGGGTCCTCCATGGGCTGCAGGTGGATATCTGCTCTGCTGTGAATTTCCATGGGTTTCACAGGGACAGCTGCCTCACCATGGTCTGTACCATGGGCTGCAGGACAATCTTTGCTCCAGCACCTAGAGCACCTTCTCCCCCTCCTTCTCCACTGAACTTGGTGTCTGTTCCTGTCTCATGTTCTCACTCTTCTCTTTTCTAGCTACATTTTGTTTCTTCTTCTTAAATACATTATCCCAGAGGCACTACCACCACGGCTGATAGGCTCAGCTTTGGCCATCTTGGAGTTGGCTGGCATTGGCTTCACCAGACGCTGCGGACACTTCTGACAGCTTCTCATAGAATCCACTTTTGTAGCCCCATCGCTACCAAAAGCTTGACATAAAAATCCAATACAGCCTTTCAGTGATTTGTTTAAACTCACTGAGTTTTCCATATGTTCTGCTCATGGCTCAAAACGGACAGTTTATGGACCTGAGCCTGCACAGAAAATTTCATCAAACATGGTGCAGTATGATATTTTGGGCACCATTCGGAAATTAACAGATTGCCACTCAGACTGACAGGGGGGAAATGGCAGCTCGAAAGACCTGTGTGTCACACCAAGTGGAAATATGTGCAGAGGTGTTTGTATGGCCCTTAAAACACGACTCATAAATCTTAGACTTTCTATTCAAAAACAACCTTCATAGGAAAGAATTTTTAGAAAACTAATAAGAATTACAGTTTTCACATTGCAGTGAAAATATGAGCATTTTCCCTTTTTTTTTTTTTTCAGGAAATGACCTTTGTAATCATAAATAAAAGAGTGAAACAGCTTCTGAGTGATGGAATGATATCAACAACATCAACAAGTATCTGGAATATAGTTTCTGGAATGTGTAATATCAAGTAGCATTCCTTAAGAAAAAGCTGAAAATACCCTGACATAGTTTGAAAATTCTGATAAGGTCTGAATATAATTTTTCCTTAAATTCATTCATTTAGTGCCTCTAGTTGAACTTTTGAAATACCTGCATGTATAGACGTGGTTTTTCCTTATGCTACGTCTAAAAAATCCCTTGCATCCATCACAGCTGGAAGCACCATAATGTTTTCCGGTCGCTCGGTCTCCACATATTGCACAGAGACTACTGACGCCGTTGTCAGCAGCATTCATGTTGACAGCTTCTCCTGAACTGTCTGACAAGAGACAAGAACATACACAGTTATGGACAAAACTTCCAACAGCCACCTCATGTGCAAGTTGTACCTAAATAGATGGTTTTTTCTGCCCTTTTCTCTTAATTGCCACTTAACAATTTATATAGCATGACCTATCTGATTACATCTGGTTCTTACTGACATGAACACTTTCAAAGTGATAGAGATGTTAAAAGAATTTATGAAGTTCATAACAACAAATAATTGTGTTCTAAACTCTTTTCAGCTGAAGGGTTAAAAATTAAAGTGCACTTCTTCATTTATAATTACACATACATTCCTACTAACATGAAGAGGAGCTTTGGCACAAAGTGGTGTTAACTGGTAAAGATCTCATGTATCAGTTCTCGTACAAGCTGGCAATAGCTGGAAACTCTCATACAAAGGTTTGTGACATTAAACAAAGAAACAAAAAAAGAGGGGTTTTGCACAACTTAATTTAAAAAAAAAACAAAACGAACAAAAACGTATGCTAAGAGTCTGTTATTTCCTCAAAGATATTTTTGACAGGAACACTGGTGCAGTCTTTCCTTGCACAGAATATTAGCTATGTGATTAACAATTAGTCACTGAATATGGTAAACACTACTGAATAAATTCACCTGAAATCAAACCAGTTATATTTATTCTTTGAGTCACAATGTTAGCAGACATGTTCAAAAAAACAATTGCAAAGTAGCTTCTTCTGTTTTGCTTCTGGTTTAAATGAAAGGAAAATATGCCCTAAGCATTTGTAGCTGTTTTGTCCAGGAGAGGAAAGAGTGCTACATTAGGTAATATGCAAACATGGATTCAAATGTCAAGTACAGGAGTTCATGAACAGTGTACAGGTTGAAGAGTAAAATTGCTAATATTGATACATAGTATTATTTGTATTGTATAGATCCAACTGAAATGTATAACACAAATACATTATAAAATTTTCACTGTGTCCTGCAGAGCTTATAAGTTAAAGAGTTCTTTAGATACAGAGAGAAGCAACCTTTCTGTTTTGTTTTGTTTTACAGAGCTGTAATTGATAGGAATTAAATTAAAAATGATTAAATAAAATGAAATCTTAGAAGAAAGAATTCAGTTCTGTAAAGATTTTATTTTAAAATCAGGATTGTCGTGACTGGAAAATTATTTTTCAACTAGGTTACAGAATTGTTTTAGAAAAATATAAGACTTTTCTTTTGGAGTTTTGTAACTTTGCATCATACAACAGAATAATTAAAACCACAATATTTGGATGTTATGATGAAATATTTCACAGCAATATAAATTGTGCATATAACTACATGGACATATTTATTTTCTTTGGTGTTATTCTGAAACAAAATGTCTGGAAAATTGACCTGATGTTGAAAAATTCTTTTATTTCAATAGAACTGTGTAATCTGCCTGAATGTGGCTTGTTAAACTTCTCTAAATGTTCCCAATTAATTTAGAGAGCTAGAAAAGATACACAGGAAGGTTCATAAGTGGCAGCTTTCAGTTCCAGACTAGCACTGTAACAAGACAATGTTTTTATAAATACTGTAAGAAAATATTTAGGCTAAACTCTAAACAAACTGTAAACATAAGAAGGCTGTACCTGATAACTAATAATTATCAAGCTAATCACTTACGGTGATAATTTAACCAGCTCTATCACCAACACATAATGCAACCAAGCACAATCTCCCTAATCTGCCTTCCCATTTCATTTAACATTAACAGATACAAAAGGGTGCTATTCAGCAAAAAACAAATGACCAATGAAATACCCATATTAGAACAAAAAGCAGAGAAATCATCTAAAGTTATATAATCGTTGATAGTGACAAATTCAGTTAGGGCATAAAGTTTTGTTTTTTCTTCCTAAATCAATAACCAAATCTACCCTTCTATTTACTAAGCTTGCTGTAATGTAACATCAGAAATTCAGGTAAAACTTAAAGCCCAACAATAAAACCTTAATTAGGTTCTATATGGCAGGAATATGTGGAAACACAAGTGCTAAATATTTTTCCTGCAAATCACTACATATTGGTTCTGCCTTTTAAAAATACATACTACTATAGATCTATGAATTATTCTTTAAGATACAATAAGCCAATATTCTTAGAGTACTAAAAGATTTCGAAGGCCATTTGTGAGTAGTTTAACTTGCCTGATACTTTTATTCACATTTCTTTTTTTTTTTTTTTTTTCTTTT
>VZTI01000854.1:23601-64117 GCA_013397865.1 Struthidea cinerea
TTTTTTTCTTTTTTTTTTTCTTTTTGGTCAGTACTCAATGGCAGAATGAAATGGTATGCTTTCTATTTCAAGCATAAATTATTGCTACAACTTCTCAAAAATTGCATATAAAAAGTCTGCCTAAAGTGTTACATTAGCCAAATGCAAATACTTTTTCTCAGCAAAACATTATCCTCTAGAAAGCTAATGTGATTCTTTTTAAATCACTCTCATTCGTATATACACTTAGCTAGAAAGGCTAGATTAACACTTAAATAAAAAAAATATTAGTCCAACAATTAGAAACTAGGCATCAAGAAACAGTAGCTAATTTTTTTCACAAACCTCTGGATAATTTTGTCCTTTCCTTCTGAAAGTTATATACGAAATATATTTCCATGTCCAAACTGTCAATACTAGTTATTCATTTGTCTTACAGTAAATAAAACAATTGCTGAATAGACCATTTTCTTCCTTTGATTAGCTAACTGGTGACAGTCCAACTACATTATTATATATAACCTCTCTTTTATTTTCCTTAAAGAATTATAATGTTACTAACTTAGAGTCAGCGATGAAGTGTAAGAGAGCAGATTTGTAGTTTGAAAACAACCCCCAAATGCTCCATTAATAAAACATTTAACTAACACCTTATAGCATTACTAAACTTCACTTTTTCTTTGGCTTGATTTTGCCTCACAGGGCAGAACTCACCATTGCCATTATACAGAATCTGCATAGTTTCGAACTCCAGTGCTGTGTATGTCGGATCTAAAACTTCACTGTAGTTTGCCATTTCCATGTCCAGTATTGGTTCTGAGAGCCTCATCATTGAATGCAAAAGCAGTGGAAAAGCTGTTCAAATGTACAACCTTCCCATTCTGTTTCACAGTGATTGATAATCCAAAGTTAACTATAACTGTGTCACTTACGTGCAGCAATGGGAGGAGCTGGAAAACTGCTTCTGCATGCTGTATTTTACCTGGGTATTTTTTTTCTTTTATGATACAGTGCAACCCTTCTGATAATCTTGGAATGCTTTTTGAAATAATCTTATCAGGAGTTGTATTGGTTCCAGTTTTTGCACGAACCCAAGGACGTGCAGGAAGCTTCCTATCCTTTATTCTTTGCTGCACATTTTGTTGTCAATGTGTGGTACAAACAGTTCTAAACAAACTACTCTGGTTGTTCTGTGTAGAAACTGTAAGTTCATATGTGATTCTGCTCTCTCTCTTCAGAACAATAAGGAAATGTGATATGATTATGGACTATCTCAAACTATACCCAAATCACCCACCTTCATATTTTAAAAGACAGCTGTAAAACCTCCCATTTTACAGCTGGTAGTATTCTTTCCCACTGGCAATGACCTAGCTCTGTAGGCATCCTTAAGCAAGACTTCAAGTCACACAAGTCTGCAGCAAGACCAGTTCATAAATCCCCTCCGTCACACACTGTGCTGCTGCAATGGCTCTGGGCACTGGACCCTCCACAACTCTCAGACAGTGGCTTCCTGCTCTAACCGTCTTTCATACAAGATGTGATGGCTGCATGGCATTTCCAAGCACCATTCAGATGCACAGGGGGAAAAGAAATATTAATCACCTTCTCTGTAATGAAGAATCTCTGGGTAGGTCCACAGCTCATCAGTTGGTAGACATGGCATGTACAAACCCAGTCAAAAACTCCCCTGTAAAGCTGCTTGAATCTGTGCCAAATATATAACTGAACAGCAGAATTTCACTTGCTAATCTGGTGCTTTCAAATGTTGGATAGCAGGATTTCAAATGTTATTACTTCTCAATACATTCTTTACAGAAAACTACCCTTTACACTGCTGAAAAACAGTTACACAAAGATTACATATTCAGGAAAACTGCCGAGTTTATGCCTAATTAACAAGAGCTAGTAACTGTACATACAGCATTGAAATGCATATTTGAATGGAAAAGAGTGTCTGCAGTTGCTGTTCTGTAAAAGCAGCTGTAAAAGGGCACCTGTAGTGGTTTAGTAACATAAACCAACTCCTTGATTAACTAACTAACTAAATAAATATTCAAAAAAGGAATTTGTGACAGACAAGTTACCAATGAAGGAGAAAATTTTACATGAAAAGACCTAGAAAAAAAGCCTTTCAAAATTCATCCTTCTAATATCCATGTCCCCAGGGTTACCTGAGAGTCACAAATCATCCTGTCTCCTTGTGGACATGTAGATGAAGTCTCAGGCCGGTTCTCCTCCTGACTCCAACAGAGCCCAGTAACATAATTATGACAACAGGATTCTTGTATAATTCACAGACCTTTCCCTAAACCAAATCATATTTACAGTTGTGTTACTGCTTGCACAAATTCTCCTCAGATTTTGGAGCGTCTCCACAGGGGCTGTCCTTTTCAACCTACTACTATTCCTTTTCCTTTAAACCATTCATCCATTATTATATTTAATGAGATATCAAAAACTGAAAAAGTTACTTCTTAAAAAGGGCAATAGCATAATTTCATGCATTTATATGAATAGCACATTTATTAACAACTGATATGACTACAAATATTTCCTATACATGACAAAAGACAATAACAAAAATGGCAATTTTTAAAGATATTTAAGAATATGACTGAAATTTTAGAATATTTACTGCCTACAATCATGAAAAAAAATTACTCAGCAAGTGTCATTTCACAGTACTGGAAGTGTACAAGGTTTCACAGTTTTTAAACACAGCTAATATTTCTTCCTTTTTCTTAAAGAAGTATATTAAATTAGGATTGATGAAGAGCTATTTGTTGACAGCCAATATTGTTTAGGAAATCACTGTAGTTTCATCATGAGGTGGAATAGTTTTATATTACCTGATGGCTCAGTGTGAAAAGTTTCTTCTGTAGCAGAATTTGTTGTATTTGCTACAACCATTTGTTGTGTTTGTATAGTATTTGCTATAAAACTAATTACTAGTTACATAAAAAATGGTTCATTGCCTTAAGATGCTAATTAGCATAATATAAAAAGGCTTACATGTTAACTGGAATTATCTTTTGTTCTTTGGTGTACACTTTCTGATAAGATTTTCTATAAATATTATCTGGGTTTTAATACCAAAATTGTATGCTTACAAACATATCCATTGCATATTTTTTTAATTCAAAATGCCGGTTCTGAAAACATTCTGGCATACAAGTAAATTTAAAATAAGGGAATGGATGGAAGATGGAAGATATCAAGTATGACATGATCAAATCCTGCTATTCCCTCTGCTATTAGCAGAACTTCTTCAATGCTGCCAAAACAGGTCCCTTAGTGACTGCTAAAGAGAGGGAATGAATTGACCCCTCATACTTCTGTCATATAAAAACTCATTTCAATTGATTTTTTTAATATGGAAAAATGTATGCTATAGGAAAGACATTCTTTATACTATTTTTTCATGTTTTGCTAAGGAAACTTCTTACAGTCAAATCTTGCACTCGTAAAAATGTGCTTTCTGGGGGATTTTTGGCATCATGAAGTACATCATGAACAATTAATGTATACTAAATCACTATGGTAAAATATTAATATGTTTTCTTTCAGCCTTAGGTGGATTAGAATGCAGTCCTGGAATTAGAGCAGTTGACGAAAGAAGCTAATGATGAACGGCTTTTGGTCTTATGTCAGTTCAAGCTTTATACTGTTCACTAGTATTCAGACTCCCACACAGCAGATTTCTTTTCATATTGGACACCTGCACTGTTTTTCAAATTCTGAATGACACTGCAGCTTGTAGTATAATATGTTCTAAGTGAAGTCATCTACTACTGACAGCCAAGAAATATCAGCCTAAGGTAAGCAAAAGTTTTAAAACTGTGTAGTTAGTCAAACTGCTAAGCACTTCTTTGAGATAAGTGATAATGTAAATTTGAGTAAGAAATCATTTCTCAAAGTAAATTTTGCAGTAGTTGTGAAAAGAAAGCTACACAATAATGTTTTTGTTCATGTGGTTTTCTTTTTTTTTTCTTTAAATCTGATGACCTCAGGATCGCATACAGAAAGCATTCCTATCTTATCTTTAAGACTATTAACTCTGTTAATTGTTCAGCTCTCCATATTAAATGTAATCATTCTTTCAGACTGTGGTATAAAATATAGCACAACCTACTAAAATCAAGGTTATTTCCATAAAGGTCTTCCTGAAAATAAAAACAAATCTGAAACTACTATCACCACTGAAACAGTTTTGGTTTTTTCTTTTTTTTTTTTTTTAATAAATAGCAATATGTCCCTTTATCTTTCCAGCTTAGTAAGAAATGTAGGTTGCCAGAATAAAGTGTTAATTCTAAGGTATATTTTTTCTCGTTTCCCATGTATTCTAGGTAAGTACGCACCTTCACTCTATTTCCTGCTTTGCAAGTACAGTGAATTGTGGTGCACATACTTGGAAGGCATCTTGTTTTTGTCAATAACCTGTCATATTTATCCACCATGCTGGCAAAACACACATTTTGATCTGTTTCCCCTCTTGATGGCTGGCACATGTAGGACAGGACATGCATGGAGTCCATACTAACAAACCCTAAAGAAACCATATGAGCTGAGCCAGAATGCTTCCTTACTATACTGAACTCAAAGAGACCTGCAAGCGAGTTTATTCGCCAAAAGCTTGCTACCCAGGAAGCAGTGTGAAAATTTCTGCACACCCACGGGCAATCTCATCTTTGGCTTACAAAGATACACGCCCACATAATACCACAGACTGAGCTTCCCTCTGCTGGAACACACCCTGTGCCAGGGAGAACATTGCTAGTCACCAACACATCAGCTCTGCTGACACCCACCCCGAAGCACTTCATAAATGGTCCATGAGTAATGACTGGGAAATGTTTGCTTGTATTCTAAAACATAAAATTATGACGTGTTTGTCATGGAAAGGTTTGTAACACTGTGGCATTACTTTATTTGGTGGAGATTGCTGGCTTTTTGTTTTTGAAATAAATAAAAATGTTAGAGTTGGATCAGATCTAAAAATCAGTGATAAAGTATAAATGTGTATTACCAAGCTTCTTCAAAAAGAAATAGCCTTTTTGCTTAACACCTAAATAACATGATGGCAACATGTTATTCATTACAGTCCTCTACAACTCTCAAGATGTTACAGCAAGGCTTGTAATGTTGTCGTGCCCCCCCACCTCGCCCCGGCCCCCAAAAAATTCCAGGACAAAGTTGCCTTTGAGCTGGTTAATGTGAAAGGATTTTTCAGAACAATTTTTGAATCATGAGAATAAACATATATCACAACTGCTTCCACTAAGGTGACCAAAGGCATCATCTCATACTCCTCAAACCCAGCACCAACAATCACCTTCAACAAGTAAATTTATGGCACTTAGGCTTTTGACTTTGTCCTAAAAGTTATAGTGGTTAAATAAAACACTAGAAAAGCAAAGTCAGTACCAGAATTTAATAACGGGTTTTCACGGCACACTTATTAGGCAAGGTGGTAAGATTAGCTGCAACAAATCATGCCAGGTGAAACCGAAGTACAGATCTTTGTGGGAAATCTAGGCTAAGCCTGTTTTCATTACTCACATTTTTAGACAATTAGACCACCCCAAGCATTCTATAGAAAGGAGATTCTTGCACATACTGAATTTGCCTCTTTTTTCAGTTAAATTGGTCATTTGTTATGTTGAGCTCCACTCTAACACACAGCATATATAGCTTTCTTTCATAAGTTATGCTGAGGGTTGTGCTTGGGTTTTTTTCATTTTGACATAACAGAGAACAATTATTGTGAGGTCTGATTGTCTTCGTATTTATGTTTTTTGCTTAAAAAAGTATTTGTCTTTCAGAACAACCAGCTACAACTTCAACAGTCATGAATGTGAATGAATATAAAAAACAAAGAACATGCCTGGTGTCTGACTTGTCAAATACTACAGACCCACCCTACAGCACTCTTTAAAGCTTGAAATAATCCCAAAATAGTTATGAAGACATAAATGGGTAGTCTACACCAGAGTTTCAAAGCTGAGTAAGAGATCTAGTACTCCAAATTCTAAGAAGTGCAATTTACAATTTTAATCTTGCATCCACCTCAGTATTTGCCCTGTCAGTAGCTGAGGGGAAATATCAAAGGAATATGAAAGCTCTAAAATATTTTGAGCCTGAAGAATAGCTGCTGCAGGATAATTTTAAGTATAACTTACACTTGCTGAGGATATATCTTGCTTTCAGATTCTCCCTCTCTATTCCAAATATAATTCTCTCCATCTTTTTCTAAAAGGATGAATGATTTATTTATTCACTTTATATACCACAGTGTCATTGAGGGGATATGCTACTATGATAGCAACAGTAATATAATGGTGTCATATGCAAAGAGATGTTACATCAACTCTTAAGGTGAAGGTAGACAAAGCTATCTGGTTTATCTGATTTTATTTATCACTTACACATGCACACATACATCAGTGAGTGACCTGGGTAGCATCTCAGAAAGTATAAGATACGTTGCAGTTCACAAACCCTTAGCTATATTCTCTCTTCAACAGAAAGGTGCTCTGAAGATGATTCTCACATTGTATTCACCCACAATCTTCACAGAGCAAAATTATTAAGGCAGTATCTTCTTCATTTTGCAGATGTCCCATGCTACTGTTTGTCAATGGTTTAGTGAAACCCATGGTGTATCTGTGACAGCCTTTCAGCAAATAATACCACCAGTAGGAAATATTCAAGGAAAAGCCATCTCGTAGCTAAGAGGTCAAACAGGGACCATTGCATACAGGCCATTACTAAATGTCAACAGCTAGCTGCACAACTGCGCTGAGGAAGAGCATTGTGTCAGGGTGATGGAAGGGTCAAGGCTGTGATGGTGCCAGTTGAAGTACCACATTTCTATGGGAAGATTTAGAAGGATGAGTAATGGTGAAGTGGAAGCTTGAAGACAGTCATTCAAAACAGAGGCTGAGCGGTGCCCTCATTTCTCTCTACAGCTTTCTGAAGACAGGAAGTGGAGAAGGAGGGAGATTCTGATCTCTTCTCCCTTATACACAGAGATAGGCTGAATGGGAATGGTTCAAAGCTATTTCAGGGGAGGTTTATACTGGACATTAGGAAGCATTTTTTTACCAGAGGTTGGCTGAACATGGTAGATTTCCTAGAGAGGTGATCAGTGCCTCAAGCCTGCCAGTGTCTAGGAGGCATTTGGACAATGCTCATCAAGGCTTTAATTTGATCAGCAATTATTTGGTCAGGCAGTTGGACTAGATGGTTGTTTTAAGTCCCTTTCAACAGGAACAGTCTATTCTATTCCAATCTTATCTAGTCTAGTGTATCCTAGTATTTTCTATTCAGTCAGAACACAGTATGCCACATGCAAGGGTTAGGTGGTAAGGACTGAGGACACAGAATAGTTATATTCCTTTATCTAGGCATTCCAGGAGGATGTCCACAGTAGACTGCAAGCCATGTAGATATCAAATGTTATGCAGATTTAAAATCTTTCTTTATGTACACATATGTTTATACTCATGTATGTACACACAGGAATTTATTGTCAGTGTTTTTGTGACAGCTGAATTTGCCTCTTAAATTATCACTGAGTATACCTACAAAAATTAATCTGACAGGGCGAAGCTCTCCCTTCTACATACTGAATCATAGTAATCCTTCACATTGTATTCTCCATGTCCAGATTCTCTCCATGAACTAATAGGAAATTTGTATTTTGCCGGTTCAATCCATTTCTGTGCTTGCTTTGTGTCCAGATTAACAGTAGATTTGCTAACCCTATCTAAGGTTAGCAGGCACTATTAAAAAAATTGTGCATATTTATGGGGAGAAAGGATAAAACCCAGGATACTTTTGCTTTTTACATTGCAACAGATTAGGTTTACTGTTAGGTATGTGAAATACTATTAGGTAGACTTTAGTACTTAATATTTCTATTTTAACTTAATATTCTTTAGTTCATTTTATTCTTGAAAATTCACTATAGCCATGAAGTGTTGATCATTCAGAGGGCTTAAAGGATTTTTGTAGCATAGAATTTTGTGGTGAGAATTGCTGAGGTACAGTTAAATGACTGGATAAACTTGTTAATTATTTGCTTAAATCAGGTAACTTATTATTTTCTGCTACACGCAGGAAAATTAATCAGAGAGTTGTCCTGGAGAGCAGAGTGAAATGAGAAGAAAAGAGGAAAGAGTTCAGGCATAAGATAAAACCAAACCATCATGCTATTGATAAGCGAGACTAAGCACTCCTGTTCAGTCATCCCCAGGTGATTAGTAATTTCTTAATAAGCCTTCTTGGCAGGTTTTATGCAAACTTGCTCGTAAACAATGTTTTATATAGCCAGTTAGATAAAATTTACTTACAATTTACCCACAGTTATCTTAGAAATACCATATAATGAGATTTTTTTTCCACAGATAAACACCCTTGCCTTTGTCATACACAATAAAAGAGTTCAAAGAAAGGCTAACCAGTATCAAGGCAAGGTTTGTTTGGTATTCTTTTTTTTAGCTTGCCTGGATCTTTCTTTTCTTTGTGATCAATTAATCATAGCAAGTCTTCTAATTCCTATATTCTATCCCCTGCTGAATGAGTTATGTATTCTATATAACATTTCAAAACAAACTCAGTACACTTCTGCCCATGCTAGTGACTATATAACTCTTGGTCCTACATAAAAGGCTAATTAAATAACTGAATAGTTAGACAAGTGCCATTATTTTCAGTTACTCTGTCTAAAATTAAAATTTTTAACTAGAGCTTAAGCTGACTCATCACATTCCTGCAGAAAGAATGCTGTGTCAACACATTCAGTTTAACTCTTCCAAGACACTAGCATGGTTATGCTTAGCTTAAAACCTTCTCTAATTGCTATTATTACAAAAATGAGTTAATGAGAAGTTCAGAGCATACTAAAGACAGTTTAATATGCTCTGAACATCAGTTAAGAGTGAAAGTATGACAAACAAACAAAAACTTCAAATACTCCCTGAACAAAGGAACAATGAGAAAGCATAAAGGCATATGCTCTGTTTCGACCATATTTCAGATCAGCTCTTTAAAGTATCAAAATAACTCCATTTTATGCATCAAATAAATAAGTTTTTAGAACAACTCACAGCCTAGGAAGGCACATGTGTAAAATACCCTTATTTTCATAAAACCATAGAATGAGTAGGGTTGAAAAAGACCTTAAAGATCACCTAGTTCCAACTCCTCTGCCATGGGCAGAGACACCCTCCACTAGACCAGGTTGCTCAAAACCCCATCCAGCCTGACCTTGAACACTTCCAGGGATAGGGCATCCACAGCTTCTCTGGACAACCTCTTCCAGTGTCTCACCATCCCTACAGTAAAGAATTTCTTCCTAATATCCAATCTAAACCCACTGTCTTTTGGCTTCAATCCTTTCCTCCTTGTCCTATCACTTCATGCCCTTATGAAAAATCCCTCTCCAGCCTTTTTGTAGGCCACCTTCAGGTACTGAAAGCCTGCTATAAGGTCTTCCTGAAGCCTTCTCTTCTTCCTAAAATTATTACATTGTATTTCTAATGAGAACAAAGCCAGTCTTTCTTTCACCAGACATGAACTGACGACAGTGTCTCCTTGAGAATTCAAACAACAGGGTTGTCTTAAGAATCAGGGAGGTCAAGGACACCTGAAATCTTTATTGGCAGAGGCATCTATATTCTAAGCACAGCAAATTCAGATCCCAGTGAGCACAAAGCAGAATCCTCCAGAGAAGAAGCTCAGGTTTTTGCTCTGCTGTACACATACAGACGCTCTTCAATTGGCCAGTGGTTATCTCTTTCATTTTAACATGTAAGGTGTGTTCCCAGGTAGGAACAAAACGTTAAATACTGTGACTTCACAGAAGTACAGATATATCTGCTCACAACAGATTTTAAACAGTGATTTTAATAAGCTCAAAATCTGTAGAAGTCCCTTTTAAAAGCTGATGATAAATATTAGAAAATAAATTGGGCTGCATCTCTTTTAACTAATGAAGCCAGAACACTGATTGAGCTGAGCAGGGAAAAATCCACTGGCATAAGACATATGAGAGAAGTGGGCTAGCAAGGTTTTAATTAGTCTCTATCTTGAGAGCAGGTAAGAGGAAACTTTGAGAAATGGTCATAAATGTCATTATGCATAAAAACACAATGCAAGTCATCAAGATAAAATATGAAAAATTATGTGCAGCTGCAATAATGTAGGTTACATGATCAAGTTTACCTTCAATAGTATAGATAACAGTAAGGTCCGTGTGGATTTTCTGGACATGAACAATATTCATGTGGCTGTATTCCTTGTTCTTAATGTGTTAAAGTAGGCTCCATCATTTTATCTGAGAACTTTGCAATCAGTAACATTATTTCCCCATCTGTGAGAAAGGTACAAACTATAGTCCCCTTTTAATAAACAGAGAAATGAGGCAAAGGACAACCAAAGATAGTGTTTATGACACTTGAGTCCACGTGTCTACAACACAGTCGCCTGCATACAAATCAAACATTCCATTCCCTTTGCATATAATGATCAGAAACAGGCACATCTGAACAGATTCCTCAAACTTATCTTTAACAGGATGTTGAACTGAAGCATCTCTCAAAACACCCATTTCTTCCCACTGGTTGTCTAACTAAAGTGCTCAAACAACTGCAACAGACCGCTAGCGTTAGGTGAGGTGAATCTGCACAAATGACATCCCAAAATCTGAGAAGAGAGCTGAAGGTGGAGAGCCTGGATGGAGACCCATCTCCTGCCCTTTCCACTGGAGCAAGTTCTCAAAACTGAAAATATATCATATAGCACAACTGCTACAGCTTATGAATACCAGAAAAAATATCCTTTATCTATTAAAGAAAAATTAAAAATATTATAATGTCCTAGTTCAATAATTAATGTTTCACCAACTTACAATATATTTCAGAGGGTGTGAGCTTCAAGAAAAGAGTCAGCCAACTTCACAAAAATGGCCATGTGTGAAATCATAAAATGATACATTATAATAATTGAGGATTAACAGAATCAGACTTAAAAATCAAACTAAAAATAAGCTACATGAAGAACATTCCTCAGAAAGCAACAAAGCAAATATTAAGTTACTATAACTATGTGGGACAGTTTTCTTGCATGGTCTTGCCTGCATCCCTGGTTTGTCAATGTGCACCTAAAATCCCCAAGATCAAAGGACAGGACTGTAATTTTCTTTAGAAGGTGCACCAAGCACACAGATCCTTTTCCTGGCTGATACCTTCTCTGGCCTGACAACAGAAATGCAACGCATGCAGAAGACACAGGTCACTTCCCCACCTTGCTGGGACACTGTTCAGGTGCATCTCCTGGAGCCAGGACTGTGATGCACATACACACAGTGCAGACACAGTCGCAGGAACAGCTTGAAGTTAAGCTGCCTTGTCAAAGCTACACTCTGTGTTGATAAAAAGGAGAAATCACAACAGATCTGTCAAATTTATCTCTGAAGACACATAAAAGTTGCTGCACTCCAAAGTTCTAGAGTTTTTTTTTTTAAATAATGCAGTAAAGATATATGTCTTTCTGTCTGATTAAGGAGAAAAAGCAGCTGTGAACTGTACTTGCTACAGATTAAATGCCCTGACAACACCTAAAATTGATTAATCTTCTAGATAACAGTGCTTCAACGAGACACGTGAGAAAATATCTAAGGTGACAGTCCACTTTTGATAAGTGAGTTCTGTTAATAAATTGGCATTTAAAACACATTAGTATTTAAATATTCCTATCTGATTTTCGAGAATGACAGAAGTAACTTCCTGTGAAAACTTAGTCCTTCAACTTTGAAAAAGAAGCAGTAGAAAAGACTGTCCTGATCAAAAAGAACAATTTGTTTTGGAATCTGGAAATCTGAGTCAGTAGCGGTTGTATGCAAGGAAACAAAGATGACTTCACTTAGGTGATGGAAAGGTCACTACTGGGTGTATCCTATTTATGTCAAAGTAGATTACACATACAACAAAAAAGCCATTTGAAAACTTTCAGAATCTGCAGGTGAGTGGAAAAATAGGCTTAAATTCCTTTTAAGGTGGTGTAAGGTCTAGAGTCAAAGTCTAGCAGCTGTAGTGTCTGACTGCTATACCTATCAAAAACATAACAGCCAAACCAAAGAGAATAGCAGTGTTGGCTGTTTGAAGTGGAAGTCCTGCTTGGTCTAAGAATTACGGCACTTCTTGCTAAAACTTGGGCTTGCCAGGGCTTTTGAGTAAGTACAACTCTGGACAATACTGGAACTTCTTTGTTACGCTTTTTTTTTTTTTACATATAATAAATGCTAGGGATAGGAAACACAAATATTTTCCAGTTGAAGACAGATGTGACTTGTCTCATTTGATCTACATAGTGTTCTTAGAAAACAAAAAGAAACAAAACTACAGTGTTGTCTACTGTTATCTTGAAAGGAACAGTTAAAAAAGATGTGAAAACCAACAGCTCCTAGGAATTGTGGCAGAAGTAATTACTTTGGGAACTCAAAATGTTCAGAATCATTGAATACTAAAAAAAGACATGAAGACACAATCTTTTCTGTAACCAGTTTGATTTTACATAAGTGAAGTCACACTTTTCATTATTTAGGAGAGAAAAACTCAAAGGTGAAACAGGATACTGGGCTCTTTGCTAATTTCCAAGACTGAAGAGAATTAAAATTACTAAAGTAATATTGTAGCAGATTGCCGTATTATATTGTTTTGAAGTGAAAGAAGAAAAAGAAAAGGAAAATGAGAAAGAAAATGGAAAAAAAATAAAAATAAATAAAAAATATTATTCCTAGTGTTATTTTCTGAAAGGGATCTGAATATTAAACACATTCAAGAAAGAAGAGATACAGGAGAGAACTAAATGACTGGGTATTTGTATAACATCCATTAGCAAGTTTTATGAGTCCAAAAGGAGGAATTGTATTAATACTACTATGGACATGAGGAATCTTGAATACATTCTTAATCCTTTACTTCAAGGCTCTCAGGAGATGATTGAGTTCAACTTTCTTCTCAATGCAGGTCACACCAGGTTGCTAAGGGCTTAAAACAGCCATATCCAAAAATACTTTGAAGAATGGAGACTGCCTAACCTCTCAGGGCATTCTGTTTTCCTACTGGACCTGGTGTCCCCTGGGTCTCCCAGTGGGAATTTTTCTTCTCACATACAGTCTGAAATACTTTTATTTTAACTTACGTCCATAGTCTCCTGTCCCCCTACCCGCACCACAGTGACAGTCCATCTTTTCACAAACAGCCTTGAGGTACCAGAGGCTGCTGTGAGGGTCTCTCCCACAAAGCCATCTCTAGGCTGAAACAACTCTGGTCCATCAGCTTCTCCTCAACTGGGCAGGTGCGTCAGCCCCTTACCATCTTGGTGGCCCTCCACTGAACTTCCTTCAGTTAATCCATTTATTTCCTCAAAGAAAGAAGGGGGTGAGTGGGAAAGGATGCACCATTTTAGACGCCATCTAACAAGTGCTGAGTAAAAGGAAGTAATAATTTCCCTCAGCCCTGCTAATACAGCCCAGGATGCTGTTGGCCCTCCTGGGATTCACTGCCAGCTCATGCTCTGCTTGCTGTCTACCAAGACTCTTTAGTTCTTCACAGAAAAGTTTTTCCCAGCTAGTCCTCTAATTCTCTCCCCAGTATAGGATTGTTTTCCAGTTGTTTCCCAGTGTCACAATTCTCAATGAAATTTTTTTCCCCTAAGAATCACAACAGCTTTCTAGCCTGCCCAGGCTAAATTACTAGCATTAATAGCATTCCCTAATTTTCAGGTGTATACGTAAATAAAATTACCATGATGGACTTGGTTTGAAAAGATTGACTTAGGCTGTCTCAAACAGCTGTAATTAAAACACTGCCATATCTGTTAATTTAGCCAGAATAAGAAGCCAGCCAATCACTTCCGCAAGTACTTCTGGACTCATTTCCTAAAGCCAGAAGAACTCATCTACAACTCTTATCTGTCACTCACCTGACAGCGAATGGCATTTCTGCTTCCATCTACAAGAGGAGGGGAGTTAAAAGCTGCCATTACAGCTGGAATTAAGGAGCACTAATGGCTTGCCAGCCATGTTCAGGGCACAAGAATGTAGATCTCACTGAAGGAGACTAGAAGGAGTTGGCTTGCCCATCTCAGGGAAGTGAAAAATGAAAGGGAGTTTATTCTACAAATAAATCATGCGCTGTAAGCTACATAGGGGAAAAAATTATTTAGACAATAAAACAATTCTGCCGTTAGAACAAAGGCATAAATTTGAGGCTGGCAAGTGGAAAGCTTCTAAACATGTCAGGGTTATGGCACTGCAACAAACCTCCTCCATTTGGGCAGCAGAGGTGAGGAACCTAACTGGTTTCAGGACATGGAGACAAATTTATGAAAGATATTACTGGGTTGGTGATGTCAGCCAAACTGGTGACTCAGGAGATCTCTTCTAGTCTTACTGTGCTGAACATTTGCATCATGACTATTTTTTTATAAAGTGGCCAGTGAAAAATATCAAGTGTATTATTGTAATTAAAAATTAAAGAAATATAAATGACAGAAAGTTAACCTCATTGTGATAAGCAATTAACAGAATTATGCTGTGATTGAAGCTGATGCATAATTAACAACTGCTGTAAATGATGTTATCCATCTAATTTGCCCAGATTGGAATAGCATTATTTTTAGGCATGTTTAGCAAGTTCTGTGGTAATATGCACTTGAATTAAGTGCTCTTTACTAATGTGTTCAAATTCACAAAGCTGTAACTAGAATTGCAAATAAGGTATACACCAGCATCATTTCCTCTGCCCACCACTTTCTCTTCTTTGGAACTATCCTTGACACAAAATCAAATTATAACAAGTCCAAAGGATATGTTTGCACAAATTGAGCTAAAGTAGTGTTATTTAAACATGAAAAATGTGCAAAAAAACCATCGTGATGAACCAAGTGGGACTGAATTCAAAACACAAGCTGCTGCTGAGTAGAAAGGAACAAGAATCATGGAGCTCACCAGGGGACAGAGGAAAATACTCAAGGTAGCATTCACTTAACAAGGGGAAAGGGGAAGAATATTTTTTCAAGTGATGTATATTTAAGGCCCAGAAGTGAAGAATCTCTGATCATTCAAAGTCAAATGAAATCAGTCGAAAAAACCATCAGCTTTCAAGTATAAGGTCTTCATGGTCAAGACATGTTGGAGTTGTAAAGTCCTTAATTAGCTGACTAAAGCATACCAATTAAAAAAAAGAAAGAACTAGTGGCTCACAAATCTTCTGTTCAGCTTCTCCCAGAAGGATATTGAAAAATCTGAACTA
This sequence comes from Struthidea cinerea, assembly GCA_013397865.1. Classification (NCBI taxonomy): domain Eukaryota; kingdom Metazoa; phylum Chordata; class Aves; order Passeriformes; family Corcoracidae; genus Struthidea; species Struthidea cinerea. Next base: position 38,904 of record VZTI01000854.1, read on the forward strand.
GAGAAAGTAATAAGATATGATGAGGAACAATTGCCTGATGAGGAGCACACAGGCAATTGGTGGCAATTGTCCACAGCCTTGGGTGGACAAAATAATGATATCATTCAGCAAAAAATGTTGGGGTGTGCATACCTTCCACCAACCTACCACCAGCACCAGCTTCTCCAACTTAATAGGTATGTATATGGCTTTCAGAAGCACATAATCTTTACAACTGATTCATCTCTAAACAGCCATCAATTACTGAATGGGAGGCATGTTGAAATAGGGCAGGCAATGATTTAGTCTCTAGCAAGCAAGGAGGTTAGTGAAGCATGCAGCAAAACTTTACTTACTTTCAAAAAAGAAAACAACAAAGCACAGACATCATTTCAGATCTTCATACACAGGTGAGGAAAGGCTGATTTCCTAGGCTGAGTTTCCATCCTCATCTCTACGTAGTACCTGCAGCCAATAAGGGTAAAATAAATGCTAAGCTACCTGCAATGCAAACCAACTATGCTCCTAAATAAAATTCGTATTTGGACTATAAAGGTTGAGAATACAGTGCTTTCATTCAAGGTATAAAGGCATTTCTGAAGATTTAAGAAAATGCTTAAGTCATTGGACAACATTGGACAACATGTCAGATTTTCTTCCACTTGTAGAGGAAAAAAGCATAGAATTTATACAATGTCTTGAAATACTATCTGGAAGGATTACATATAGGGAATAGAAGACAAAATGGTTTTTAAGACTGCGGTTCTGTTGACATAGAAGCATATGAATAAAAGATCCCCTGCTCTTTGGATGACTAATGTTTAGGTAAACTGGGTAAACTACATAGTAAAACAGGATTTGTAGTAGAAAAGCCTGAAAGAAAAACAATTTTAATTTGACTACGTGCACAGCATTTCAGAAAGGATGAAGACATGAAAGAAACAAAGGGACATTTTGTAGTAACCTTGAAAACTACTTTACAACTCTTGCAGCCTTGCTGACTTTTCTTGGGTGGGGTGAACTGCACTTTTAAATGCTAAGCTTTAGCTAGGTAGGCACTACCTATTTATTGCTTTATATATATTTATTTCAATGTTGCCTATTAATTCTATACATTCTTATGAATGTGTAGTCTATGCATTTATGAGCAACTGTTAAATCCAAACAAAAAATGCACTGGTCACTCATAAAGTTCTAAAAGACAATTTGCTTTCTGCACCCCAAATATAACCTCATGCTATTAAGTTTGAAATAAAAGCATGTCATTTTTAGGTTTTCGTATTTCAAAAATATCCACCTGCTTCAGCAACATTCTTTGCTTTGCCTTTCACATTACTTGAAACCTTATGGGTAATACATCCTACTTTCCCTTGGAAGAAAATGACAACACGGAAAATCTCTTCTAAACACCAGGGATGAAACTAACTCCCCTTATTTAGATACAACAGGACTTTAGTCAAGAACAGATTCTTACAGTCTAAATTGTAAGTCTGCTGAGGTACTACATTCTTTATTGATCTCGTAAACTGCAGTGAATGCAAAATAGAAAGCAGTAAAATTATTAGCCCATCAGTACTTTCTGTCCTCAGAAGTGATACTGTTACACCAGCATGCCAGATTGATTCTGGCATTATCATAAATTAGAGTATTTTATTCAATAGTTAAACATATATAAAATTAATTCTTCTCTGTGTATTTTCACGTATAGCCCCTGGATCAGGAATACACCATTTGGCTAATAGTGGAGGAAAAATGCAGTACTTGAAATGACACAGCCTCTCCCACTGGGATCACTATAAAGGCACATAGAAATCATCAGGGACACTAAAGTGAGGATGAAGTCTAGATATGGATCTGTTCTTGAGGTCCCTCTGTGCCTCTCTCCCTACCCTCACTCATCTATGCAAGGCAAATTAGTCTCTCCATCATCCATGATGAGAAGTTGGATTCTCTACAGGAAGCACATACTTTTTTATGTACCTCTTTTAGCTCTACATTTTCAGACCTCCCTTACACACCTAATTCTACAGTCATTAGTAGGGCAATAAAACGACATAAAATGAGCAAAGAGCAATAAAGCAATCATATTCCAGCATGTTTATTTAGTGTGGTCCTTAATGACAGAGACCTTCGCACCCACTGATACCTGGAGCTACTACTAATTCTCCTCTGCCTCAAATCCATGGTTATTATTACTCCCAGACTTGTGCCCAATGTTTTAAAGCCTGCTTCACACGAACTGTGCAAAAAAAAAAAAAAACCCACAGAAAGAAAAATCAGTTTTAAGGGGGAAAAGAAAGCTTTTCAAATTCAGCCCAAATCTACTTGCACGTAAGTTAGATACAAAGAAAAAATTCCATAGCTGCACTGAGGTTGTGTTAAAACATGTTAATTTGTTCCTTAGCTTTTGAGTGTACTGTCCAAATCAGCTGGAAACATCAAATGGTATTTGATGACTACTGTTATTAGACTATAGACATATGCTTAGTGGTAAGAAAGGTATTTAAAATCTTACTATATACTTGTGAATCTGATGGCAAATCAGACTTTCTCTCCCAAAACACTTAACAATCACTCAAATTAAAGTTGTACTAACTACAGCATACTGTGATTAGCAATTAGTTCTACAACTCTTTCTATGTCAATCTAAAATCTGTTGCATTGCTTGTTCTTCTCTTGCTCTCTCCATCTTTAGACTTTTCTAGGTTTTACTGCAGACTTCAGCAGTGGTTTGTTTGTCTACATTGAGCTCTGGGTATCTGTCATCTTTCAAACTGGAATGAGATGCACAAATGTGGAAGCCTGACCATAAAGTAGCAACTAGTCAGAACACATAAGTGATATGACCCAGATAACTTGTGATATGCTGCATTAATATTGTAAGCAAAACATACAACAGGGCATGTTTGCACAAGCAAGTGTTTACAACATATAGAAAATGTATACAGATTGCCAAAATTATACAAATAGCATGCTCTACTTAGAAAAGTTGGTCAAAAACTACTTGGGCAAAAATTTCCTTTTTCATTTGAATTTTCAGGTGTCCAAACAGTACCCTACTGTGCAAAAAAATGGCTTGCTGAAATAAAAGCATAATAAAAAAGAGTTATGTGTTAAATTATTTTAGTGAGCTAGGATCCAAAGTAAAGCACTATGATAAATCACATAATTTTGCTTAAAAGCAGGGGGAAACAAAACATGGACACATGGAGGGAAAAGAAGAAGAAAATAATGGGAGTAAACTGAAACACAAAACAAAGCAGTCCCTCTTTCAGAATGACTGAATCTTGCTTAATCCATATTTTACTCTCTGCTACATAATTTTACACTCTTGACAAAGTGTCAGGCAGTTGGAAGAGGGTTGGAAAAACATATGTAGCCTTTTGTCAACTTTATGCCTCCCTAAATTTAGAAGACATTTCTGAATAAAGAAGCTAAAAATAAATCACAAAAGAGTGTCAATAATGTGGTCTGAATTATCCGGCAATAAAAAATATGAAAACATTTTTAATATATTTTAATAGAATTTTCATAACATAAATAATAGCAACAAGACGACTGGCAACTAAAAAGTGATTTGTAGCTGACTTACACAGATGACCTTTTAAAAAGCCTTCCACTGCCTATATATACTGTGGCTTGTTTACCTACATGTTTAAACTATTCTAAAACTCCCAGTTAAAATGTAGCCAACATGTACTTTACCTAATCTTAATAGCAAAACCTGGCACTGAGGTCTTGAATAAGCAAATACAGTCACATTAATAGTTACAATTTTAGTTTCCAGAATGAAAATCAATACCAATTTATTTGGATACTGTAAATTAACAAAATATATAGAAAAATTAATGTCTACAAATTTACACTACAATTTTATTTTCAACAAATATATATATACACATATATATATGTATATAACATGCTTTTGTGTCTATAGGGTGTTAGGCAATTTGACATATTTAGATAGGGTCCTGTTTCAATGCAATCTCATTGTCTTTAAGGAAATGTGCTGATAAGTTAGAAGTTGCAACATATGCATTTTTATAAATATAGCAGGTTTAAATGTGTAATTTCTAAGAAGAAAACTTCCAGAATTTTGTAAACATTCACCATATTAATTCTTTAGTCATTGCAGTAACATCATCAAAAAGACCTGACAAGAATGGTAACTACTAGGCTAGGTTAAAAATTTGGTTAATATATACACTTTCTGAAAAAGCATCTACAAAACAATGACAGTGAAAAATGAAAAACAAGAGATCAAGCAAGTTGTCAAAACGAAGAAAATGTTAGTTAATTGAATTATGAAAAATTGTTAAAGTTAAAAAAAGTTCTTTAAAACTTTAGCAAATTAGAAATTTTCTATCTCTAACAATAGTTAGATGCAACACTGAAACCAAGGTTCACATTTACATCCACTTCTTCCAATTTATTGCCTCTTCTCTAACCAATAGCATTTAAGGCCCAGAGCTGCAGTACAGTGCCTTCCACCTGGCCAACCAGCCAACAAGATTAACCTTTTTTCTTTTTGGGAACTTGTGACCAGTGAAGAGCAGAATGATAAAACAGCTTTTTTACAATCTCTGGATGAGATTAATCATGTTTCACCTTATAAGTCACTCAAGTCCCTGAAATTTTTCATTCTGCTACGCTTTCTTGTCAGTCCTCTTGTTCCTTACTCTTTACAGTCTTATTAAGCTTTTATTTTCCCAAGTTAATGAACACAGACTTTTACCTCTCGCTCTGTTCATTGCTGAAACCATTGTTCATCAGAAATATGTAAAAGAAAATGGTATTAATTCCATGAAAAATGTCAGTAGATCAGTGCTTTATCAAGCCAGTGTTCTTGATTTTCCAACATATCTACATTAAGCTAAACAAATACAATCGCACAATAAACTTGCAATATTTAACTGAATGTAGTCATAAAGTATACCATTCAGTAACCAAATCCACACACAAAATGTGCAAATTATTACAGAGCAGCACTACATCTCAAACAATAGCAACATGCACTATCTCCCAGGTAGTACTAAGGGACAAAGGACACAATTCCTTTTAGTCTTAAAAAAAACATGTATCATTTAGGACAAGTCTTTCAAACAAGCTGATGAAGAAAGCTATCTAGAACTCATAGAAAAAAGTAGAATTAGAAAAGACAAATTTGAACCTAGAAATAAACATAAGTCTAGAAATAGAAGCTCACATGAGTCTGAGGACAGTCTTCAGATGATGGCTGGAATGCAAGTCTGATAAAAGACAATCAAATTTTAGTCAGACCAAGAAAATAATATTTTCAGGGTTTTTATGCCATAAAAAGGAAACTCTGCAATTGTTTTATGCCACAAAAATATTTATTAATTTTTTATAGGCTCCCAATAATTTCAGTGGAAACAGTCTTTCAGTGGAAGACATGGTGCAGAAAACATTGAGCAAAGCAGTATCTAGTCTTTAGAAAATTAAATGAGATGAGATGAGATGAGATGAGATGAGATGAGATGAGATGAGACAAACAGAAACGAGAAGAAACACTGAGATATACCACTCTGCTCATGTTCCTTTCACAGAGAAAATTCTGACCCCACCATTTCTAAACACTGAAGGTGGTAAACAAAGAGATCATAGGCCTGCTTACAACTCATCTTCTCAACAAATTATCAGTGGACAAAATGAAATGAGAAGTATCAACAAAACACAAATCAGCAGAAGATCAAATATCCCCACAAAAAGGAACTGCAGAGATTTTTCAAAAGTATACAGGTGCCTTAAGATGCATATATGCAGTTAGAGAACCCATGGTTCGTGATAATGGCTGGCTTCACCCTGCTCGGAACCAGCATGCTGAAAAATATCCTCAGTTGAAAGAATAAAAAAGGGAAGGAAGAACAGGATCTCTGGCATTCAGAAGAGGCTGAATAAGAGCAGGTATATAGTGCAGCAACTTCTCCCACCCAAAATTTCCTCCTACACACACACGTAGCAACAATATTCATTGTACCACCAATCTCAAAAGGAAAGAGAACTAGCAACCACAACTATTTATCTTCCTTTTTGCTGGCAGACAAGATGATCAGTTTTCAGACACCACATAAGATAGGTAGAATATATTTTAAATAGACATCTAATTGCAATTTTTGATGCACGAAAGTCTGACCCTAGTCCTAAGCTTTCTCTAGACTAGCATGATGATAAAGAGTTTGTACTTCCTAGAAATAAATGCATTATAAATTCTTATTTAAATACCTCTAAATTAACTGAAAAAACTTAGATAATTTTAAATATTACCAGGTATTAATTAAAACCATTTTTACCCCAAAACTGATTTCCATGTATCTAAACTGCATGTGACTTTACTATCAGCCATATTCTGATATACTAAAACAACACAGTCAGTAACAATTGAGAAAACACATTAGACATAGCACTTTGCCATGAAATTCTAGATGAGTTAATGATAGATAATGGCCTACAATTCATGTGTGACTTATTTTAGCAAATCTCACTGATACAGCAATTCAAGCACGCTGCATCAAGGCTGCAGTAACTATAATCAAAGGGACTTGCAGAAAAATCAGCAGAAATTACAAAACACTTAATGGAAAAGAAAGTGACATGCTTAGAAGTCCCAAGAACGCAGTGTTGACCGTTTTAACACATCTGTTTTATCAGGATTTCCAGTGCAGAGTTTGTGGAGAAAAGAACTAAAGTGTCTGTTCTTGTTAGTACCCTGCTCCTCACCCAAACCAAATGAAATAGCTACAAAATCCTACCCAGTATCACTGTGATGGCTGCCATCTTGACTGACACTAAGGTGAGGTGTAAAGGGTATCTTTGCAAGCTCCCTTTCAACTTTTTAAGTGGGTTACCAGGTCCACATCCAATACCTAAGATGTGGGTACACATTAGATGTACCCTGCAGCAGTGGGTTTGCAGTAATGACAAATTTTGCAACCTCATGAATCAATTCCTTTCAGTAAGTCCTCATGGATATATTGAACAACAGGAATATCTGTCTATCTGGACAAGTCTATGTGTGACTTCGTTAGCAATTTCCTTTCAGTACAAAAGCTAACTTTAAGCCTAATCCTAGCCCTGCCCTTTGTTTTCTATTAAACAATCATTAATCCAGGAAAAATCTTCCATTTTAACCCATAGTAGCTTTGTTTCCTTACGTGCTTTTTTGAGGAAATTTGCCAAACGCTTCTCAGAACATTAACTATACTGTGACAATGTCTAAAACCACAACCAGAAAGCACTGAAAGGTCCTGATTCTGATATACCCCAGCTTTGCTACATATTGCATTGGGATGAGGTCTGGAAGGGCACTGGCAGCGTTGCTTCCCTCTCATTAACCCTGTTGGCAGGAGAAGAGCTATGGTATTTGCTTGCTGTCCCAAGGCAGGACAATCAGAGACCAGGACACAAGGAGCACACACCGCAAGGATGTTCACTGAAACACACCTCCGTCAATAACATATCTCTATCCTTGCACCAGTGATTCTTAGGCAGTGTGCACTCTTGCTGCAAAAATTCTTTGTATTAGACTTTCTTTTTCACTGAGCTCAGACCGTAGTTCCGCAGATTTCATCTGCAACCCTTTTTAGAAATAAATAAAAAAATAATTTTAAAAATGGCATAGTATTTACCATTTTCCATGGTCCTTTGATATAGGGTGACAGACAGACTAGTGAGACAGATTAGTAAATACAAACTGTAACAAGATAGCTGAAATAATAATACCTTCAAATACCTTCCTACTTGTGAACAGCATGAAACTAAAGCCAGCTTCACCAGTACTATGTGCAAGAACTTAATAGGGAAAAGTTGAACAGCTGAGCATTTAAAATAGAGCAAGAAGAATCCTGGTTCCCTGTCTCTCGCAGCCCTTCACACGGCTGCTGTGCCACCACAGGAAATCATGTCACTACTGGTCACCCCAAATGACCCCCAGCCACCTTGGGCTCTCAATGGCCACTCACTCACTTCAGCCACTGCCAAACAGACCAGTCATAATGGATTCACCTAAAACTAAAAAAAAAAAAAAAAACCTGCTTTACTAAAGCAAAGTGAAGAAAAAATACACATGCAAAATCCCCAAACATATCCTAGAGAACCTGAAACATCTTTTTTGATCAAAAATATAAATAAAAATTCAGGTGACACATAATCAGGAAGAAAAGTAATTGGAGTAAGATTTTTCTTGAGAGATCTGGGAAAACTAGACTATTTCCATAACAAAATATAGCCTGAAGCATAAATTTTACCATTATTTACTTTTCTCAACTATCTTCATTCACCTAGTAGAAATACAAATTTGTGTAACTGCATAGATACAGAGATTGGTTGTGTAATCATATTGCCTGAGTATATGCTTTTTATTAATAATGAGCAGATATAACAATTATCTGAAGCTAAATTACCAGTTTTACTTTGTATTACATTTCCACCCTCTTCAACAAAAAACCACAGGAACAAGATAAATGTCTTTGCCCTTCTGCTACTGTTTCAGTGTAAATCTAAAGATTCAGGACTATTCAGAATAAGTTTTTATAAACTGCATGGAGTTTGAAACAATGTAGTTAATTCACATATATAAAGATGGACCCTCTTCAAAAACATTATCTTTGGAAGCAATGGCCACTTCTCAATAGGAAAAATGTAGTTTAACTAGATAAAGAGACTAAACCAGTTCAAATAACCTTATTTGCAAGAGCTCCCCTATGAAAAATGTGCATCAAAATCTAATACCAACACACCATTTTTTGCAGGACCAGACATTACTTTCACCAGAAGAAAATTATCTATAAGAGCGTGTGTAACAGTGCCCTCTGGTGAGAATGTGCCTGAGAATATGCTTGCCTTGTAAGGGTAAAGAGATTTTATTGGCACAGCCAATAAGCAATCAGATGATTTTGAAATAAGCAATCAGATGATTTTGCAAACTGAATTATGGTAACACTTTTCAAAACCAGCAATGAAGAAGTTAGGTGGTTTGAGATTGTAATTACTTTATACTCATTTTAAATGAAAAACATTTATGCTCATTTTTTAAAACACAACCTTATATGACAAAAGAGACAGTAGCCTTGACTAGGTGAAGATTTATGAGTGCTATAGACAGCATAGCTACTTTTATGGCTGAGAATGCAATAGATCCTAAGCAAACATTGATAAGTCCTCTATTCTTCTGAGAAGTATCCACCCACCAAGTGTCCTGACATTGGAAAGCCCCACAGCTGTGATAAGAATAAAGACCAGCTAACTGTAGAAAACAACATACTTTCTTAACTTAGTCAAAGACATTCATCAAAAGTGTTGTGGGCAAGGGCTGCATCTCCATTATTGAACAATGACCACCACATTTTCAATCCTACTGAAACGTGACACTCCTAATGAAATATATAATATAATATATATATTAGCCCCATAAAATACATGTATATACATGTAAATACACCTACGTATATATATGCACAGAAAATTAAGTTAAAATTTTGGACAGACTTGTCATTGAACCAAGGAGTAACATTCTACTATCAAAAGGTTTAACTGTCACACATACCAGAAGATACTTCATAAAAAATAGAGTTGATACAGAGTTGTGGTGGTGGTCAATGCCTGAAAATACCATTCTGGTCTAACTTATTACCTATTTGTGATGAAACCAAGAGTAGCTTTACCGTGACTGTCTTGACCCTTCACCAGTACCTCCCAATGATCCCATCAGCTGTCTTTGAAACTACCATGGCAGTTACTTTCAGCCTCCTGAACTCCTGCAACCTGAACTGCGGCAGCATTCTCCTAAGGGCAGGAAGACTTGGAGAAGATACTAAAGCTGTTTGTAACTATGGTATTTACATTGTATAAGAATGAAAATATGAATGTAATGGAATTATTACTCTAGTCAATTTACCCATCTCTTAAGACAACCCATCTTCTCACTCATATCAAGTATGTCTCATCACCCTCTTGCTCTAACTTTGGTGACTAATTAACTTCATGGTTTTTAAGGAAGGAACTTGGCAGTCCCAGTTCGTTGTTTAACAAATAACCAGATGTCCCCAGAGGACTCAAAGGAGTCACTTACAGGCAAGTTCCATTGGGTCAGGTATAAACATCAAACAAAAACTCACCTCAGCAGGTGGTTCAAGAAGTGTGGGGGAACAAGATTGGTAAAATGTCATCAGCAAATAAAAAATCTCATTTTACATTATTTCAATGCTTGGTCTGTTTATTAGAGAGCCATCAGATGTTGTCGGTTTCATTATAGTGTATGCATTACCCTCCTCTTATACATTTACTTAACACCTCTGAACATCTATCTAGCTGTTAACTTTCCCAAAACAGAGGCACTAGTACTTTCAAAGCTTTCAAAGCTAATTAGTTTTACACACACCCACACACACGAACAAAGTGTGGAATATTGCAAACCAACAAATCAAAATACTTTCAAAAAGTTAAAAGTTCTTCTTTCTTTGCAAACTGTCACCCTGGCAAAAAAGTGGATGGAGTAAACTGTTTTTCAAAATCTACCATGGCTTTGACAGAAAATTCCACTTACGAAAAATGAAGCCAATTTTTTTCGGCAAATAAAGAAGGGCTGTGTAAGTCAGGTCTGCAGTAGAAACATTAACTTTCCTGATCATACTTTACCAAGTGTTAAAGATCCTAGAGCAAAGGCTACCTTTTTACTATGGTAGCAAATAGCATTCGGCCTTGTTAGGCCAACAAACATCATGATAATATATGAAAAACACAGCAGTGGTGCAGATCAGTTTGGGGTCTGCTCTGAACCGCAGATACAGGGTAAGTCAGAAGTCAGCAAATTAAATTACAGGTTTTTAAACTGTCCCATCATGTATTTTTGTACAGATCCATAGATACTTCTCAATTAAGGCAACTAACAGCATAAAGACTATCCAGCAGCAAAACAGAACAGCGAAACTACAGTGTAAATTGTCACCATTTGCTTATGCAGGAGAAGTAAGAGGTCTGTGCAGTCACATTACACATGCATTCCTCACTGGTGAAGTAATTGGTAGCTAAAGTGCTTGGATGAGAACGTGGCTATTTTATGCCAGACTGGCAATTTTGGTAGAGTGAAAATTAATTATCCAGAATAGCTGCAAGCAATACTCCACGGGAATCTAGTGGAAGTAACAGAAATTGAAAAGCAAACAAACAAATATGAGAATCCACATTTCTGCAGAAAACCTCAGCAAACTGGCAAAACCTGAAAAATATGTTACAGTCCTCACACATTCAAAGTCAATGAGATTTGACTGCAATGGGTTTTTTTTTCAGGTACTAAAATGAGGAACATAAAAAAGTCAGACAACAAACACTGTCCTGCTTGGGGTTTAGCCCTGGCTTGCTCCTCTCTCTACAAAGCTCCACATTCCTGGGGTGCATCAAACTCGTGTATGCCACCAAGGTTAGTGATGGCTGCTTTCTCTCTGAGCCTTTGTAAAACAGTTAAAGGAATCTTTCCTGAAATTAACTCCTTATTCACCAAAAGCAAAATAATTCTCTCGTCCAGCCACGTGAGAGAGGAGGGGATAGTTGTTTGGAAATTGCAGAGCTCTGTTAGCACTCCAGGCTTTTTTAATTCCAACCAGCACATCTCTGTCAGTACTGCAGCATGATGGCATCAAGCCGACTTTATTATTCTGTTCACAAAGGTGTATTGCACAGGTCGTAGACCAGTCACAACTTGCCCCAGTGCTTCTGAAGGAAGTAAAATAAATATACTATTATCCTAGCTTTAAAAAAAAAAAAAAAAAAAAAAAAAAAACCAGCTGGCAGAACACACAGATTTTACTGTGTATTTCAAAATCTCAAGGTGCTCTGACAGCAATGTTGCATAGTAAATAAAGTAAAAAGAAATCCACTCTAATGAAATCTATTTATTAATCCTTTAGATGCATTACATTGACAGAAGATGGACTCTAGTTTGCTTTCTTTGGGATCACACAGATAGTAAAACACGAAGTTACAAGAAAAAGCAGGATGAATTTTTTTTGTTGTTGTTTCCATCAAGTTTTTATAGTGTCTAGGTTTTCCATCTCAACTGCTCTTGTTCAAAGTAAATCTAGTTCAGTAAAAAAAATCCCCACCTCATTTCCCTGAGAACCTAGTTATTTTTATCTACCTCAACAACCAAGCTACTCTACCTTGTCATTTCAATTTTCACATATTTTCTCTTTGTGTATTCGTTCCATGATTCAGTGAAATCTCATTTCTTCAGCCCACTGTCATAAACTACTGTCCGGAACAAAGCTCTCTCTCAAATTCAATCTCAAACAAAATGAAAAGGAAAAAAAATCACAAATGAGAAAGTGGACCACAACCAAGGTCTGTGAGTTATTTTGCTTCATCAAGTAAACCCAAACTACGGGAAAGTGCTATCACTTCTTTTGTTGCCAAATGAGAAAGTGTTAATAAAAACAAGACCTCCCTCCAGGCACACTGGAGTGTCAATGTTAATTGCTGATCTGGCTAAAATACACTTCTTGATCTTAAGTGATTTCCAGATGAAATACAAACAGCTGAAATTTTATTGTTCAAATAAATGGGGACACAGACTGTCACACATTTAGTGGAAATAATGTTGCTAAACCATGATTACTGTAAATAGTAATTATTTACTGTAATAGCAACACCTAAAAATCCTTTGGGCTCATCTGAGTTTTCTCTCAGCCATTTAACAGTTTGAATGACCAGGAAGGCAAGAAAAACCTTTATGTTTGCATCATCTATACTTTAGCACAAAGGACTGCGCTTCAGAGGATCGCACAGTTGAGAGAACTCTTAGAGAGGAACGAATTTATTTTTGTTTCAAAATTTATTGCATTTTTTTCTGTGGCCTATTAAAAGCTTTGTAATTTCTGTCTCTAAGTCTATGCATTATTTTTCTTCTGTTGATATGACTTTAATAGCTTTGTCTAGAATACAGCATAGCTTCCCCAAGTCACTATAATACCTGTAACCCATAGGACTGGATTACAAAGCTTTTCTTTCAAACATATGTCAGGAGAACACCAAAAAGTAAGCACTTATGTAGCAGGCATTTACACATGCTGGAATTAAGCCACTGTATGTGAACCTGTGAGTTAAAGGGACTGAGCAAGGAATCAATTAAGGTTCTCTACTGTACAAAATGCTTTGTCATATAATGGCGGCGGTAAGTAATTTCTGCAGTCAAGAACAAGCAATTGTCTGTATCCATACTGTTCCATTGTTGAGGTACAAGCTAGGCAAGCCCACAAAATTGCTTCAATCAAGCAACACACTAAGGGAGGTAGCACTGAATTAAAACATTAGTGTCGCGCAATGAAAATAAGTTCAATGAAAATGATGAAAGTCATTTTACCTTCTATCACAGTGATTTTTAAATTGGTGTAACTTAATTAACTTTAGTTTGGTCAGCAGAGTGATCTGTAACAGAGTGTGCAGAACTGATGCAAATATTCGCACGTGCCACATGACAGCAGTGATGTACTAATAACAGTATATTGATGCTGATGTTCTGGCATCTCTGTGACTATTAAAATAGTTTCATTTTGTTAAAAAGTTGCACTTAGAGTTCTTTATTCAGCTGCAAATATGCAATGTTATTAATCAAGATATTTTTCACTTCTTCAGCTAGAGCTTTTCAAAAGTTAGGCCGCAGTGAAAAATTGCTAGCATTTCTTGGTGACTTTTCAGGGTAGTGTCTCTTTCTTATCAGGTTTACACCAAAGTGTTTCCATACGAGTGCATTTGGTATAGAATGAGACATTAAAGAATTTGTCAAACTGCAATATATTAAAAATGAACCTCTAAGATGCATATGTATACATGCCTTGTAATACATACACATTTCTCTAATTCCTCGACTCTCCCACTGTTTTTGTAACATAAATCTATTGCTACAATTTTTGCTCATTTTTATTGTCTCAATATCTGTTTTTGTCTAAGCAGAGAATTTTTCCCTTGTGGACTCCTGCAACGCTCAGTTCCGAGACCTGTACCTTCTCTCCCAGGTCATCTACTTTACTACTGCCTAAGCACTGAACCTGAGGTCATCAGTCACCTATAACCTTAACCACCACACCAGCTCTGGTGATGCATATTGTTAGACACTCTAATGCCTACTAACATATCTCCTTCTCCTTTGCCCCTGATTTTCAAATTAAGTTCTATGCTTCCTCTTGGCTTACAACACCACAGGCTGAGATGTGTCTAAAGCAAACACCTCTTTCATTATTTACCCCTTCTCTGTGCTCTTTCTCAACTGTTTCCATATTTCATAGTTTCAGCATCAATCTGTTTTTCCTCCTCTGCTTGCAAACAGCTTGCTGATTCCCAAAACATATAAAAATTTCTTTGCCACATAGCCAGAGTATGCTCTTTTTCTCCAAAAACTTTGTGGACAACAGATTACTCAGAATCCCAGGCTCAGCAATGGAAACTATTGTAGACCTTGTCCCTTTTCAAACATAGTTCCACCTAGAAGTCCAACCATGTTCAGTAGCTGCTGTGACTAACGTCTGAACTGTGATCTTCCTGGCCACAGCAACTCCAGGTACTGGAGGTCAATCATTTCATTTTATCCAAACCTGAGGTGGGAGAGCCTTACAAACACCCTATACATATCTTCACCAAATTCCTCATCTTGACTTTCATCTGTTTTCGTTCAGCTATGTCTCTTTCTGCCCTAAAGCCAAGCTCTCCATTCCTAGAGATGCACAGACTGTAATAGTTGCCCTAACACACAGAATGGTGTTGCTGCTCCTCACTCAAGAGCAAGTTACAATAAAAAGAATAAATTTCCTCCAAGATTAACCCCCTCTCTCTCCAAAGAATTTGCTTGTAGAAGTCTACAGTAATGCAAGAACGTGATATGCCACATTTTTTATGCCATGACTGTCCACCAACAAACTACATTTAATACCCTGGCAGCTGTTCTCCTTGCATCTTTAGCACAAGCTGGTGGGCTATGTGAGAGACAAAGAAAAAAATAAAGAGGAAAAAAAGCCAAACAAACTCCCAAATACACACACAAGACATATACAACCAACCCTTGTACGGAAAAAAAACACCTCCGCACACCATTCTTACTTATTAAAACTCATGTCTATAAATAGTTTGCACACACTTATTTTCATTCAGCTACAGCAAGGCAATTCTGATGGAACTGCACAGCTATAATAAAAATGGGAAAAAATATATATAGTGGGAAAAGTCCAGGTTTAACTTCACAGAGGTAAAAAAATCAACAATTTTGCCTAAATAAAAATGTACATGGTTGTTCTTTAAAGATACACATGGAAAGTCTGAAATTAATTAATTCGACATAGGTAATAATATAAACAGAACAGGCATCAAGGCTCAATCAGCAGGCACCAATAGGCACGGAGAAATTGCTCAGGGAATTCAAAATGAGTGGGATTCTTTCCTTAATTACAACGAACAATGTTTCTTAACATAGCTACTAAACCTTAATGTTTTATTTAAGTAACAGTCTACAGTAAGCTTCTCACTCGTGTCACATCATTCCAAAGTGTTACAAGTGAAGTTCCTACAAACTGAAAAATGTGCTGGTCAAGACCTAGACTACTCAAAAATTTTAAATTACTAATTTTTTTAAAAAAATTTAAATAATAATTTAAGGATCTGTTAAAAAAGCCAAAACACACTCACAAAAAACCCCTATAAACTATAAAAATACTTATTGCTTTTGCCTTTATTTTGTTGGAGACTATTCTTAAAAGATAAATTTAAATATGAAAAGAGTTTGCTTAATTCAAAATTCCTCAGTACCGACTGCATGTGAAAAATAAATATACTATAAATATAAGTATAAATTTATAAAATATATCTCCTTTATAAAATTTAAGAATTGTTTAATAAAGCAGCTGTTAAATGCTGTGCATTCTTTTTTTACAACTATGTCTACTACAGCTGCATCTGCATTGGTGTTGCAGCACATTTTACTACTCGATAAAGTAGGTGTCATTGTACTAATAAACAAAGCAATTCGTTTTTTTCACACCTTCATTACACATGAGATTTAAATAATGCCTATCTTTGTTTGTTGGTTTTTTTTCCCTGTAGGTCATCATTAGCCCCATCCCATTTCTTTAATTTGGTGTAATTCCCATGGGGTTACTACAAGGAATATGCATAAAGCTAGTGACTTTTTCTCACACCATAATCTTCTCAAGGAACTTCAAACACACTCACTCAGAGTTTTACATAGAACTCAACAATATTGTTCTGTATTGCATGGTGTCTTTCCTTTCAGGAACTTAATACCTTTTGCTTTAAATGTCGACTGTGCTTAAGTATAAGGTCTGTCTTTAAAACAATGTCTGCATTTATTCGCATTGACCATCCACTTTCTAATGGGTGATTGCACAGAATATTTAGGAATGTATTTCATCTGGTACATTTACTTTCCATGAAAGCAATATAGCAGATGAAAGAAAAAAGAAAGGTAGCAGTGGCATAATACTACCTTACAGCACATTGTGTATCATTAAGTGTTTGAGAGAGCACAGTTTGAGAACCACTGATCTGTTCTACTATAAACACAGGTATTTATAGACTAGCAGATATATTTAGTGTCATAAACATCCCCCCTGGTTGGAAAAATTAAATTACATACACTGTTTAATATTAGGTGGCTGGTTTGTTTTCTTTTTCTTTTATTCTTTCTTAAATTACAAGGTAATGAGGCATACAAAATGATTCTAAATGAATTTAAGAAAGGATGTAAGACTTGCTTTATGGGAAGGTTATTGATTTTCAACAGGAATCTAACTATGTCACATAATAATAAGAGCATTTCATGTTTTGTATCAGGGCAAGAAGGCAAGCAACTTGCAGACTTGTATGATTCACAGATAGAGAAAATAGATATATCTCCAAATGCTGTATTAAAAAATGTAAAGAGATACACTATAAGTAACTTCCAGCATTCCCAGCATGAAGATATCCTTATCCTCTTGCAGTTCTATTTCAACTACACTGACTCTAGTGCCAGGGTCACCACAAAAAGCCAACACTGGCTCCGAACAAAAACGAAGAGGAAATCTGATTTCAGTGATATTAGGATCAGCACACAGAGAAAGAAGGTAAGATGAGGATGTTTGTGTTCTTTGGCAGACCCATTCCAAACTGTAAATGGGAAAGCACCACAGCTGAAATAAAGGGATTCCTGCAAACAGGAGCCACTAGCAAGCCACAAGTTTTCCTTCATGTCTGAAAAAAAATCTTTTGACTAATCAAGGATTACAGGACATGCTGAATTCTTTACCTAGCTAAGAGCAATGGAGTATCTTTGATTTTCCAGGATTACAAACTGCACTTGTGGTGAGCAGATGTATCCTTAGTGGAGAATGCACCACACAATCCATTTTCCACATTTCTAAACCATGTTCCCCAAAGTGTCTGTTTCCTGTTGTACTGGTCTGAGGTAGAGTAGAGATCTTAAACTGAAAAATATAAATCTATTACTTTAGCCTCCTTAAATTACCAGAAAAGGCAGAAAAAGAAGCTGTTTTCATAGGAACTTCCAAGAGCATGCTGCCTTTCTACGTTTGATAAGCAGTTAAGTTCTAAACAGCAGCTTCCCTACAACTATTTAACCATGTTACTTTGTCCAGCCAATAAAATACTTATGTACCAAGGGTTTTCCTTCGTAACCTTCACTATATAGCTGAGGTTTAACAAGCACTTTGTTTGCTTGGACTGCTCACAATGCTACTTTTCATCATCTTAGAGAAAGCAAGAGCTCTGACCTACAAATTCAAAGCTACGCAATGCGTAAGACCACTGACCATAAAGGGTTAAAAAGTTTGCTGCAGTCTCGCAGATATTTTCTTCCGGCCATTCAAAGCTGTGCTCATTTTCTGCCTGCCAAGTTTTTTGCAATTCATACATGTATCTTAATTTCAGATAGTCCTTTATGCTCTGGTATCACAGCATCTTGGGAATTATCACTGAGAACGTCTTTCATTTTCTGCCCTCTTTCAGCTTCAAATTAATCTTGGGAAATAAATTACTTGACCTGCTAGATTAAAATAAGATAAAAACTCCACTATTAAATTCTGCACTAACAAAACTCATGGTAAAAATTCAGTTAACATTTGAATACCTTTCTCATCCAGAGCATGCAAACTGCTTAACATTTCCTTGCCCTTGAAATATAGGCCTATGAATTGAAAGTTTCCAAGTTTTACTCCATTATTTAAAGATCTTTATGGACTTGATACCGGAAAGCTTACGTTAGTGGAGTTGCTTGCTCTTCTATTTACCTCTAATCAGCACGTAAAACATGTGAAATGAGTTACCCTCCATAAATTTTTGAGCAGGCAAATGGCCATTCTATTATGTATCTATCAGTCATCCTAGTCTTTTTAGCAGAAAAGAAATTACAGATTTTGTTGACTGACTCTTCTTTTCAGCGGGGCCAGCACAGGCGGGCACGCACGCGGACCTCAGCTGTGCAAGTTCAACATCCACCCGATCAATGCGCGTCTGCCTGTATTTGGCCATTTAAGCAACCATCTCAACTGGGGCCAAGCATGTGTATTAATGCTGGCACCTTTGTCATGGGGACGATCACTTTTAGGACAGGTGAGAGCTTAAGTGGAGAAGCAAGCGGTGCTAATGCCTTACGCTGCCTTGGTTGTTTCGGCCGAGCCGGAAAATGGAAGCAAAATGCATCAGCCTGTGCTAGGGAACTTGTTCGCTTTCTTCTCAGCTCTTACATATGTGCAAACAAAGACATCTGAATGAAACCTGAAAAATCTGGCTAAGATGGACCTTAAATTAACCCGAAAGCTCAAACCAGACTCGTGTTCCCTGAAGTACAGAATGCACCTACATTTTCAAACGTAGTATAGATTGTAAAGTCTGGGGCACCGGGGCTTTGGTTCATACTACTAAGGTTTTACTCTGAATATTAAATAACAATAGTTAAGGAGATACAGACCCTGTAAAGTAGTTTTTATTTGAGGTAAGTTCTCTTCATCTTTATTCACTTCAAACTAAAAAAGCCATAATGAACGAAGAAACAAAATCCATTCACAGCACTAGCGTATTACACCTGCAACTAGCTTAATGAATTTTGCATTTTTTAACTTAAACTTCTTCCTGCTAGTCCTGAGGCTACTTTTTTTCTTTTGGGGAAATTCCAGAGGACGTTTCCTTTTATTTCATTTTTATTTTTATTTTTGAAGATAGTCTTTTGTCTTTGATATAACGACCTACTTTTCCATGCAAGCTTGGGTGTCAGAACCAAACTCTTAAAGGGACTAGTTTGTATCCCTGTAACTTATCTAGAAGTGTCTGAAATTAGGCATAACAAGATAAATCTCATATTAAAACTGAGTTTCTTTTTTGCATGCTTTTCTTTGCATTTTTTTACCTCTTACTATCACAGCCAAAGTTATTCATATTCCTATGATCGAATCTACAGTTCTACCGTAAACTTATGTCTGGCTAAGTTCTGGCACTTCAAAACTGAAGTAAATTAAAAAGCATTGTCCCTAAGTCTCCGTAAAACCCTAGTCAAAATCGCATATTCAATATTAATATAGTTACTGAAGCTCAGATAGTCAGATAAAAAGACAAAATAAAAAGAAAGTTAAAAGCAGTAATACAGGGTAAGACATTCTCAAACATGAACAGACACAAGAGGGTTGGAAGACATTACAGCCTCTTTAAAAATGTAAATCTTTTGGAAATGCTTTGGATTTGGGCATGAAAGTCAGAAATATCACTGTTCTTCCAAAAGGCAAGAAATATTACTTAAGGATAATACATACCTATTATGTAGATAGTGTCTAGCCCCAAAATCAGAGCTAGCAGTAAAAGCTCTGCATTGCTTTCTCCTCTGTAAGTAAAAAACCTACTTCAATTTTTGTGAGAACAAAAGAAGATATATGAACAAAGGGTAACTGCCCAAAAACCATATAAAACTCTCCATGCAGCCAATATATGGGATCTCTATCCCACCTAATAGGGCCACTGCTTGCCTACCAAATAGTCCAGCAGAAAAAATTGTTTTCAACTTGTTTAGCATTTGGAAGTAGGCAGTAGTAAGCAGTTGAAGTATTCGGCAATTTGGTGTACAAAATCCCATCCATTTCCAAAATCATAATTTTATCCTTGTAACTACAACAGCAGGTACAAGCTAACGCCGAGACCAAGAGAGGACAAGGATTGTGTATTAAGGTGCAATCACAGCATGGTCACCATCTCACCATCTCTTTTCTGTCTAGTGTCTCTGAGTATTGTCTAGACCTTTACTGAGGCAATTTTATCAGCTAACGTAATGTCAGTCTGGCATTTCCTTGCAAAAGAAATAAATATCATTAACCTGAAATGCATAAGACACTATGGGGTATGATTCTGAAACAGGTGGTATCACTAAAAATCATCTTTCTTGTCATAGTCATCAATCTACAAAGAAAGAAAGAAACAAGTAAACAAACTGTAGCTGCAGGAGGTGCAAAAAGTTCTTAAGATATATGATCAACTGGGTCGTTGTAGTCAGAAATCTCCAAGCATCTAGACCAGCTCTGAGAATATGAACTGGTCCCACTCAGTGCCCAGAATTGATACATGTCAGCAGTTAGTGAAAATACATTTATTTAACAAAGAAAAAGGGAAATTCAATCACCATAACTCTCTGTCAGTGAGGCCTATTTTGGTTAGCAAGTGATTGGTGACATTGCTACTGTCTCCACCAAGTCCAACCCAGGCTGGTGTAGCCTAGCAACTTCAGACAAAAATTACTCTCAAAAAGAGGATTCTCATTGCAACATTCCCACAGATGCACCATCAATTGCAAGCTGAGCCGTATTTGTCATTTCATGGAGTCTCTGTCCCCCTCTTCCACCGGAGCCAAATTCCTTTATTTAGGCAAGAATAGATACACATCAAGAAATCCTTTTCCATCAGAGAGCTAAATATAAATAAAAAGCCCAGAAGTCTACAGACAAACTACATGTTAGAAATAGACAGTGGAAACAGTGCTGTTTGTATACGTCTATTGCAGTTGGATCCCCAGAGAAACAGGAGGCAAGGAAAATTCTCATAGCACGTTGTATACTGCTGACTGTAATGTATGTCCTTGTTGCCTGGATACCTCTAGTGAATTACTGAGCAAGGGTGCGAGTCTTTTTCCTTCAGTATTAAATAAAAAAAATCCCAACCTCCTGCTCTATAAGAGGCAGAAGATGCACATGGAAGATTCCATCGCCTGTGCCAGCCGAGTGCCAGAAAGAGACAAATCGAGCCCTGAGAATTTTAAATCTTGTGGGTTGCCGTGCCATGTTATGAACTAGATCTCATACAATTCATCACCCAAGTTGCAGAAAAATAGTTCAAGAACTCAAAATAATGAATTCTGTCATTTCCAATAGAAGTGTGAAGGGAGAATTATGAATGAACCTTTTAAAAACACGCATGTGGAGGGAGATTGCCCTTCTACAAAATGAAAGCAGCAGGCTTCTATTTAAATGGCCCAATCCTGAAAGCGAGACCTTTCATTTTCAATTAACTTAAATTGACAATTGAGAAAGGTTTGAAAATGTTGTTGGAGCCTTTCTATTTGATAGATCTCAGTTCTGACATTACACACACCATTCTGACCTGATTTTTAGGGTGTGCTGTTTTAAAATTGAGAATTTGAAATGAAAAATATTCGATTCAATCAAAGCTGTTGCAAGACATTCAAATATCTTAATCTGTTAGAAAAGCACTTTCCATATTTTCTCATCATGATATGTATATAATGCATCATTCATTAAGATACCTTAAAACGTAAGAGCCATGCCTTCTCTCAACCTTACATTCTTTTATGTTGCAGCAATACTTTCACTGAGAAATTTTATTACAGAATATACTACCATGTACAACAGGTAACTATTTGCCAGACAAATAAAACTTTTCTTTATATTCTAAAGCAGACTATGTTACAAATCTACCTTACCAGAGTAATGCAGTTACCCAAAATGACATACCTCCTGTCCACCCGGCACAACACAGGCAAATCAAACTGATTTTCAGGCTTAATATTAATTCTCAAACACAGAAATGGAAGACTTCTGAAAAGCCAAATAATTTCATTAAATGAAAAAAAAAATAAAACAAATCAATCGGAGACTATTTCAAAGCTCAAAAGCAAGAGATGGGCCTTTAAAAACAATGAGAAGTGAGGCAGAGAGATCCACACACTGAAACAGTCCATTTATCAATTAATACATGGAGTACATTGCCTCTGCTATTTGACAGATGTAAAAGCACAACCTGCTCAGATCAGAACACCCCTATACCAATGATGCAGTCTTAAATCAGTCATGAATTATTGTTATAATAGACTAAATTCCCAAATGAACCAAAAACAAACAAAAAGTTGATGTTTTTTTCCATCACATGGGTGACCATACTACTAGTTTTCAATATTTTTCAGGATCTTTAATTAATGACCTGCCAACAATTAAATTGTTTAAAGTAGTGTTTTCTTTCTCATAGGCAGTGGTAACTGATGTACATGATGCAGACCTGCAGAAAACACTGATGACATACTAGACCCCATTCTTCCACCACGGGCTTAACAGATGGGCAGCCGCTTGTAGTATTGAGTTGTCGCGTGACGGTCGGCGATGAAAGAGACGGGGCAGATTGCTTGGATGCGTTAGCGCGTTCACTTCTGACATGAGTTCAGCAGTGCTCTCACTTCTGCTTTCTAGCTGTATCTCCACATTGAGTCCCTACGCCCATGGCATAAAGTCTGCCACAAAGTTTGAAAGCAAAGCCATGTCGAGCACAAGGACTGAGTTCTGTTCTTGCACTACTGTAGGTTTTTGGAAACTCAGCAGAATCAAACAGGATTTGATTCAGAGATTCAAACCTAGCCAAGCAATACTGGGCCACATCTTGAGGGAAGGGAGTAGCAAAGACGTGTTTATACAAGGACACTTCTGTTAGGCAATTGTCTTAGAGATAACTTAATTCTGTGCACAAAATAGAAATAAACACCACTCGGCCATCCAAGGAACTGGCTATTATAGCTGGGCCACAAGAAACTCATTTTCCTCATTGTACCTCCATGGTAGGAGGCAAGATAGAGGGCAGTGGTAGCTCCATGCCACTTGAAGCTTTTCCCAATAGGCCATCTTGGAAATGCAGACTGGACCTCTGCACTGCTATGGTTTTAAACTACATCTACTAAGTACTAAAATTTTTGGAAGAGATATTCCTCTTGTTATATGAGGTAAGCTGCAGAGAAAGTTTTGTTTTGTGTTAAGGAAACACAAAGTTTGCATTCCAGGAAATGAGTCCAAATGTGTGAGTTGCAAAAATCAAAGGTAATGCCATGAACGAGATAACAGCATCCTGATCCTGTCCTACACCTGTTTGATTGGGTTTTTTTTAATACACGTATGAAGTGAGACTTAGGCAGCCTGGTGTCTTTCAGTAGGAGAAAGGGCTACAGGACACAGAGTACTGGACAATGAAAATAGTACTTTCAAATTATTTTTTTCTCTGAATACTTCAGAGGCTGAAGGATAATGAGAAGTGTGAACTGAACTACTACTAAGCATTTTGTCCCTCGTCCCCTTACCATATGACTGTAAAAAAGAAGGAGGAAAACAGTGAAATGACAAAAATAGTGTTCATCATATTTCAAAACCACCTGCACATATATAAATGTTTAATACGCCTCCTATGTAAGATGTAAAAACATCTTAAGGAATATGGGGAATGACATAGCACTTTATAGTTTTCTTCAGCACACAAGAGACCTGGGGTTTGAAACCTGTGCAGCATACTAAGTCTTATTCACTAGGTCAATTTTAATGAACTCAGCATCAATTAACAGAGATGCTATGTTAAATTACTCCACTTTCTTTGTGATATGGATAAGAAATCACAGTAAATCAAAGCATGTGCAGCACTTTACAAGGCCTACACAAAGGAAGGTCCAATTTAACAAGCCATAGTTTACTATGGAATAGGATTCACTGTTAAAAATGTGGTAAATCACTTTATAATACTGGTACCATTGTAGTCTACTGTCTACTTTCCAAAATGCTCGACTATATCTCCTGTTTCAGGGTACAGGAACAGATGTTCAACTCACAGGTGTGACATCTGAAAGTTGGCTTTCATCAAAAGTACCCTGTAAACAGTGCACCTGCAGCACTGTAAAAGCTGGATCCGCCTGCAAAACTCACGCTTGGATTGCTTTCCTTGTTTCATGTTTGAATTTCTCTCTGAATTATTTTCCCTCTAAGTATTTTGAGATTCTCTAGCAAGGTGTCCAGCGCCGGCCAAGTGCTACTACTAGCACATCTCTACAACAACAATTAATCTGCTACACAGGTGACCATGAGAGTGGGGGCGGAGAAATCAATAAGGGAGGCAAAACCAAAACAGCCTTTACAAAATGTTCCTAAAGCCGTTGCAAAGCCGTGACTTCGGCCGCTGAGGAGCCACAAATGCCAGCACAGCGCCAAGCAGCCGTGCGGCCGGACGCGGCGCAGAGACAGCGCGGCCGGGACACGGACACGCACACAGGGACACGCACACACGGACACGCACTCCCGGGGACACGCACACACACCCCGCCCCGGGGCCCGCGGCTGCGCCCAGGGCTGCGCCTTTCCCCGCAACGCCCCGGGAGCCGATAACAGCGACACGTGACCAGGCGAATTAGGAAAAAAAATAAAAATAATAATAAAAGAATAACATGAAATCCCCCCAAGCTGGCTGCTGTCCGTTTGGCCACCAGCTGTGCCGCCGGGCACGTCCGCCCCTCCGGCGCGGCGCGGGGCTGTCACTGGGCGGCCGCCGGTCCCCGGGAACTTACCGGCGGGGCCGCCCCGTCCCTCGGCCTCCGACGGCGCGGTCGCAGCTCAGGCCGGCGGCATCCCCCCGGCCTCCTGCCTCCCCCGCACCCCCCGGCTCCCCGCGGACGTCCCGGCGCTGGGCTGCGCGACTTGTTTGGTGCGGTGACACCGTCCTCACCATATGCTGAAGCGGGAAAGGAGGAGAAGGAGGAGGAGAGAGAGTATGTGTGAGGGTGAATTAACTTTGCTCAATGGCGACAGGGCAGCAGCCTCAGCCCCAGCATCAGATCGATTTACTAAACAAACTGAAACGTGGGTGGGGACGTTAAACAGTAACCAGCAGCCTCAATGAAAACTGAAAGCTGCTGCTGCTGCCGCCGCCGC
>VZTI01000854.1:65957-104234 GCA_013397865.1 Struthidea cinerea
GGGGGGGGGGGGGGGAAGGGTGGTGGAGAAGGGGGTCAGGACGTTTTGATTCCAGTCCCTTCAGCGTGTACAAACGTTATTATTATTCTTTCTGCGGGAAAGGTACTGCTTTGTTCCAAAAGCAAATAGCTTGCAGAAGAGTAAATGGAATTTCTTTCATGTGAGGGGAATATTCGCGTGTATTTCTCATCACATAAGGCCACGTTTGATTTAACCTTAATGTAACTAGTGCTTTTCATTTCGACTTCAGCGTTTCCTTAAATGGTTTTTATGAAGTGGTTGCCTCTTATAGTTACCGACGTTTTTGAGGAAGAGTGGGGGGCAGCACAGAGTCCCTTGATGGTCACCTCGACGCCAGTGCTACCTCTTTAAGCAGCATTTTCACGTGTCACGTCCACGATGAAATCATGCGACCGTCCTAAGAGCCGCGGTAGCTGTAAACTGCCCCAGCGCCCGTGGCCGACAGCCCTTCTCGCTTCCCTCAAGGATAGGGGCTTCCGCCACCTCCAGTCCTCCCGCCCTCTGTTGAGGATGGAGCACCAAGATACTAGGGCAGCGGCCAGATCCCTCTGCCCCAGATCTCTGAAAGCACCAGCTGGGCCATCGGAGGCAGGATACCCCTTTTGCTCTCCACATCTCTCCCTAACTACACCTCGAGGAGCAGGGCTGGGAGACGGTGCGAGGGGAGAAAACCCACCAACCCTTTTACAGCGGAGATAACGAATATTTCCAGGCGTTGACCTCCAGGGAAAAGTCCCAGACAGTATGGTCTCTGTGCCATTTTGAAGAAGCCCCTCTAATCACTGGGCTGCCTCTGGCTGTGTCCGCAGACACCTGCTGGGCGGCTGCCCGCCGGGCTGCGGCCGCCGGCATAGCCCCTCTCGTTCCAACGGGGCCAGCGACCCCCGCCCGGGGCGGGCAGCCCGGCATGCTCCCGCAGGGTAACATCTGCGAGGGTCTGCCCTTCCCGACCTGCGCCCAGCAGCATTTGTCAACCCCTCGCCAGGCAGTTTATTTGGGGAGAAAACAAGGGGAGCTGGCAGAGCTGCCTCTGCGGGCGGCGGGGCAGGGGCTGGGGTCGGAAACGGGCGGCCGCCAATCGCGGCAACCCGCCCGGTCTCCTCTCGCTTCATTCCGGTATCATTAACCTGCGGGTGAAGCAACTGTTTGTGTGCCCTCTCTCCCTCCCCTGGGCTGCTTTTTTCCCTGTTACTGATCCATCCTTCGTAAATCATTTATGGGGAACTAGGCACTTCTCTCCTCGCAGGAGCTTCCCTTGAAAAACTTTCCCATCTTAAGGCAAGCGTCTTTCCTTTGTTATCACGAATAATTGATAAAGGACCCCAACGTGCCTTCAAAAACCATCTAAACGGCTGCCGGGAACTATAGTCACTTGGGGTCACGGGGTGCTCCTGCCTTTAAAAGCGCAATACAGGAAACGATCAGGACCAAACCGGTTTAAAGAAACAGATAGTTTTATGTGGTTACCTGAAACCATAAATGGGAAACGCGGTCTAATTTTACAGGTTCTGGTATCGAGCGTTCAGGCTGACTTTTGCAGAGCCCTTTCCCCCTCCCTGTGATCAGAGAGCACCTGGCATTCTGGTACTAACTAAGGTTTCTGCGTTTTGTTGCCTCGAAAAACAGAGTGAAAGTGCATTGTTCAAAAGAAAAAGAAAAGCCGTAAACCTCTTAAAACTCTGAATCGTCAGATTACGCCGGCACCACGCGGCTGTGAACCGATTTCAAGGGCTGCATTAGAGACTGGTTTCTTTAGAGGTTCCCTGGCTAAACTATTAATTGCCAGGATTTCATGAAAGATTTGCAGACTTTACAATCATTTATGATCCGTGCCATAAAAACTCGGAGATATGGGCACACTGGTTCAAGGTGTAATGCAAAGATGTATTAGGTGCCCTTGGCAACTATCTGTGGGTGCTGTTTGTGTTCTCCGAACACGCCCTTCGCTGCAATGAACATTTCTGCAAACCGCGGGTTGGGTTGTTCATTTCCAGAGCTCTGGAGGTTCACACAAAAGAGCTATAGATTTCAGGCAGGGGAGTCGAATGCTTGGAAACTCATTCTAGTCCCCCGAAGAGTTCAAATGCAACTGAGATAATTACCCTTGACGAAAAGTAAACTTAGAGGGAAAATATATGCCTTTCCCCCTCGTAAATTAAAAGCCCGCCAGAGAGTAGGTCTGAGTGTTCAGCGCCGCAGTGCTCTCCTGACCCCCATCCAGGCGGAGATCACATTATTGTCCGCCACAGCAGAAGGCAGAGAGGAACCCCTCGAATCCCAAGAAAGACACCTCAAAGGGTGTCGCCGGCCCTCCGACGATATCCTATTTGGGAGCCTCACAAGCGAGCACCCCAGGCATTTTAAAGATTATCCCCCTAAAGATCTTTGAAGATTATGCTAATGACTGCAGATTACACCAGTTTACTGCCAGAGCGGCCGAACAAAACCCGCCTCGTGGCGGCTGCCCGCGGTCATTTTCTGCCTCTCTTTTAAGATGATTTGCGCCTCCCTCCCTCGGCCGTTCCCCTCATTAACAGCGGAGGGAGGCGGAGGCGCGGGGGTCTCCCGCTGCCCCGCTCTGTTTAACGGGGCGGGGGGGCTGCGGCGTCGGCGNCGGCTCCTGCCGCCCGCTGCCGCCCGCCCCATACCGCCCCCGCCACCGAGCGCAGGAAGGCCGCGGCGGGAGCAAGGGAGGAGCTCCCAGCCGGTAGCCTTTCAGTCAGATGGTGGGTAAAATCCTGCCAGCGTGTGCCAAGTGTCACACGCGAGGCGTCGCACATACCGCAGGGGAGAGGAAACGATGGGCAGCCGAAAGGTTTGACGCTGCCTGAATGCTTCGTTCCCCCCCGGCCCTACCCCACTCCCCATCTTGACCCTTTCACTCCACAAATAGATAGATGGCTAAATTAGAGTATAAAAGCCAGGATCTCCTTCCCGTTTGTCCCACCTGACTCATGCCAGTGGTTCTAGCAATTCCTTCCCCGGGAAGAGCACGTCCTGTGGTCCTGCAAATAAAGGGTGTGTAGCACATCATCGTCTAGGACGTTGTCATTAAAACAACTATAGTGAATGTGTGAGAGCATGAATCATATTCACCGTGTTTGTTTTTCTGATTAAAAATCCTGCCAGGCTAAAGCAGAAGTAAGGGCTTGGAAGTACAAATGCTCCACTGATGTAATGAGAACACATATAATGAAAATTATTCCCCAGCTGAAGACAGTAGCTGCATATTTGGAAATACAGTTTTGATCTTGTTGCTAACTCCAGGACATGTTCATGGTATGCCTTATGCAAATTATGATTAGTTTCCCTTTCCTCCCAAAATACAGCTGAGAAATGCATGCATGAACAAAAGAAGGAAGGAAAAACATTTTGTTGTTACTGTAAGTACTTCAATATGTCATATGCAAAAGCACTGGTCATAGCAGATCAGTTATCTAAGGATTTGTTTCTTGGTCTATGCATGTGAAGTGTGTTCTGTGATTATTTGATGCCTATCATGTAATTTAGAATATACGTCATGCTTATCTACAAAAACAATCAGAAGGATTTATATGCATGGCAATTTTAGCATGGTCTGCTAGTCTACATGCTCTGTGCAATATAGGCTACTCTGAAATAATCCTAACTCAAGTGGAGACTTCTCCCTCTATGTTTGAGTATACAGTGGTTGCGTTAGACTGCCTCCCTGATGACACAGGGAAATACCTTGGAAACTGTAGGATAGGTAAGCAGAGAACATTGCTGTTGAAAGAGATTTAAACAGTACTGATACAAGAACACAGCAAAAATGAAACTGGCTGGAACAGAGATTAACAGGATGAGCATGCATCTGATACATAATTTGTACACAAAATAGTTCCAACTCATTGATTCAGTTAGAGGAGATTGAATTCAAAATGTAGGCATGGAAAAAGAAAATTATCTTTTACTGATAAGTGAGTATAATTCACACTGTGTATACTGCTAAACAGTGTGTACACATTGATATTGACAGTGTAGACATGGTGTATGAAAATCATCTTCTGCTGAGAGTTGGGAATATTGCAATCTCCATTACATCAACGGGTGAAAACTTCTGTTTTCAGTCAGGCTCCATGGGTAAAAAGTACCCTAGAAGTCTAATGAACCTTTTTAGAAATTCCAGGTATGTGTTAATAATTATGGTTAAAATTAAGCGGTCTGTCTGGGGTATTTTTATGCTCACAATGATGGCAGAGAAGACAAGACAATTCAACTTCACCTAAATCTCAAAGTTTGTCAGATTGTTTTATAGCATTCCAGAGTGCATTGTTCTTGGCACTGAACTTAAAAAATTGCAGAATAAGTTTGGAGTCCATTTGGGTGTTAATTTAAAAAAAAAAAAAAATTTAACTTATTTCCTTTGCAAATCATCACCTTTTAAGTAGAGGCACAGACTCATGGCAATACTCATGGTTTTATTTACTTTTCTTAGTCTTCCCTCACATTCTCCTGAATCCATGCAAACCACAGTCATTCATCTTCAGCTGAAAAGCACTGCTTTGGGAAAATCCAGCCAACTCCTTCCTGATGGTTTGAGTTGAACTGGTTGCACTTTAACTAATTCAGCACTGTTGGTTCAGGAACACATGGTCAGGTCTTTAGTGCAGAAGGCCCAAGTGTTGGCCATAGGAGCTGAGGCTGAAGGGACAGAGCCAGGTGAGTGCTGAAGAACTCGTCCAGTCCCACCTTTGCTCCAAAAACTTCTTAGGTTGCCCACCAGCTAGCTTAAAGCTGCCAGTTCCTCACATCTGCTGCCAACCATGTCAAAATTAGATCAGCTTGTTTCCTGTTAGATAATTCTAACAGTACTGGGCATGCATGCAGCTATGATGGGAGATCTGAGCGGGGAGTATAATGTTCAAAACACAGACCAAAGAAGGGCTGGCAGCTTGCAGCAGAAGGTGAGTGGCTGTATTCTGGGTTAACTACAGTTTTGCAGATGTTGATGGTATAAGATCTAGATGATCTTTAAGGTTCATTCCAACCCCAACCATTGTATAATTTTAATCATCCCTGAGGGGGAGAACCTCTGTCTATCTTCAAGTTTTGAAGTTACCAAATCCAGAAGGGGCAGGCCCTTTTATATGTACCTCAGCCTTTTATGTGCTCATAGAACTACTGAAGCTATGAAGAATCCAGGGAAAGCTGTGATTCATGTATGTTCCTCATATTCTCTACAGAGCTCAGCAACATCCAGCACACATGATCAAACTCTACTGTGTCCATATTTATGTTAATAATATGAGCCTATTTTTATTTCTAAGGTAATAAAAATGAAGAAGAATGGCATTTTACTAAGTTAGTTTTAAGACTGCTATTTAACATAGCTAGAGATTAAAACTCCACATTTTCATTTTCAGAGAGAACTATGGGAAATAGTGTAGCCTTCCTTACGTCTAACCTAGAATCTCATTGCAGTATGGGCATTCTTATATTCTGGATGGTGAATTTAAATTTGTCATTTATTTAAATATTTTGCATAAAACTAAAAGCTTAATAAAGAAAGTGTAAAATCAAACAACACTTAAGGTTGCAAAGAGACAATATATTTATTTACTAAATAATTTGTAAAATTTAGTCACTAACCTAATAAAGGTTTTCCTAATAAAGGAAATATATTGGGGCCAACATAAAAATAACTGCACTCTATAAATTATATCACACTATATAAAATAATACTCTTAATTTTCAGTGTATTTTCTCATACCTATTTGTACACACAGGCATTTTCTTTCAAGCAATGGGAAATAATGATGCTTGTTTTTTGCCAGCCTGACAGTAGGATGTTTTAATGAAGTACTCAGATTGGTTTTATCCTAGAAAGTTTGTATGTGCAATTTGGTAGCATGCTAACATGGGTGAATTTGACAGTATCCATCTTTTCCTGACAAAAGAAAACAAAAAGAGCATTTAAGTCCAGATGATGTGTGGGTTAGAAAAAGTTAAATGCATCAAACTTGTTACAAAATAGCTGTTTTAAGAGTTGTTGGCCTGCCTCTTTAATACAAAAGATGTAAACCAAAAGAAGTGTGCTGGGAAAGAATACTTTGAAAGGAAATTTTCTCCCCAGTGTGGAATACATTGGATCATCTGAGAAAGAAGTCCTTGTGAAACAGCTGCTTCTCTATACTCTCTGCTACCATCATCACAGAACAGCTGATTTGTCTTTGAGGGATAATTTATATACATATTTATGCATTTGTTTAGATGTACTACTTCCTTTGCTTTCTCAGTAGACTTATTGCGTGATATTTTGCTGAGTTTCTAGGCCCACTGTGTTCCATTTACTTTTTCATGTACCTAGTGTAATGGGATGTTCCTTATGTTGGGACAAATAGAAGTTCTGGAGAGAAGGCCAGACTCACATAGGAAAGAAGCTTCCGACTCCCTAAAGATGAAAAAGCATGCTCCACCGGTCTAGCACAAGGATTCAGTGCTACAAAGCATGCATGTAAGAAGACCTAAGACATATTTTTTCAGGTGCTTGATATGAACCATATGCACTGGAACCAGGGCCTGTGTTGCATCTGAACTGCTGGTGTACATCAGATTCATCTTCTGTTATTGTGTTTGAGCCTCAGGGCTGGAAATGTGTACCATGAAGTGGATTTCAGACTTTCTTCTCTGTTGGAAACATCTCTTCCCAATACCATTCATCAAACAGTGTTGTATAAAACAGGGAAGGGGATTCAGAAACATGAAACTTAAATGAGCCCTATGACTGAAGAAGGTATCAAATGAAGCTTCTTGAGAAATCTTGTTTTCAAAAAGTCTCTTATCATGACTTGTAAAGGGACAAAAGTGACCAAACTGAGTTATCAGACTGAATAGGCTGCCAAAATAAGTTATTTTAAGGGAAAACAGCTATTTATATGCTTTAAAGTTACTGCCACTGTTCAAACAGGTAAATTTACACCAATTCATTTCTATTCATGTTTCATCTTATTTTTGACAGAGTAAAAACATGTAGCTGGAGTACATGTATGCAGCCCTCTTGTGGGCCTTAATTACAACAGTTGTGCTAATCACAGAGGCAGAACACTTATATATGCACACAGCAATTGGAAGAGTAAACTCTTTCAGTAGATGAATCACCTTTCCCTGCTTTAATTCAAAATCCCTAATTATAGTTTTAATGCTTCATGGAAGGAAACAGAGAGAAAATACGTATTGTCTTGGTTTTATTCCTTTGCATGTAACAATTTTGACAATTTGAATTCCAACTCTCTACAGTAGTTTATGTGGCTTGTATTTTGTGAGAGTGTGTAAAATGTAAACTCTATTTTATTTCTCTGTAAATGTCAGGAGAGTATAAATCAATAATAGAGTGGTAACTGCGATTAACTCATGTCACCCCTGTACCTTCACATTAGCATCACTGAGAATGATCTTACCCTTTCAGTGACCTCAGTAAAAGCAATAACATCCTTTTCTGCTAAAGTTAATTTTTTAAGTGAACTTAAAGCCCCTGAAAGGTGATAGATTGACAATCCTGTAAAGTGAAGTTCCTTATTTGGTCATTGACTGTGGGTAGTATGTAATTCCACAAATTATCTAGTGATCCAGCCCTGTCCCAGAAGCATAAGAATGCAGTCTGGTACTTCTTCTTTCACCCATTTCATTGAGGCGTCACAACTTAGATGTTAGTTGTCAGGATAGTTTCTGATGCAGTTGCTGTCAATTAGCAAGCAGAGTTGGAATTCCCATTCATTTTCATTTACTGTAATCGCTATTGACAGGAGGTAGATAGATGGCCACCACAGACATGCAAGAGTAGGTCCTGTATCCTATCCCCTAAGCTGCTTCATTTGCAAAATGGTACCTAATAGCAGTTCAAAATGGATCAGGAAATGCTTGAAACAACTAAGAAAGTTAAATGCAATGTAATAACCTTCTTTCAAGCTGGAAGTAAGATTTTGAAAGCTAAAGCTTTATGAAAGCTTTATGAATTACTGGGACAAATGAAGAAAATTCAGCAAACAGGCAATGCAAGATAATTTAATTACTCTCACAAGTGTATTTTCATGTATGGATTTTACATCATATGATAGTACTAATCAAGTCTGTGTGTATTTGCCAGAATTCTGAAAGGTAATGGCAATCTGAGCCTTGCAACTACCAAGATTTTCTCTTGTCCCCTCTGCCATGGATCTCAGCCAAAGAGAGTAGTATCTCTGTGCCTGTCTCTCTCTTGTCTACAAGGAAAATGCCCTGAAAGTGTTCCAGGCCAGTCTGGATGGGGCTTTGAGCAACCTGATCTAGTAGAAGCTGTCCATTATCTTTAAGGTCCTTTCCAACCCAAACCATTCTTTGAAAATGCAAATACTTTCCTATTTCAGAGCAGTATAGGGTACAAACAAATATACAGAGAATATGAACTGTTCTGATGCACTACCAAAAATTGAGTTAGATATGAAGCTGAGATAAGACCATACCGGGATTCACCCTTTAATGGTTGAAGGGTTTTTCTTTCCTTGAATATAGGTGCAGTGAAACATCTGAAGAGCTATTAAAATGGCCCCTGTTTCTGATGAATCTCTTTGTAGATGTACTTCCGTATTTCTATGTTCACATGGAGTTATTCTCATCAAGGTACAAAGAGGAGAATAGGAGAACCAGAGCTGCTTCAATAGTAGCTATCTGGTGTGTTGAAGGGATTCTTGTTTGGGTGAGAACTTGCCTTCTCTCTGTACTTGGGTTCATATATACATAACCTAGCGCAATGGGGACAAAATCAAAGCAGATTTCTTCTCACTGTCCTGCCATGGCACCATACCCTGTATCCCACTTTCAGTGTGGCCGTGAACACCAGGGGTTTGCCTTTGACATGTGCGGATAATTGTGGCAGCAGCGGCAAGGCACTTTGGGGTGTTTGTACGGAGATCTTCATTGTATTGCCTGTAAATTTAGATGTGTGGATACATATTGCACTGGCTACTGGCCTGAGCTTGACTTCCAGTACACATAAGACGTGGCCATACGGTCCCAGGACCATAGCAGACTACACAAAACAAATTCCCCTTTTGTTCTCCATTAGTCAGTGATGTACTTGCAACCAGCAAAGAGATTGTCTTCTGCTTTCTGCTCCAAGCAAAGAGTTTTGCCATGAGCATTGTCCTCTAGTTTTATGGGGAAGGTGAGGGGGTTTGTCTCTCATTTCAATCTTTTTTTGAAAAAAAAAAAAAAAAAAGGATACAACCAATGCAGTATTTAAGCAGGAGAAAGTTTAGGCCCTTGGACTGTGTCTATACTAAGAGATGTGGGTAAGACAGGATTTAAAGGTTCCTATTTCTTTTCCTGTGGTTTTATGGGAAGGTAACCTGAGAGGTTAGGCTGGAATGAGCTACAGTGCTATCTGTGCTTTCTACACCACCCTTTACTAGACAATGAAGTGAGAAGAGATAGAGGATATATTGGATATACTGTACAAAGTCTTAAGTCCTTGTAGTATTCCTATCATAATCAAGTCCTACTATTTTCTCTACAGTGAGCTGTTTGTTACAGCTCTCTTAAGACTGAATCTGGTCCTTTGAAATGTGACAGGGGTCACAAATTTGGAGGAGAGAATGATGGAATTTTTTTAAATGTTGCAGGGACTTAGGCATATCTTTCATTAAATGTGTTGGAGGATATGTTTGCAGCCCTTGAGATAGTTTTTAAAGATTTCCCCTTTGTCTTAGTATAATATTTTCTTATCTGGGATAAGTGCAGTTACCTAGATTGCAAAATGCTCTAGTGCCAGGTTAGACTGATGGTTTTCCTGTGGAATGCCTGCCTGGGCTACCTTCAGGATATTTGCATATGGGGCATCTCTTCTTACATTTAAATCCAACCAGTGTGGATCCCCATATGCTGTCTCATTAATTGTACCCTGGAAAAAAGGGAAGAAGAACACTGTGACCTGTGTATGTGTAGTACTTAGTGAGAACCTAGGGAATTATTTAATGAATTAAATCACCTCAGATATTTCTTCTACATTCTTGAATAGCCCACCAGATCCCATATGCCTGTAGAAATTGCTATGGGGCTCAGGTGGTCCCTCATTAACTATAATGTCACTTAATTTCTTCCATCTTTATGCTGGAAGTACCTTCAAATAAAGCTTGGTGGCATAACTCTCGGTGGCCATAATTAACAAATAGGGCAGAGGTGGGACAAGAACCCACATGTGAGTGCAGAAGAGATCCATGTTGGTGGCAGACATCACAGTGTTTACCCAGTGGCAGCAAGGTAGTGAACTCAGCTGTCATTGGCAGTATTCCCTGCAGGGACAAAGGTAGTGTTAATTAAAATTCACTATGCACGAAGGGCCATTCCTAATGAACACGTACTGATTAAATGTTTAGCTATGTCTCTTGCATCTTCAGATGCATTAGAAATAGCTTTCATGAAAGAGTTCTATTCCCAGGAAGGGCTGTCAATTTTCCTGAAGGATTTCAGTCAGTACCACTGTTTTCTATGTGGAACCACACAGTGAAAGGCAGAGCACATTGAAGTAGAAAGTGTATTAAAAGTATTGTTATTTTGCAAGACAGATTCAGCCTGAGTTTCTTAGTGGTGTTGTCAGTACTTGGGTGTCAGAAGAGCTTCTCCCTTCTTTTCAGCTGGTCATGGGATGTGGAAGAGATGGCCTTCAGAGGTCTCTTCCAACTTAACATATTCTATGAGTCTATGATAATTTCAGCATTTCTGTGAAGGACAACTAGTATGATAAATATGTATGAGCAGAAATGGGTTAATTTCATATGAAATGTAATGTTGCCAAAGTCAATAGTAAGATTCCTTTTGCCTTCGAGGGAAACAAAACGACTTTTGTTTGTGGCGGAATGTGATTTTTTTGCACTGAATCCATAATGTACAGGCAAACATTGCCATACAATTGTAACAATTGTTTATCATAACTCCACCCTGACATGTAATGACAGCCATAAGCATGGCTTGACTTACAGATCTTCTGTACATACTTGCTCTGGTTCAGCACCAGGTCATATTGCAGCCAAATAATCCTATTACATCTGCCTTTATCTTTTTTGCTATGGCTGTGAAGCTGTCCTCAGAGCAAGACCAGACCCGAGTCTTGCAGCACATTCTTGGACCCCACATTCCAGGGTGTGCCTGTTGTGTTTTCACAGCAGAGATCTCCAAGGCTGCTCAGCATAACCTTCCTGCAGAGCAGCCTAGATATAATCACAGGCTTCAGAGTCTGTGCACGTGAGAAGGCAAGAAATCTTCATTTGGCTTTTCCAATACCTAAAGGGAGCATACAAGAAAGGTTGAGAAGGACTTTTTAAAGGGCCACGACGTGATAGGACAAGGGGGAATGACTTTAAAATGAGGGAGGTTAGGTTTACTTTAGATATTTGGAAGAAATTCTTTACTGTGGAGGGGGTGGTGAGGCTCTGGAAGAGGTTGCCTGGAGAACCTGGTCTACCAGAAGGTGTCCCTGCCCATGGCAGTGGGGTTGGAACTACATGGTCTTAGAAGTCCCATCCAACCCAAACCATTCTATGATTCTATGAATAGTAACTGGGCATATCAGCATATCAGCTGGTATTATTTACATAGCCAAATGGAGTTAGGCACTTGGCAGCTACCAAAATTCAGTGCATTCATGCAGCACCTGAGAGCGTCTGAAAATTCCTAGCTGTGTGCCCCAGTATTCCTGCTCCATCCTGCTGAGTGTGCTGTAAAAGTCTAGACACAAGGATATAACCAAAGCAGCGAAATGAGCTTGTTTACTACGGTTGTCAGTGTTTTAGACAGAATTCTAAGTTTCAGCTTTGCAGAAATAGCGTGAGCCCTGACTGAAAACATTGCTGCTCTTAAAGGAGATATGCTAAGTCACTGTCAAATAGGGCGGTTTGATCACCTGCCTTTCTCACAGTGAGCGCTAGATGGCCATCTGGCCTTTTTCTTCTTGCCATGTTAAACCTTAATTACGATAAAGCCCCTGTGGTGTTCTGTAAATAATAACTATAAATAATATCACATTAGGAAATTATTCAGGAAAATTTAGCCCACCTTAGACTGATGGCATCAGGGTCAGAAATACACAATTTTGTATTGTACCTGATAACTACACTCTGTGGTCTGCATGAGATGTAGTAAAACTAATTTTAAAAAATATCTTTTTATGAAGAAAAGTAAATTTTCTGATAAAAATCCCGAAGTGAAATTTCAGGGTACATTTTGGTGTAGTAACATAGCTTATTTCCATGAAGTAAGACTGCTGCATGTTATAGGTGAATGTTCACAAATCTGTTTAGTGCCAATCCCTAAATTAAGAGGCATTTCATAGCTATCAGTCTATAAGATTATCTGAATACTGTGGATAATTTGCATTCCCAAAGCATAGGAAACTTTGAGAAAAAAATTCACATTAAAGAAAAGTGTTCAAAATCCTCACACATAACTCTAGGACAAGGTTTGCTTTATTATTTTTCAACACATATCTTCTTTTTTAACAACTGTAATTTCTTCAGATTTGTTTGTAAAACTTGAATAATTGCAAAGGATTTGATGGAAATCATTATTTTTCTCACATTTCTGTAGAACTAGTATAATAGTCTTCCATTGAAAAGGCAATATGGTTCCTAAATTCCTAGTAACAAACTAGAACACTAGTCCTTCTGTTTTTCAACAGGGCCTTTGACTTCCACAGGTTGAATAAAGTTCTTACACATTATTTTCTTATCCCATGCTTTCACTATCTCTGATACAAATAGTAGAAATTTTCCATCATCTGTTTTTGGTTCATTTTACAATAAGAGAGAACCTTTATGAAAATGGAAGAGCCATTGCCCACTGAAATTAAATGCAGAAATGACTAAAAAAACCCTATATATAATTTGGAAACACCCAATAAGTTATAAAATAACAGCTATCTCTAGACTTATGCATTGATATTCTCTTTCTCTCTTACAGTTAGGCATTCCAAAAAACAACAATGCACTATTTATTTATAGAAAACCTACTGTAGATTCTGGAATAATCCATTGAATTTCTTTGATATTCCCTACATCACTGCACAAACCAGAATTGTTTAATAATGAGAATTATTAAGTTCTCTGAAATTGTGTTTAAAAAATTATTCTTGCTTATGCAGATGTGTACTCGTTTTGTGACTTCTTTGGCTGCAAATTAATTTAGATAGACTTCTATTGGCAAAGTAAGGTATATTCTGGCATTACTATGTGGGATTAAATATTCATTTCTTATTTAGGATACTACTGGATACCTCTATGACATACCATCAAGATGTGAGATCTTTATGTTCTGCCCAAGGATTTGAGATGCATATTCAAAACAGTTTTCTGGATTTTAGGCAGATGGCTTGTTCTTCGTTTATGTTAGCCTTGAGTGGTGGATCTTTATTGACCATAAATTTCTGGCACTCTTATAGTGCAGCTGTTTCATGTTTAATATTTGGATGGCAGAATGCTCAATAGTATTGAAAGCCAAGGAATTGGATTTGAGTTTAATGCACTGCTTATTACTCTCAAAGAGCTATTTATTTCAGGGGGGATCAACTATGTATGAGAGCTCTTATATCAAACAGATGAGCAGTTCTTTGCTGTAGATAGGACAAATCCTTCTTTTAAAATCTTCAGGGCACATACAATGCTACCCCAGGTAGTTCCCATTACCTTTTAATGGGTAGGTCTGGACTCTTGTATTTGGCTTGTTCTCAAAATGTGTTTGGCATCTGTGAGTGGCTTTCAGTCAGATTCCAACACATATCAGCAGGCAACCCTAACCTGGTCCTTTTTCCATGCTGACCCTACTTATAGCAGGAGGCTGGCCTAGATGGCCCCCTGAAGTCCCTTCCATCCTGAATTATTCTCTGATTCAGGAATTTAATTTGTTTTCCTGTAAAACATTTTGAGGCTTTTTATGACTTCCCACCAGTTCCTACCTTTTTAAACTATGATTTTCTGCCTGTTCTGGGAGAAAGCCGAAGTTATGGTTTCTAAATTATGAAGTTGGTCTCTAAGTCTACATTTGTGCTGTGGAGCAAAGCTTAAATAGAGCTGGAGGATGGAGTTGAGTGCTCAGTTGCAGCTGCCCTGGCTGCTTAATTTTTATTGAACTCATTGACAGAGTTTAGCCTTTCCCAAGTAGCCTGTCAGATAAGAGATAAATGCCTGGATATTCTTTCGTAGGTGGCTATTGGGAAATAGGCCATTCCCAGAAGGTAGAATAGATGGATCCACCCTGTTGCTGGGGAGGAGAGAATTTTCCATAAAGATGTGAGCTAATCAGTGTTGTTTCTCTTCAGGGCTGCTCTAGTTTTTTTACTAGGATAAATATATTTTTGTGCTCTGAGGACCATAGTGAAATGTCTGCTGATCACAGAGCAGGCACCAGGCTCAATAGCAAGTGCAATGTCATTTGCAGACATAAACTGGTGGGATACTGTAGTTAGATTATTGGTGAGTGAGAGGTAGTGGCTCTTGAGGAAATCCTTCATTCAGAGATTTGATTAAGCATGCAGATTTTCTACTGTTGGGCACCATAAGTGTAAGAGTTGTATGGAAGTTATGGATGCTTGATAACATAGAAATAAGCTTAACTGTCAGACATCCCTCCCTGCAAAACTTGACAATTAAATGTAACTAATGCAAATGTGCTTGAATTTCTTTCAGTAGCTGTATTCAGTAAAAGTGGACTGTGCTAGAACTTTACCAGAGTTTCTGTTATTAAATGATCTCTGATTGCTCTATTAGGGCAACCGTTTCTCCGGCTGCTTGCTTGAGAAGGAAGCTCTCTAACAAGCTATGACAGGCACTGTATGGTCAAATATATTAACTTCTAGAGGGTAGAATTAACTGCTTGCTTGCTTCCAAGATCGTAACTTTTCCAACTGTATATTCTTTGGATAGCTTGCCAGAGAGATGAGTATTGTAAAGAAATTTGCCAGATCCTTTCTGTTTCAAAGTTCTTAAGGACCTTTGGAAAGGCACCAGCATGTCCAGCAGCCTTCTGTAGGGTAATGTCAGCAAGTCCTTGTTTTATGTTCCTATACTGGAAAGGGGACTGAAAATATAAAGAATGGTTGACAGTTTGACATGTTTTAACAAGTTGTTTATAGACTTGACTTTGACAGGAATTATTTATTGGAATCTTCGTGTTCCTGATATTTATAGGATTTGGATTTACTTGCAGTAGCTTCCGAGTTTCTTGATTTGCAGAATCAATAGGTGGAAGGTTATGCTGACTTTGCAGTGTTGGTGACCTTTGCAATTTCTTGCTACCATCTTTACTTCAAGTTCCTGTTTGACTCAGAGTCCTCTTCGTGATGATCCAAGGGAAAGAAATGAAGCCTAACACAAGCGTTTAGAAGAAATCAGAGTCAAAATATGTTTGTCGGTGGTATTTCTGAGATGTTGTCAATCTGCATTTTCCTCTAATCTAGTAATCAGATCAAAAATGCTGGATTTTGGTGCTGGCTTTCTAGTAAATTACTGAATAGAGCCTTGTAGTAAACTGATTGTGCATAGAACATAAAGTAAAATTATGGCAAACTTTCAGGTGCTAACCTAAAATGTTCCTTGCTTGGTATCAAAATAACCAGTATTTTTTTTCTGGAGAGACATGTGAACATAGTTTTTCTTCATCATGGGTTTTTCTTCTCCATGTTGTGTGCGCATTTTCAATTCACTGTCATTGTGGCAAGATGGTTTAATAAGCTCACAGTGTTGTAGCCACTGATTCCACATGGAATGTCTTGCCGGCTTTCTCCTCATGAAGATCACAGGTTGTAAGTACAATCATATTTAATACTATGAAATGGTATTGGGCAGATTTCCTGAGCTTGCAATTTACCTGTTTCACTATTCACAATGCACCTGGCAGTAGTATTATGTATATGCTCATCCTGAAATGAAAGCCTTCTATCCTAGTTCAGTTTTCTGAAACACTAGGAACTCAATGTTTTTGTGGTCACTGACATCTCACATTTTCTCTTTTTTCCCCCCACTATTTTTAGTATATCACCATATGTTCCATATTCCACTTCAGGATGCATTGTGACAGATTTATTATCACATCTTAAGTGAAAGACTCTGAGAATGTTCCACTATTATTAATTATCTATATTATAACCACATAGCTGAAGAATTTGACACACAAAACATATTACAGGTATTTCTAATAAACATTGTAGCACTTCATTAGTGATGATGCCAGCTGAAAATTCATAGCTGATATATAATTGATATATAAATAAACAACCGTCATCATATTAGTAAAGAGGTAGGAAAGCTTCTGTCTGCTTAAAGTGTGTCCAAACTTTCATGACAATTGATACAATTCTTGACAGTCTGAAATGTTTGAGGTATAATTTGACTTGGTTCTTCCAGTTAAATACTCAGGTTTTATCAAATTAACTCTCAAACTAGTTCCAAGACCTGACTATGCTGTCTGCTTTGCTAAATGTGTGCATTTGAATCTCAGAAGTAAATAAGATTTTCCAGCTGCACTGTTCAAGATCCCCCTGAGTCTATACACTGTCTGAACACACTGTTGTCCCAGAGAAGTAACCCAGCAGAGCTGGCCAGACCGCTTTTTGGGTTTAATTGCATGTTTCCACCTAGTTACTACAAACATTGAATGACAATATGCTGTAATTTTTTATATATCCAAAGACTGTAAAATACAATATATCATAAAAAAGATTTTTTTTCCTCTGTGTAGTGAGTTATATTTTATCATGTCAGTATGAAAAATCTCTACATCCAGATTATATTTCCCTGTTTAATATTTAATGTTAAAATTAGTCAGTTTATTTTATGGTCTATTTATGTTTGTAGTATTCAGCTTGAAAAATACAGACCTTTACCTTGATATGTTTTAGAGGTCATGATATTTTTCAGCTATAGGCATTTAAAAGCTAGAAATTCCAGCTTTTCCCAAGATAAAAAGATCAACTTTTTAGCAATGTCTGTGGCAAACTAAGTTCCAACAGACTGTAATCATATATCAACATAAGTTCATACCTGGCCATTTCTAGTAGAAAGTATATAGATAAAAAGTAAGGAACAAAGCAGCACTGGAAAAGAATATTGATATCCAATCTACCAGTTGTTCAAACATTTGCAATAAAATTTCCATCTTCCTCCTGTCAGATGTAAATAACCGTGGGTTTTGGAGCATGATTTTTAATCGAAAAAATTTTCTTGATCCACTTCACAAAGCAGCCTCATGAACAATTCTGTGGGCATAACTGATATGACACGCTGAGATGTAGGATAGGAAAAAGTAGTCAGAGACAAAGGGGATGGGGATGAGAGCTTTGAAAGTATCCATCTCCTGCAATAACACATACTGGAGTGCTTGAACATACTTCGTTCAAGGGCCATATAAAATATTCATGGTATTACAGGTTAAGCTGCTTGTGGAGCAAATAATACTCTTTAAGAAGAAATGATTGTAGTAAGAACATGAGTGTTGGCAATTCAATGACGGACCCAGACTGGCAGGGAATCTGAATCATTTATTCAAAGGAATGAGCTGCTTTTATACACTTTTCCAAGGCACAGTGTTTCTTTATATGGTGTGACCTATCCTGTGTTGCCACATCAGGAACACACTTTCTCAATGTCCTTCTATGGGGTGATCACTCGCTGTTCACTCATCCGTCAGCTCCCGGCAGGCTCCTCTGCATAGGGGTCTGTCGTGTGACACCTCCTCCCCCCAGGGTCTGGTGGAGACAAGCCTCTCTGTGCTGCCATGTGCTCCTTTGTGCCACCATGTGCCTCTGCAGGCAGGTTTTACAGCTCACAACCCAATTCTCTCTTATAATTCCCCATACATGAGCACCACTATCCTTAGTCATGGGCACATAGCCCATGGTGTGGTATCCTCTCTGTAACAGAAAACACTGACACAGACTTTCTTCCACTGCTTGCAAGGAATGTGCTATGTCAAAGCAGTTCTCCTACATTTGCATAGGAGGTGTCTGTCACACACAATGCTGAGCTGTCTGTTTCCCAACACGACCTTCAAAGAACATGCAAGCTGTTTCAAGTGACAATTTCCACTATATCTCTTGAGAAGAATTGACATACAATCCCTTTACATTCCCCAAGATTTTTAAAAGACAGAATAGAAACTTTCGCATCATGTAAGGTGCTATGACCAAGACTGAGAAACTCATGGCCAACTGACAGGTGGAGTGAAAAGGCGCTGTATCATACTCTTACCAATTTATCTTATTGACCCAATCCCACCATCGTGTTTTCTAGGAAACAAGTTTTTCATAACAGTTCCTTCTTGAAAGACCCTCCACTAGACTTTTCTTTTATGACCTTCAGCAGTAAAGGGAAACTGAATTAATTCTTTTACTGAATTTATATTTATAAATTATTATTTATGCCAAATTAAAACTATACCAGAATAAACAAACTCTACCTTTATTTTTTTTCCTCTGTCTTCAGGTGTGTGCCTTATTCCTTTGAAATCTCCAGAGTTT
The DNA here is from genome assembly GCA_013397865.1 of Struthidea cinerea. Taxonomy (NCBI): domain Eukaryota; kingdom Metazoa; phylum Chordata; class Aves; order Passeriformes; family Corcoracidae; genus Struthidea; species Struthidea cinerea. Next base: position 84,475 of record VZTI01000854.1, read on the forward strand.
CAGGATTTTCTAATCCATCACTCACAGGATAAAACATCCATAACTGAGCTATGGTGAAAACATCCCTCAGAGTAGGAGAACTGGAGGAAAAGCACTGCAGTATCATCAGACTATCTCTTGCCTTATGAGTTTCGGTGTTTCCTCTTCAATTACTTATGTTTATCATCCTTTACCTCTTGGAGGATATCTACAATTGAAACATCCCTGGGCCACCTGCTCATTCTGAAAAACGTCCAACAAGCAATATACTCTTTCTACCTGTTCAAGCTGTGTGTTGGTTTAAAATCTTGTTTACATAAATTGCAGATTATATTAATTGTTATGGATTATGCATGTGGATCAAATTCATGATAGTGCCAAATATAGGATCCTAGAAAATTCAGGCTGGAAGGAACCCCAAGAAATCTCTAGTCGAGCCTAGCTCAAACTGGGTTCAGTTGTGAGGTCAGATCACAGCTTTAACCATTTGGGTCTTGAAAATCCCCAGAGATGGAACTGGGGGACCCATTTCATACCGTGATGTCCACAAGGCAATTTTTTTTTCCTTCTGCCCTGTCTGTGGCTTTCTTGTTTCAGCTTGTGCCCATAATCTCTCATTTCCAGTCATTCACTGCTGCAAAGGGCATTGCTCCATCTTCCTGTTGATCTTGTTGGAAGGATGCTATTAGGCCCACCTGAAGGTAAGGTTCTCTTCTCGTAGGATATTTTTCCTATCCCTTAACTGTGCTATATTCTCTTGTCAAAGCAAATTAAATTACAGGAAACCTCTGTCATGGGCAAATCCACCTGTTGAGCAGGAGTGGGAACCGAGTAAAAATAATAGGCCAGTATGTCAGCTCACCAGAGAGGAAAGGGCTAAATGCCTCAGGTAGAGAGTGCGTCTGATTGCAGAGAAGGAAGAGACTTTACAGAAAATCATGGCTATTTGGAGCATTTCTGAAAATATCATAATCCTCATAAGAACAGGTTTGAAGAAAGGGAGTGAGAAACATGCGGCGGAGGGGAATGATCTCTGCATTTTTTGTTGTAACATTTGCTTTGCTGTCTCTCATGTCACAGGGAGTGGGCATAGACCATCATGCTTATGACTAACTGATGGGCCTATCCTTTGTGACAATGCTCTGGTCTTTTTTGAAGCCTTTTTTAATTGTGAAGCCTTTTATAATTTAACATTTGTGGTATTTAGTACCACAATTTAATTATTTTCTTTGTAAAAGCACTTGCTTTGTTTTTAAAATAATTTGTTTGCATGCTGCTTCCTCTTTGCCTGGAAAAGTTTTAGCCATCATTCATTTTAATGGACCTCTATTACAGCCTTCCTTAACTGTGTTTTCTCATCTGAAAAATCCTAATTTACATAATTTCTCTTCAGCTGGTCAACAGTACTGATTATATTTTCTTTCTAGTTTTTCTAGTACTGCTGGAACCTGTTCACAGTGGACATACTATTCAAGATGTTACACCAATGCAGACCTGAACAGTGATATAAGAATATTCTTTATTATATTTCCATTTTTAAAAGTTGATGAAGAACTCAATTACACTTTTTTTTTTAATAAGCAAACCTTAAAACTCTCATAGGATGGAAAATGCTTAGATATATTTTTCCCTTCAATTAGTGTTTCAGGTTTATTCCTTTACAAAGTACCTGGATTAATTTTATTATCTATACTCAAATGGATGTTTTTGTGTGTCTTCCAAAACTCACTTTCAGTTTTATAATCCAAACTCCTTAGGTATGATGGATGGTTCCTTGGGAAATTAATCAATCTATCTTACTATTTCAAAACCCTCTTTTAAACTATTTCTGCTTAAGTTATTCTAGAACATCAATATGGCAGGTTTTTCATGGGTTTTTGTCTTTAAATTTCTTTTGTGTTACCCAAAATGAATCTCAAGCAAATCCAGTGGAGTTTTTCATACTGCAAAACAAAACAAGCTTTTGGTAGTTTAAATACCAAATGCATTTAATGTATTAAATAAATGTATTTAGTTAATGTATTAATACATTTAATGTGTTTTATTCCAGAAAATATTCTTCAGCCTCATTCTGAAGGCCTTCTAGCTCTTAGCCGTGCTGCTTCCAGGCAAACAAATCTTCCCTAGCAGCCCAGCCTTCAGTGATCTATGGCAATTTTTAGATAGATGAGACTCTCAAATATTGAAACATTACAACTGAACCTTGCCTACATGGCTTGCTAAATATTACACTCTCAGGCACAGGGGTGTTTAAAGCAGAACTTCATTACCCTTGATATCTAAAAATAAACACAATCTGGACAACTACCATTGCCTCTAATCCCACTCTGAGAGAGCAAACTCTTGAGCTACAGAGGACTCTGGGGCAGGCAATCAGCCCCTCGACCTTCTCACAAAAATACTGATCCATAAAGACAGACAGTTTTGACCTTGCGCTCGTTCGAAACTGCTGCATTTGCTCTGTGCCTGTTTTAATTAATGAGCTCACTGGGTCTTATCATGTGAAATTACAAGCAGAATGTAATTTGTTTTGTCTAAAAACGGAAGGTAGTCATACAACTTTTTTTTAATTTCATTTTTTTCAGAAAGAATAAATCTAGTATAATCTACAAGGGGTTTTTTGTTTGTTTTTTTTTAAATGTCAACTATGTCATTTGATCATGTATTATTTTAGGGAGGTTTGGATACAATTTTCACAGTCAATCAGCTAGATCTGAATTAGTTTTACTTAGAGGCTTGCAATCACTCAGCAGAATATCCAGTTGGGAGCAGCAAGAATTATTAAAATATCCAGTAAAACAAAAGGTGCCATTCCTTTTCAAGGAGAAAAAAAAGACACTTAAACTTACATTTGACCCACTTCCACCTAACTAACAAAATTAAATGCAAATATACTCCAAATAAAAATGGAGTTGAAAATAAGAATATGAATATATAAGAAAAGGAAATTAATGAAATGCATTTTTAAAATTTCTAGCACTATGAGAGTAAACAAAGAAAAAACATCAGGAGCTAAGCTCCATACATTTTTAAAAAGTCCTCAAGACGTTAAGAAAGTGTACTCAGTGTTACAATTCCAGGTTTATTTTTTCATAGTGTAACTGACCTATGGGAAATTCCCAGGGGATGAAATCGGTTCTGCTGCACTTGTTGTTTCTTTTATAATCAGGAAAAGAAGCATTATAAAATGCCATAACTCTGGCCTCTGAAGTTTGCTGCTCTAATTAAAAAGTGAATGTTCTCAATGTTTTGCCAAATAAAGCTCTTTTATAACAAATAACCTTTTGATGGAGAAACCACACTGTTTGGACACCAAAAGGTAATTTTAAGGCTTATCTTGAGTGTGTGCCATGGTAAATACAGGCTAGAGCTTCTTGCCTTTCCTCTCTTTACTGAGGAATCAGACGTATTTCAGCAAACAGCTTGTACAAATATTCTACTGTAAATGTAACTGAAGTTTGGGGTGACAAATTCTCTTCTAATGACATTTTTGGAAGGATTACATGCACTCCTACATTAGGGAAGTGGTTCTATAGGATAATGGTGGCACATTTTCTAATATTAACATAGATTTGCACTGCTTTTGTTTAATTTGCATTGGTTTTGCCACAGAAAACCTCCTTTTGGTCTGACTTTTTTTTGGCCTTACTCTAATATCTTTTCTTCTTTTTTTTTTTCAAGTTTGAGGCTATTCGGACAAATTTCATTTTAACTAAGCAGTTCAGAAAACTCAGTAACTATAAGGGATTTTAAAAACACACAAAATGTAGATTTTGATAGCCGTGGGCTCAGTCCCAGTCTTACTAATGTTAATTTCAGTCTTTTAAGTAACTGCAGGGTCAGTCCATAAACAGAGCACCCACAGACAACACAGCAGTGGTGACAGAAGCCATAGCACCCTAGCTTGAAAACCTTGATAAGGGGAAGGTGGAGGTGAGTGGGGGAGAGGGAGAGATGGCTTTCCTCCACAATTCTGCACTCTTTTCCATCAGCTTTAGAGTATGTGTTTAGGGTATGGCCTTTCAAGCCTAATGCCATGTAAGTCACAATGTAATATGGAGCATGTCTCTTGAATATTTTTGGTTTGTATCCTCAGATTCCTTGGTTTGATTTGGTTCAGTCCTGACCACTGAATTCCCATTGGTAAATAAGTGAACACAAAGCTGTCTTGAAAAATTGCAGAGGGTCTCTGTGTGGTCACTGGAAGCCAGGAACGGACATTACATTTTGAGAAGCACACAGAAGCTTGCAGGTTTTCCTCTGGAGTTAGTAAAAGTGAAGAGCAGCTGGGCCACTTATACAACAACACACCACCAACACCAGGTAGGTAACCCCAGTTCTGGGTATTGTCACCCACCCAAGATCTTTACCACCTTCAGTGGGGCTTTTTAAATTTGTCAAGGAAGATCCCAGAGTTCCTTGTGGGCTTTTTAAATTTGTCAAGGAAGATACCAGAGCTCCTTGTAAGCATGTACTCTTATTCCCAGAAGCCTGAAAGCAGTAGACATGTTGATTTGTCAACCTGGGATATACACAGTAAAAGATAAGAAGTTGAGGTAGCAAATATTTTGATATCTACACATCTTTATATGCTATTGTATTTCACAGTATATATTAAACTTCTAATGTCTTATTACCATGCCAAGACAAGAATTGCGAGCAGTACAGAACTGCAGGTAATCCATTTTTATGACAAGTTTTCAGTGTGAATGAGGAATAGCAAGCATAAGCCATTCTCATTACTGTATTCTCGTTGTCCTCCATAGATGTCACACCCAGGGCAATCTGTTCAGTTATTTTTTTTAAAGAATTATATTTCATTTTAGTAGATGTTCTTGAGCAGACCAGTTATCTGTGTTAGCCACTTCCAAAAACAAATGTAAATTATCCTTGCTCAGACAGTTCAAGAAACGCATGTCAACAATGAATAATAGTTAGGAGAATTTATGAAATATCTAAATGCTTCAGAAAAATTAAAGCCATTCTGCAGATTCTGGTTGTACAGATTCTATTTTGGTGTGCATGCAAATCAGTGTACAGCAAAGCAGTTTTAATGCATGTTTTTTTAATGAATTGCAGAATATAAATATGAGCCATAATTAGAGCTCTTGGGAACAGCATTACCTAAATCTAATTTGCTGACATGCTGTCATAAGGTCAAGTAAGTCTTTAAAGAAAAGAACTCCAGTAACCTGAGATCAGAGGCTTCCAGATTTTTCTTCAGCTTTCCACCACTGCTTATTCATGCACATGTTCAGGGAAAAGCTAACCCTTTTTGATAATTCACAAGGCTCTAAGCCCTGCTGTTACCATCCACTGAAGCCATTAAGTAGTACATTATAAATTAATACACATTTCTTATACCATGACTCCGGCTTTGCCTTTTTATTTGTCCTTGACGGAAAAATAATTTTGAGGATTGCAGCAAGTTGAAGAAAACAAGTTCTATAAACTATTAGGTCTTCCTTGCGCTTGCACTTCTTTACTGCCATCTCTATATAAAATTATTCATATAGCTCAATTTTTTTATCGATAACTTCCTCAGCATAAATTGCTGTTTATTTGAGTTCACAGGTTACTTATAACAGAAGGATGCTAGCACCTATTATCATACAGACAGCTGTTCAGCACAGTGGCAATGTTCTGTCAGAAATTATTTTTCCTCTGTACTAAGAGATCTTTAACTTAAAGACAGAAGCAAAACAACAACTCAGTGAAATGTGGGGGTTTTTTTATTCCCTATGGGGTTTTTTTGCCCTAACAACTCTCTTGGTAAAGTCTGGGAAGTTCTTGTTTGGAAAACATTAAGTAATCTAGGTCAAAAGTCTAAAAATATATGGAATTTTTCATAAACAATACCACAGAGGTTTGCAGTTCAATATAGGAGTTGAAAAGTGAGCTCTGAGGTATAGATTGCAGTTATACAGATATACTGCATGTTAAAATACCAATCTCACAACTCATAATTATGTTAAAAATATGCTGAGGTGGCTAACATCTAAAAATATGATAATAATAAAAGTTTATGGTTTGGGATTAAGACTGATTCCAGATTATGACAGTGAAGAAAAAAACCAGATCCTTCTGTGTTACTGTGGATCCATTTCCAGCAGAAGGGTTTGTTGCTTTTTTATCCTAATGTTACACAGCACAATGGGTTTATTCTGATTTATCTGGAATACACTTAGTCAGTATTTGCCATTCACAACTCTTTTGAATAGGGCATTTGTGGACAGCTTTGAACACCATCTTCATGGTTTTCTTTTCAATATTTTTTATTTATTTTAGAAGCTCCAGGTGAGGCTAAATTCTCACTATGCTTGGCACTCCACAGACAAATAGCAAGATAGAATCCCTTCATTAAGGAAAATGCAATTTGAGTAGCAAAGGTGGAGGAAGGACACCAAAATAATCTAGCCTTATTTTAAAGAAGGGAAAGGTCCATGACAGTGAAAACCTTTTGATTTGGTGCTCATAAGTTACATTCCAACCGTCATGAAAAATATGCCTATTTTTAAAACAAGCACTTGACTTTCCTGAATTATAAAATAATTCCAAATTAATAAAGTGAATTATAAGCTCATGTAGTGTTCTTAAACCTAGTAATATGAGGAATTCATATTTTCCTTACATTTATAAAGACAGAGAGACTTGTTTCTTTGATTTGATTATTATTTAAAGAAATACTTTCTTTAGAAAATAATTCACTGTAATTAGGGGTTTTTTTTCATTTATTTTTTAAGGTTGCAAAATAGTTACTGCTTTCTAGATTTTTTTGTGAACTCAGTCTTGATAAAGTCTTTCATTTCTGGAGATATCTTGTAATTCCTGAAATTCCTCTTCCTTGGACAGCCTTAATTTTTATTTTTATATGGTAAAATATGAAAAAAAGTCTCTACTTATGCAACACTGAGGAAAATATTTTGATAGGAACAAATTTTTTGATACACTTAGTTTATGTAGAAATGTCCTTCTTGCTAAATATCTGAGAAAAAGGCACATACTTTGTGCAAAATTTTGAGCTACATTTTAAATCATTAAATTTCTAAATAAACTCTCCTTTACATTTCTTTGTTATCTTCATCTGTATATTTGTCTCTTCGTTTTATGCAAACCACTTTCCTATAATTAATTTCCACTGCATTGGATGCCCAGCAGCTCCCTGTTGCACCCTGAGTTCAAGCTGTCACGGTCATGCTTTCACCCCTCATTTCTGTTACTCCTCTTTTTTTTTGTGATTTGTGTTCTGTTTTCCAGCCCTTAGCCCTCTCATTTTTTTCCCTCAGCTCGTGTTGCCACCTACTAATCAGAGGTCATTTTCCTTTTGGGAGTCATTCAACCTCCTACAACATCAGATCTCTTATCAAAAGTCCCATTTAACAATCTTTTGTCCACCTTTAATCTGTTCATATTGAACGTAAGTTTTAAAAAAAATTGTGCTTTGCAAATTACGCTGTTCCTAACATAGCTTTCTCCACTCATTTTATTTTCTACAGTCTTTTCTTTCTGTTGTCTCCATTCATTTTCTGCTGTCATTTTTCATTATTTCATCTCTCTAATTCAAGGCCTGATCTAGCTCCACTTGTATAAGATTCCCTCTGAAACTGATAACACTTGTGAAAATTAGATACTTCCATCTGGAAGCTCGCTCTTTTTCTCTGTGTGAACCCTGCCCCCTAGTCAAAGCGCTCAGGCAGGGGCCAGTACAGCTTCAGTTTTAAAGGTGTTTACATAATTTGAGGACAGACAGATCAGAAAGCTGACTGGTTCAGTCTGTGCATGACAGCCCAAATAAATTTATCCCTCATCCCAGTGTAGGGTTCTTGAGTTGGTTGTCAGAGGCTTATCGGTGGTTTGGTGAACCAGAGAAACCAGACAACTCAACCTTCACAAAGGACACTCTCAGGAATTTCTGAATAATTTATTTTTCTGTCCAGCATAAAGGGATCTGCAGGGACTTCTGTGGAGGAGCCCAAGTGACCAGGGCCAGGAGAACAGGGAGCAGCACGCTGAAGTTTTGCATGCTTGCCTGTTTTCCTTATAAACACCAACCATGGACACTTGCTGTTCTTTCCAGTTGTAACACTGGCTCCTTTTGCTGCTTTTGCCCTTGAAGAATTCAGTCAGAAGATAGTTGGTCATTGGCTTATGTATGACATCATTATCTCTGAGAGAGGTAAAAGTCCAGATAAATGTCCAAGTTAGCCATTGTAATGGCTAAAATTTCCAGACAGGAATTCAGCACATTAGTATAAGAAATTGTCATTAATCATAATTTCAGTTGTTTTGTGATATCACTGGTAAGTAAGAAAAAGATCTGTTGCATGTTTATGACTGCTCCAGCTATTGATTTGGCTTTTGGGCTCAATCCAAAATCCATTTGACAAACTTATTATTCATAATCAGATCCGGACACTGGAATTTATTGGAAGACTTTATAAGTAGAGGTACGTAATTCTGAATATAAATAGGAAAAAGAAATCACAGCTTAGCAGTGTTCAGTTACCCATTGTGAATAATTTTTTCATGTATCATCGATTAATTCAGAGCAAAATCCAAAGTATGCTTAGCACCAAAATTGTTTCAGTATGGATCTGAGGACAACATGCTTGGATGGTGAAGAGAATTGTGAAAAGCACGCTGAAAAATGAATTGAAGATTTTTCATTGCCTTCAGAACACTTCATATAAGTTCCAAGATCAGGCTCATCCTTCACATATTTGTGAGTGAGCTGAGGCTTACTTATTTGAGTGTTTTATTTAATATTGCACAGCTTCTGGTATGAAATATATGTTTTCCTCCATATGAAGGTGTGTTTCTCATGTTTAAAATTTATGATATATATATACACATACATACATACATATGTATGCAAGCTACAATATATACAAATCCATGTAAAAAATCCTTTCATGATGAAGGAACAGTTTGTATGTGGATGGGAAGTGTTACCTGAAAACATATGTCTGGCCAATTCTTTCCTTAAAAATACTTCTGACAGACTTGGCTTTATTAAATCTGTCATTGTGAAACTAGCTGCTATGCTGAGATGATAATGGTGGTTGGTAGCTCTAGATTTCTATGATTATTACTCTCTTCTGAAACAATAATATAAAATGTTTGAGTAGGGATTTTTAACATGCTGTTTCACTGACCTAGCACTTTTAAAAGGCAAGAGTAAAACAGTGATTTTTCTTGACAGTCCCCATGTCTTTATTCTTAAAGTATTTACCTAGTATTGATTTATATGCGCCCGTGTGTAAATGAATATACCAATGGCAGCTGTTATTATCTGCCTACAAATAGTACAAAAGCTGGTGCAATTGATAGGAAGGTTGGCAAAATCCTTGGCTGAACAAAGTGGCATTTGTGTTTTTCCCTGCTTATGCTATCGGCCATGTAATTTCTTCTAACAAATGTTTTCAAGCACATGGGTGTTCTCCCAGCCCACACCCACGGCATGGATTCGCTGGCTGGCAGGGCAGGGTGAGCTTTGCTGTGTGGCAGATTCCTGAGTGCTGTGTAGGGGCAGAGGAAACCAGCAAACCCTCAAAAGTAAAGCAAGGACTCTTGATGAGCAGCCTTTCCTCAGGTATTTTTTGCCTCTAGCATATTTTTCAGGACAGGTTTTTAAAGGGTTTATTTTTTAGATAAATCACATACTAATAGTGAATTGGGGAAAATAATTAATAATTTTTATGTACGCATAGAGAGTTTGGGTTCTGGGAAGGAAAAGGATGTCTCAGCACTGGAACTCCGCCATGTGCTGTAAAATATAACACAAAATTAGGCCCAAGTTTTCCAAATACGTATGGATGTACTTAACTTTATTATCTTGAACAGTCGCAGGCAGTCAAAAGGTGCAAAGCCTGAGAATCAGTGAGGAAGAATTTTACTATTATTATAATGATTTAATTATCACCATTTAAACTGTAGGCTCTGCATTCCCTGTGTTTAGAGCTCATTTGTGTCCTTTTTAATGGTCTAATTTACCTTTAAATGTGAGCAGCAATCCATGTGAGATTTTTCTGGAACACTTTGAAGTCCCAGATTTGAAAGTGCCTCTTTTGCCAGTTATCTGAGGTGAGAATCAGGTCAGCTGTATTGTTTAAACAGCTTTAGTCTGAAAAAGAAGTTCAGTTAAATGAAAAAATAAGATGACATTTTTTACCATTTAAAATGTGAATATTTCTGGAAAACAATCCTCATTCAATAAAAAAGTACCTTTTGTCTCTCATACTTGCCTCACAGCCTTAGAAAGGACACCATTAGATCATGCCTGGACAAAACATAGCTTATTATTCTTATAACAAATTATTTTCTAGGTGCCAACATTGTGCTGCTTCACAGAATCAGGAAGAGATGGAGACATAGCTCCTGCCATGAGGATTTTACAGTCTAAATATGCAGATCAGACAAATCTACCCCAAAATGCACAGTGTGCTGCTGTGTTTTCATTTGGGCAGGCAACAATATCTTTGTTGAAATTAATTAGCCTTAGTGGACAGAAAAAGTTAATTTACAAAAGCTATTTTAGTTAATATAAATAGCACGTGGGGCTGATTCCAGGACAAACAGGTACACAGAGGCTATGAAAAAGTAGCTCAGAGGCTGAGACAGGCTTTTATGGGATGACAAAGAAGAACCAGTTGAACGCCAAGGACAGAAGTTCAGGCTTGGTGTGAGAGACAAAAAGCCATGGAAGAGAATTATAGGAGAGAGTGATACAGGTCTTGTGCAAATACAAAATACAGAGAAACATTTTAAATTAAGTGCTAGCAAACTTTCCAAAATATTTTGATTGTTTCATGAAAATACCCACTTATCTAAGGAAGAATGACAGCAGGATAGGATGTAATTGTGGATGTGTTAGTAGGTGAAGTGTTCTTTTAATGAAGTAAGAATGTATTTGCAGAATGTATCTGGGGAAACATGCCAGGAATTCCAACTTCCAAACACAATCTTGCTTAAGTATTTAAAAAAATGGGAAGAAATTTTGTCTTGTTTGGTTTATTTGTTCTTATGGATTTTGATTACGTAAAGGTTCACTGGTCTTTTAATTTTTCTGCCTCCAAATACCTTCAAGGGTTGTGGCTTTATCTAGTTTAAATTCATGTCTCACTTCGGTACCTGGTATAAAATCTACTCTACCCATCAAAGCATCTATTTCTGTGACTTGTATTAATGAGTAATTAGCTATTATCAGGTATCTCAGGCTTAAATAATTAATATAGCCTCTGAAAGACTATGGGTGAATGGTCAAACAAAGCAAACTAAATTAAGAAAATGATCAATAATTTGCACCATTATAAACCATACGCCTTGATTCTATAACAACTGCTTTGTATTAAATTTCTGTGGTATAACTAAAGCATCTGTTTTAAAAAACACAATATTCCCTAGTTATTAATAAAGCTGGGGCCACTTTAATTGTTTTTGAATGTCAGTATTGTGTTACCCAGTGCCTGCTGTGTTGCATTCAATTCATTTTTAGGCACAAGATCACAAAAACAATTTCAATAAAACCCACAGGGAAATTGGATGTTCAGGTTGAACCTTTGTCCTTAAACTATAATGTTTTCATCTTTAAAATTCAATCTCCAGAAAAAAGAGGATAGCCTAAAGTGAAATAACAAATCTCTCAGTGGTCACTTGGGGCTGCATGGAGTAACATCACCACATCTGTTCCTAAGGGTGATCTTAAAAGCATTTTGCCAAATTTCAAGCCCAAAGAAGCTCACCTTTGGTCTCTCAATTCTTTCTTCAGGGTGGTTATTTGTCAAAGGACTAATTATAAGAATACATTTCTATTGAATGAAAACATAAATTTTAAATGTAATGGAGAGTGACATTAATTCTAAAATTCTCCATCCATACCCAGGATTTGCAACCCCAGTTTTAGAGGCTACTCTCTAGTTCTTGGACCACTTCAACTGCAGGACAGCCTTACATTCTCAGACTAAGGAAGTTATCTTAATTATATTAGGATGAGACAGGCATGTTTTGTGGGCTAAGCAACATCAAGGAAGTTGTAACAGCTTTGCTGTATTTGTTGTATGAACATCTCAGGCTGGCTTTGCATGTTTTTCATAGATGTATAAATGCATATATTTGAAATTCCTATATTCTTTGGACATGTTTGAAACTACAAGATGCTAGGATAGCTATAGGATCTATCTTTGATTGTTGATTTCCGTTTTTCTGATTGACGGTTGTTAAGATTTGAGGTGGGTAATTCTCTTTGGCTCTGAGGCACCATTTCACCAATGGTGTTTCTGGAGACAGGATGCTTATGCCATACATCTCATGCCATAAACCACATTCCTTGGTGTGATGATAGTTGCTAGTCAAAATGCTGCACTTAGCTGCAGCTTGCACCAAATACATAATAATATTTACTGGCTGCTGTTACAACCATCTCTATAGGTCTGATATTTGACTGTTTGCATATGTGCAATTTTTTCTTAAAATAATTAAGTTTTTTGCCTGTTCTGGAGGAAAAAGTGAGGATATAAAAAGATGATGGCGAAAGGTAGAATTGTAAATTATGGTGAATAAGGTCACATGGATCAGTGTATTTGTGATTTGTATTTTGACAGTTAAAGACAAAGATTCCTCTGAATGTGAGAAATATGGCCTTTGAGAGTACAGTGCCTTATATGATGATTGTGAAGCCTATGGAGAACTGGCACAAGGAACAGTCTTGTCTTTCTGTTGTCATATCTACTTGAACTTGTAAAATTAAAACTTGGTTTATCCAAGTGGTGTTTACAGATTGTTCTCCCTTTAGTACTGACCCTTGCCGTACCATTCACTTTGAAGGTTTTTTTACATATGGTGAACATCTGAAGTCTGTCTTTACAAGGTTTAATCTGAAGTCTGTCTTTACAGGGTTTAACCTTCTTTAAACCAGGAGAAACAGAGATGTATTGTGGTCATGTATGGCACAGGGTTATGAGTTAAAACTGTAGTTGAACAAAAGTTCCTATAATTTCATTACCTACTACACAGTAATTTTGGAGAGTATGATGCCACTTCTTTGGAGCGTGGCTAGAGTATTTAACAAAATGCTGATGAATTGAAATATGATGCACCAGCTGTGCTGCTAAAGTATTTGCACAGTTAAAGGTGGGACAAGTGTACGATATCGTCCAGTTAAATCCAATTATTACAGAGGTCTTGCTGGTTTTAATGGTCGTAAACTTAGACCCACACTTTGGAAACTCCTGTTCTACACATGATTATTCCATTTAATTGGAAAACTGAAATAATTTTACATTGCTAGTATATTACAGATATATCAGGCAGTGCTAGTACCACCATATGATCAATTAAACATTCTCAGTCTCTAATTGTGGTGTGACAGAGGAATAACCCTGAAAAATGTATTCTATTATTTTCATCCATTTTCCTTTTGAACTAAAATTGTTCATGCTTTACTCAACGTAAAGGTAACAGTTCTCAAAACGTACATTGTTATATTATTAGTTAGCTAATAAAAATAATGCTACGTGGTCGTGTCCTTAAAACATAATTTAATGCAGAGAGGTAAGAAGACAATGTTCAGACTAAGCTCCTGTTTTCTCAGCTGTTGTATGTTCATTTGTGTAAGCTATAAAATGTCATTGATTTGCTGTTATTAAAGCCAAAAGTCAGATTGTTATTGATATTCAAGGTGGATACAGCTGAAAAATCTGAACATTTATTACATCTTTGTTAAAATTATCTGAATCAAATTACAGAGTTCCATCACAATATGCGAATGTCAGAATAAGCCATACCAAAATCCTATGTGAAATAGATCTGTATATTTCTTACAGGGGAAAAAAGTAGTTTAGTGTTGTTTACTCAAACAGATTGTCTTGCCTCTGTTGTAAATAATAAATTGTGACTTCTGCCTGTTGAAAAGGCATACTAGGAACTATACTAGGAAATATTTTAGAGATATATTATTTGAATACACATTTGCGTTTTGGCTACCTAATTTTACCAGAACAGTTTCAGTGGCCAAGGACACATAGATTTCTATAGCTTCAAGGTGAATATTTTTTTTTTTCCTCTGACATATTGCTTTTTTAAATTTCTCACAATATTGCAGGACAACTTAAAAATATAAATATTGGCTGATGAGTTACTTCAGGGTACACTTTGCAAGTTTTATGCTAAGAGTAAATATTTAACATCTATGGTTTTGTTATTAGAAGGTCATATGTTAAGGGTATTTTATCGATCTTGGCTTAGTAGTGTTTTCCTCTAAACTATTCTTTCTTGCTTATGCTTTAAACTTTTTTTTTTTAATGTTTACACTTTGCCTTAGCTAAGAAAAAGATACAGAAAAATTGTGTTAGTTGGAAAAAATATGATTCCTCCACTGCTGCTTTCATATTGACAGAAACTATAAAAATCAAAATGTTCTCTAAGGTTTAGAAGGGTGTATGAGGTCTGTCAATAGCTAGGATTATATGGCTACTGAGGAAAAACAGCAAGTAAATTTTAAGTTCCATTTTCGTACCACTGCTATGGCAGGGGTAGCATGTAGCCTTTTCTGCTGGAACAGAACTCAGTTTATAATGCTTGACCATAATACTTTAATTAAACTGCTTTCCTGCAACTGTAGATGTGAATCTTCACTTCAAATCCATTCTTCTGGTCTCCCAGAAAGTAATGGAACTATTCAATTGCTTAAGTGCCTTTGTGTCTATAGGGATGAAGCCTAAATTTTCACACAAGACCTCCTTCTGTATAGGTAAAAGGCACAGTAGAACACACAATAAAATGGAATGAAAGCATGAAGTTATTTCAAAGTCAGTCACAAAATCTTTAAGATCATCTGCAAAACAGTGCATATCCAGATGCATCCAGGGGACAGTGCTCCAGTGCATTAAATCTTCTCATTCTATGACCACCAGGCAGCAACATACCTTTTCTCCTACAGCTCCTGTTAAAGTTACCTACCATCCTCATATTTCAAGAAGTTAGACCAGAAAATCTACTGATTTACCCATGAAAGAAAACCAAACAAACCCCACAAGCCTTCCTTCAACCCAGGGAGAAAAAACATATGCATTCTAGTGACACAACAGCATAAGCTTCAGTTCATGTAATTGGATGGGGATGTACAAGAAGACCTTGTAGGTACCTGGGTTATAGTATCCCCAAGACATTTGGATAATGTAATTGGGACCAGTGCTGTGCATTCCAACAGCAAAATAAATTACTCTTTGTTAGTTGTTTTCATGACTACCAGGGACCATTTCTAGTGGGGATGCTTTTCTCTACCCAGAGAAAGTACGAATTGCGTTAGAGGCTTTAAAATTAATCTCAATTTCCCTTCAATTTGGTGACAGAATTTTAACAAGTTGCTTCCAGGAACCCTTGAGAGCTTCCCTCAGCATCTCATTCTGTTAAAAACTTAGATATATCCCTGCAAGTACTATGGAATTTAAAATACAGTTATAAGCATTTTAAAATTGGATTTCATACGTCACCACTATTAAAATTTCTATTCGTTTTTTATTATATGTAATTCCCCTGTAGCACCATGGAGTTGCCTAATAACAAATTTGCTCTTCTCTATTATAGGTTGTATGGGATAAAGTTGACAACAATAATGTAGCGTAAAACTCTGTTCAGTTGGTTGCAGCTTTCTCAAAAGTTTTTTTTATTTGTTGCTGTTGTTGTTTCACACTTATCTGTACCATATTTTGTAGATGAGTTTTTTTTAACCACCCTAACTTTAATGTCTTGGGTAACAGTCCCCTGTGAAAGTTGCAGCTTTCAGAAAGTTGTTCTCATTCAGGTTCAACACATAAAGTTTTTTAGCATAGTACGTAAATTCTTCATCTCCAAGTCCACTCTCTTTCATGACTTTCAGGTAAAACATGGCTTCTTTCAAGCTCCAAACAGACCATAAATTCCCTAGGTTAGTCTCCTAAGCCAGAGAATTTCCATTAGTGGTTTTTTTCAGTTTCTGTTTCAGAGGGAAATGAGGCAGATGATCTCTGTCAGGGGAAATTTGTTGTAGATAGCAGCATGTTTGGGGTGTTCTGTAAAAGTCTACAGAGATCTCATGTTCTTAAATTGAGAGTTTTGCTATCTGAGTAGTTAAGTATTTATAATTTTTGCTCAGACTAGTGTAAAAACCAATTTGAACAGAGTAATTTTTACAGTTATGAACTAACACCAAAAACGTTTTGTGCTTTGTTTCAGGTTAGTGCAGGAACAGCCCTCATGTTTCATTTATGAAAGCTGAATTATTGTAGCAACCACTTCACATTTCTATATAATACTAATAAATACAAGGGATTCTACTGTGGAAGGGATATCATGCTGGCTGTGGTGAGGATAAATTTGGTTAGGGGGAAGAAAAGGTCTACTGCATATATTGGCTCATAATTTGAATAGAAAAATACTCAAGGAAAAGACATTGTAGGGACAAGAGTTATATACTGACCAAAGACTTTTGATGAATGTTTAAAATCTTGTAAAAGAAAAGAAAGCTCATTGTTATGCTGGAAAATAAAATGCAGGTTTATTATGTTGGCATAATAATCTTCCTGTGGGTAAAAGAATTTCAGATGCTAGTAAACCAGGAGGTTGAGGCAAAAATGTACTTCCAAAGCTCACAGGTTTCGGTGTCATTAAAAATGCAATATTTGTAAAGCAGATATAAAATACTTGGTATGTGAGTGGATCAAAAAGGAGCTAACAGAGCAATTATAGCTGGATTGGAGGATTTGAAGGAGGAAGAGAGAGTTCTTGCTAAAGCTTGAAAAAAAGAGGAAGTCAAGTGTAAGGGAAATCAGATATTATTTTTTCCTGGTCTCTAGCCAACCACCCCATTGAAGAGGCAGACCTTTATTCCAGTAAAGAAAGTTTTCTTGCCAAAAATGTGGAGGTGGCTACTTTGCTCCCAGCCAAGCTGAGAATGAATTATGAAAATAAAACTTACATCTACTGGGACCTTCAGTCGTCTGTTACAACATGTTGAAAGTGACTTAATTCAGGAAGATCTGGATTCTAGCTCAGGCTCAGAGGGAACTCGAGGGCTTTATGGCTTCCTTTTTTTCTATCAGGTTTTATAGCCCATATTTGTAGTAAAATAATGTTGTTTGAAGTTTGTATGTTTCATGGGAGTGGTGCCTTGAAGAAGTTATTTCAGTTAAATGGCACCAGATGGAGTGTTTAGTTTGTGACAGGATTCCACTGTTTAGCTTGAAATTATGTTCTTTATTTGATGGCTTTATGGTATCAACAGCTATTCCAATGGCATATATTATTGCTCTGCCCATTGGAAAAACGGGATAAAATGCATCTTGAATCAATTTGTTGGGGGGAGGGGAAGCTATGGTTAGATAATAGAGGATTTTCTTCACTATGAGGTTTCATAACTTCATATCAGAGTATGAATTCATTTTCAGTTCAAGAGTATGTCTCTTTGGACGATATGAAAATCCGCAGATACCTAGTTAGGACAGAATAAATCCTCAAAAGAAACAATAATAATTAATATTTAGTATGAGAATAAAAATATTTCTGTACAAATATTGGGAGTCAGCACTCAATTTTAATTTTTTTTTTTTTTTATTTGCCACCTTCCTTTACGCTGGTGCCATTTATATTTCAGATCCTTCACTTTGCAGCAAAAATAAAAGCCCAAAGAACACAGGAAGAAGCTTATCACTATTAAGTTGCAGGACAATGAGATTGCTACTAATTGTGACACTGACTTTTAACAATTCATTGTCCAAAAGCAGTGGGTGAGAGAGAGAAGGCAGATATAGAATGGAAATTACCAGCCATAGAACAGAAATGAAAAATGTGTCACAAGTTATTCTAGGAGAGAGAGGTCATCTGTATAAGGGGGCAGCCCTTCAGAAACAGAAAGCACAGCCATAAAAATGACAGTGTAAGTGATTTTATCTTCCTTGAAGGAGACTGGGCTCCTCAGCCCACAGACTTTTAGTAGTGGTAAAGACTCTAAAGTGGGAAGATAAACATGTGGGAGATTTTATCTTCCCTAGGAAAAACCAAAGAATATGAGGACTTCTAGTAATAAGGATGACTCTGAAAAAGAGACAGGAATGAGATTTCTTGTTTTGTCTATATTACTCAATACACTTTCTAAATACTTGTACTATCTAGTATTAAAGAGGTTGTACTCTAAATAAAAGGGGGAGGAAAAAACAAAAAACTAAAGAAATATTTTAAACTTTCAAAGGATCTCCAGTGGTTAATATAAAAGCAAACCCAGTCACAGGTCACTGAGACATCACCAGTGTGTGAGCAGGTAGAAAGAGTCTGACAGAAAAGCGGATGGGAAGGTTTGAGACATCTCACGTCCTGGTTCTGGCCAGGAGAGGATTCACTTTGTTGGTAGCCGGGAGGGGCATGGCTAGGACACGGAGGTTGCTCTGTACCACCTCAGGGCACGTGCAGGGGGCAGGAGGGGAAGGGGCCCCTTCTGGTCTGGTAGTATGGAGGGAGCACTCGGGTATTGCAGGGCTCTGCACCGTGAACACTCGTGAGTGAGCTGTTTGCTTCTCTTGTACACTCTGTTATTAGTATTGTTGCTGTTACTTTTTCTTTTTTCATTGTTGTTTCCAGTAAACTGTTCTTATCTCAGCCTGTGATGTTTACCTTTTGTGCCTCCAATTCTCCCCTCCAGCCCACTGCAGGGAGGAGGGGGATGGGGAACGGAATTCTGAAGTGAGCGAGTGATGCTTGGCTTGGAGTATTTCAGTGGGAACATTAAATTGGGGAACAGCATTCCTATACCACAACATCTCATGACTCCATTTAGGATCTAGGAGAGTTAGATTATAGAACACTTTAGTTCAGCTGGTTAGAGCATGGGGCTAATAACACCAAGGTTGTGGGTTCAATCCCTGTAGGAGCTGGACTCAAGCATCCTTGTGGGTCCCTTCCAACTCAGAATAACCTGTGAGTCCCAAGTACAGTTCTATGCAGTACAAGGATTTAGCTTCTCAGGCACTTTTAGCAATCTTTTGTTGAACCTAGTTGTCTCTAGGTAGTGTGCCTAAATCACTTTTAAAATTGAGAGAAGGCACTCAGACTTTCCTCAAAGTTTTGCTCCAAGTCAGTCACATCTTTTAAAAACAAAAATATCTTGATTTGTAACCAGAAACACTTTGGAAGCAAGAGGAAATTCTGGAATACACATACTCTCCAAAAGTAGAACTCTTCTGCAAGGAAACCACAGACTCCTGCCAGAGCTCAGTTCAGGTTTCCAGTTAATCTGAGGTGTGGCACACCGCAGAAAGTATGATTTATAGGAATTCCTTCATACATTTTAAATATCTAGCAAAATTGTAGGATCAGTCAACTCATGCCTTCTTTTTCAGGAACAGAAACATTAAGGAGACATTGTAATGTATATTTTATTTTTTCAATAAAATGGTTTGAAGCATATCCATTATTATTAACTGCTTATTCATAACTTTCTCAAACCAATATTAATTTTTATACCCTCATTAGCTGAAAAGAAAAAAAAATATAACACTGTCTATGAAAACTTGAAAGAACTAATGCTGTTAAGAACTAACAAGAAAAATATTTAACTTTATGAAGGAACTGCTACTGTTATAGTCTCTTTGAAAAACGACAGATAAATAATCACAGTTATGACAAGAATATAGAGATCAAGACATTTCTAATTTCCCATACCTCAACTCTAGCAGTTTTAGTGTTCTGTAAAGACCAAGGCCAGTTTTTGGACTGGTTCACCCCACACATCTGTACAAACCTGTTGCGGTGGTCCA
>VZTI01000856.1:5114-21908 GCA_013397865.1 Struthidea cinerea
CCTCCTCCTCCTCCTCCTCCTTCAGTGGGTCAGCTTTAGCTGCTGCCTCCCCTGTGGCTGGGAGTTGGCTGGCAGGGATGTGCTTTCTTTCTGCAGCAGGGCTGGACTTTGCTGGAAGCTCTGGCTCCAAATCCAGAATCTCCTCATCTTTCAATATCAGCCAGTCATCTTCAGTCCTCCCGGTCTCTGTCACAAGGCTGTGCCTAGCTGAAGGAGGAGGTTTGGACCCAGCATCTGCTTTCAGTTTGCCACTGTTCTGAGATCCACACCTGCTGCAAAGAGAAACATACCTGCCTGCAATTGGATCCTGCATGCAAGGGGACCCTGCGAACCCTGTTCTCCTCACTGTGGGGGTAGCAGGGCTGGCAACTGGAGCTACAGACACACAAAGAGCATGATACCTGCCATGCTGCCACCTTGTCAGCTGGTCCTCAGACCAAGAGGGCTCGTACTCTCCAACGACAAGTTTTTCTTGTCGTGATCCTCTTCCTTCTGTATTTAGAGAATCAGCTTTAAGTCAGTGCCCAGAGGAGCAGCTGTCTGTAAAGACACTGGCCCTCATCCTCCTTCTCCTCCGTCATCCCTGCAGTTCCCACTGCGATAGCTGTCTTTGGGTAAACACAGCTGGAAACATCTACCCTTGAAAACCCTCAGCAACATGCCTCCAAACCATGACTGGGAACAGCTTCTTTGTTGGGAATCAGCCCATGTTCAAAGGCAACTGAGTCATGGCTAGAGCGCAGATACTCCCAGGCTGCCTCAAGGGCAGAGTATGACACCTCTGCATCAGTCACCTTCACTCCCAGGCTGCCTCAAGGGCAGAGTATGACACTTCTGCATCAGTCACCTTCCACTCCTTGTTGACAGAGAGCCCATTAGCAACCCCACACACCACTACAGACGTGGCATTTCCTCTGCAAGGGCATTAGAAACCAATCTCACTCTCCCAAGCTATTGCTGTCACTTCTGCCAACCTTCTCAGTATCCCTGGCTAGGGTGACCTGGCTGCTTTTAGTTCTTATAAATTTCTAAATCCCTGTACTCCCTTTTGCTTGGCTCTTCGAGGAAGACTATCAGGATGCTGCTCTTGCAGCTGCCAAGCTCATAAAGAAAGGGTAGAAAAGCTCCCAGTCCCAATAAGCCTTGCTCTTCTGAAATCCTCAAAGAAGAAAGGTGTGATCTCCAGCCTCATCAGCCTCATCAGCTAACACCTTCCTTGCCAGTTTAGAGAGAACTTCCAGGACTTGGGCTAGTATTTGAAGAATAAAAGATTTAGCTTCACTTAGCCAGCAACGGGATATCTTTATCAAGTGAGCCAGCTGATTCATATTCAGTTAGTCCCTGGCCAGAAGAAGCATTTGGTCTGCATGTGAGCTCTCCCACTGCAGTGTCTCAGAGTTCCTGGACAACCCTGAAAGCACTGCTTCAGCATCGGGGCTGCAAGAGGCCTTCAATTAAGCAGTTGTGGATTAGGGTAGGAGAAATTAAATAAATGCATAGATTCTTCCCTAGACTTGGGAAAGACCAGGAAAGGAACATAGGAGCTCAATAAGCAAATCCACTTGATGGGAGAGGCAGGTGAGCACCTCTAGTTCAGGAAGGACATCATGCCCTCCATGGCAGATTTCAGACAAGGATTGCAGCAGTCAGGGCTGCTACCTGTGCCCAGTATCCCCCTTCTCTGTCCCACGCATTTCCAGGATATCAAAGCATTTACATACACAAAAGGAAAGCACATGAGTGATCATACCTGTTGAATTCTTCCTGCCATTTGTAGCCTAGGGAGAAAGACAAATTCCCTCATTAGAACACAAAGCAAGTCTGACTTGCACCTTCCCAAAATACACTAACGCTACAGGCAGTTTCTCAAGAGTGCCCCATAAACAACAGCACAGCTTTCCTTCTGCTTATGCTCTTTGGGAATTGGCCCATGAAATGCAGGGGAAGCACAGAGATATTTCCCACTTTAGAGAAGCAGTGAGCACAGATCCTCCCGAGTTATGGCCGTGCAGAGCCCCCAGACCTCTTGCCTCGCAACAGAGGTGCCAGTGCATCCACTTTGGAGCTGACAGTCCTGCCCTCGGGCTGCATCACACTCACCATGGCGGTGTGTTCCTGCCTTCCCGGGATCCAGAAACCCAGTTTACAGTATCTTGCGATGGCCACGGAGGCCCGAGGAAGGGCAGGGGAGGAGCCCGATGGGCCCCGGAGCTCGGAGCTGCCACCGCTCCCCCCAGTACCGCTCCGGGTGTTCCAGGTTGCCATAGCGATGGGGCTGCCTCTCCCAGGGTCTGGCCAGGAACGTCTCCACAGCCACAGCGCCACGGGCTCTGTCCTCGTCCCGGGAACCCCCTACTCCCCCGGAGGGAGGTCTTCACTGAGAGAAGTGTCCCAAACCATCCCTCATGCAGGGAGCAGTGGGCTGGCACTCATCCACGGTACCCTTTGGGGTGCACAGGGGCCCCTCTGATGCCCATAACCTCATACTCTGAGTGGGACCTACAGACAAAGGCTCCAAGAGCATCTCTGCCTGAGCAAGGGCACAACAGGGAAGCAGGGGCTGACAGAAGAGGATGGGGACATCATGAAGACAGAATTCAGCAGAGCTGGCTTTTCCAACCCAGGAGAGGGACAACCTCAGCTAAGGATGTTACCCATGGATGTGAGACAAGCTGTGAGGAATCATCTGTCCTTGCTTCTGCTGTCACTCCTTTGCTACCCCTGGAGCTACAGCCCCGCTGTGAGCTCTGTGAGAGGACTTGTGAGCTCCCCTCCCCCTAGAGGTAGATGAGAAAATAGGGCTACTTGGGCTCAAATGATATTCATATTACTTCATAAACATCTAGCTAATGTAAAATAAATGGTAGTTATGCAGAAGGCAAAACACTTTACACTTTTCTGAAGAAACATTTTCTTTTTGCCAACATTTTACTTTTAACATGTCTGATTAGAAAGAGAAAACTACTTGTTGCAGAAATATTTGAATAGGTTTTGTGAGGTATACACTGCAAGAATTTCTCACATCAGGAAAAGAAAAATTGCATCTCTGAAGGTGCTTTATGTGAAAGAATATTTCTGAGCTCTTGATGAAAATCATGTCGGCAAATGCTAACATAACTAACTTCTATATTTGTGTTTTTCCAGATTTTTTTTTTTTTTCATATCACTGTTGAGTTCTTTTAAATGCTGGGCAAATTACAAGTTACAAACAAACTATGACAATTATGAACTGAAAGGAAGCTGACTCTTTAGTTAAGCCTACCAAAAATAAGAAAACCTTTGTCTCTACATCTCTTTCTCTTTTACACTTTTACCTTTAGTCTTGTTCATTTCTTTGGCCAAGTGATGTCTGTTCATTTGAGGGCAATTCCCGTTCATTTCAGAAAATGAGGAAAAAATTTCAGGTCTTAATAGAGGACTTCAAAGTTTTATACTTTCTTGGTCTCTTTAATCATAAATTCCTTTATCTACACAATCATGTGCAACCCAGCATAGAAATTACATTCTTCTCACAAAAGATAAGAGTGGGATTATCAGATTAAATGGTGCCACTCTAAAAAAGGTTTTAAACTACTAGTCTAATTGCTTCCAAAACTGTAAATTAAGCTTTAATAGTCAGAGAAATAGAGATCAATATTCCCAGTAAGTAGAACACTTTCATGTGTTACACTGCCTGTTGGTCTCAGCTATTAATGAACTCTTCTGCAGATTTCCTCAGAGCTGCAGTGCTCAGTGTGGAACACAAGCACCAAAATGGTTGTGACAACTGAGTGTAAAATTAATATCCCCAGAGGGGTGCTGAGTGCAGTATACACCAAATACTCTGCACATCTATATTATTGGTGGTCACTGAATCCTGCCAGAGTGCACAATGATGAAGGGAATCCTGAAGGCACATTCCTAACTCAAAAGAACATGCACGAAGAAGTGTGATTTCAGGACATCCCAAGGAGATGGAGGTGGAGGACTCTGGGTGTTAAGAATGCAAATAGCAGGGAAGATGTTGAACAAGAATAGGCAGCCCTTTAAAGTTAATGCAGTTTGGTTTTACTTTGTCTAACACTAGAATGGAGATGTAGGAACATAAAAAATGGTTGCTGTCATGTGGCACATCTGAGACACACTGGTGGAGCCTGCTCCTGCAACAGCCTGGTTCTCACCACCCTGAATGACATCTCTGACTTTACACCTGGAGGCAACACTGAATGTCTCCCTTGTGGGCAGGACCCATCCTTGGAGCCTCCCAGGTGGTGCTGGAGGCTACAGGAAAGAGCTCTGCTGTGCTACCTTGGCCAGTCTCGTCATGGTGAAGTCCATTTTCTGGGATTGCTCCATCTTGTGCTCCAGACACTCCTCCATCAGCTGCTGTTGGTTATGGAATTCAGCCCACTCAGCTGCCAGCTTCCCTCGCTCCTCAAAGCACTTCTGCAGCACTGACTCCTGCTCCTCCAGCAAAGTCTTGACCCAAAGATATTGAGTGACCAAGGCAAGAAAGGCTTTGCCAGCCTTGGCTGGACTGACTTTCTCCAAAGAATCCATTAACAGAGGTGAGGGTCTACACTGTCATTGTGCTTGTCTAATGTCCCAGAGGCAGTTTCTGTAGGTCCCATTGGAATGAATCCCACTTTGATGCAACATATGCTTGAGCTGCTTGTCCTGCCCTGGGACTTGGGATGCTGCTGTGCCAGAGCCATGTCCTGGCTCTGTGACTAGAGCTGAGCTGCTAGCTGCTGCTTATCCTGCCACAGCCTCTCCTCCTGCTGCCAGGTCTGTTGCCACCAATTCTCCCTTCTCATTTTTCAGGGAGGCACAATCTCCTTGGCCTTTCTTTTCTGAGTACTTGCAGAATACCTTATTATTTTTAATATCCCTTGCCAAGTCCCATTCTAGCTGTGCCTTAAAATCTTAAACAATATATTTACAGGAAAGAGTTTTATAAAAATTCTTCATAGAATTCTTTAAAATCTTTAAGCAGACTAGGTGTAACTCAAGGAAGAAGATTCATTTGCAGCACAAATCCCTTTCAACACAAATGCATGTTAATCTCTTCTGTAGCTTATTCAATTATGCCTTGACTGTATCAGGTAATTCACGTTTAACAGACATTCTTTGACAAAGTGACCTGCACCACATGCCTTGCAAAGATATAAGAAAGTCTATGTAAATTTATAGCAGAGATATTTTATTAGACTTTCCCTCTTAAAATTTTTGATAATTTTCAAGTAGGAAACATTAGCATTATGTTCTCTGTTTCTTTAAATTCCGTTGAAACACAGTTAAGATTTTGAAGGTCTGTATGAAACAATGGATACAGTAAGTCAGCTTTGTTAAATAACTAGGCTGGGTTAATAATACCTTGCTCTTGTTTATTTGCTACCATTAGAGACGGTATCCACTTTTGTTTGTTTGTTCGCTTTGTTTTAATTTAATTTTTTTGTATTAGATTACCTCTGTTTTTAAATTGCCAGTTTTTGACAAGAGTTAAGTTCAAACGTAGAGTTTTACAGCTGCAATTTATTAAGAACTGGCACTTTAAAGATACAGTATTGAAAGATTAGCGGTGAATTATGGCACAGCATGCACATTAAAACTGCCAGGTTGTGCAGCAAATTTACAAACAATTTGCAAGCTGAAATATTAATATTTGTGCTTTGGAGACTGCATTAATTATAGTCATTCTAAGAGTGCAATAATTAGACTGTTTTACAGTAGCCACTAAGGTCAGCTTATACAAGTAATTTTTCACCTGCTACAAAGCTCCATGAATATATTAACTCATCACAAACCTGTGTTTTCTGCTCAAAGTTGTGTTGTTTTGAAAGGAAAGCAATAGAAGTGGTGGACTTGACAGAATGAAGTTCCACCACTGCAGCCAGGGATGTTCTGGCACAGGATTTCATCAGAAAGCAGTATACAGCCATGAATGCTAACTGGCCTTTTGTCATAGCTGGAAAATCAATCCTGACTGCTAACACAAAAAGCTTTTGTGAGAACATGGATGTTACTGGAATGCTGCCAAACGTGGACAATTTGTGGGTTGTAAGATGTTTCCAAAAGTGCAAAAAAAATTGAGGAGTAAAGGCAGGGATGCAACTCTGCCCTGTAGTGGTAGCTCAAGTCAGTACCTCAACTGTGCTGGAATGTTCTCATCTGGGGAGGGGGAAGCCAAAAAAAACTGAAAGGAAGTATATGAAACCTGGGGTTTTATTCTTACTAGTAAACAAAAGTATTAGTTGGTGCCTGATAGATTGCAAGACAACAACAAACAAGGCAGTAAAAGAATGTATTTGTAGGTTTTTAAAATGTTATAGTTTGAGTTGAGTGAACATTTTTAAACACGTTCATGCATACTTAGTCGAAAGTATTTAATGAATTTGTTTTCAAATTCATAGAGTTCAACTATGCCTACAGAAATGTATCAAGAAAAAAATATTTAACAGCAGTTATGGCAAAAGTTTTTAACACACTGGCACTAAAATTTGCATTTATTAATATTTAAATTGGATACATAAATGTGAGGATAAATACTTATCAATCAGCAAAAATAAATGCGTTCCTTACATGTCTAACTAAAACATTTCACATTACCAAAACTAGACATTGACAAATAGCTTTTTTCAGTGGAAACTGATGTATTTTTTATTAGTTGTTTTTAATTGGAATAGTAGCATCTTCCCGTTAAGACCTGAACCATTTAATTCACAGCACAGTACATTGCACCTTGGAGTGAATCTGTGTCCCGTAGAAGATTAAGGCTAATGGAATTGATTGCATTGAAAATGCAACTTCAGAATTCTCTACTGGTATGGAATTAATAGTACACTCTGCATAACAACACCTCTTCTGTTTCTTTGCTACAAAGACACTCTAAAAATATTTGCACATATAATTACTTATACATAGAAATCAGAAATTTATTGCTTTCCTTCAATGTTTGAGCAGCTTTCCTCACTTCGTAATTCCTCACAATCATAGTTTTCAATTTACATTTTTAGTACATTAATCTCCTGCTATCCCATCAAATAGGAACTCTTCGTCTTAGGGTGGGCTGATTCCTTTTGCTCATGAGAAAAGCCTCACAGACATATTTGAGTAGTATGATAACCAGCTAGAAAAAAAGTAAAATTAATTACTCAGGGAGATATAAAGCTAACAGCAAAAGGTGAATAAAGGAGAGTTAACTTAGCATAAGATCAAGGTGTCAGGAATAAAATTAATCAGGCCAACAAGATGCTTGAAGAAAATAAAATTGTAGTTGTCTATATGCCTGCACCAAGAGTGCTGGTGATAAAAAGGAAGAATTAGCACTGCATGTTTGTGAGCATAAATTTGCCTTAATTGGTAGTACTGAAACTTGTGGGATTCACATTATTGCACTGTATTCAACATAGATTGAATGAACAAAAGAAAAGGATAGATTTTTTTCTCTGAAATGTTGTACTAATTAATTCTGAGGCATTGAAAAGTCTGAAGTAAACAATGCTGGATAACTATGCCTTCATTTCATAATACATGACAAGTACCAGATAAGGTAACTATAAAATCATACTTCTATTTCTAAAAGTTATCTTCAATTTTCTAAAAGACCATGGTTTCTGACATATGTATACATGTATAATTGTATACAATTATGTAACATTAGGTATTGTGACAGTAAAAGATGATATGATCACAGGAATAAAACCCACCTGATTAGATGTGCTAGATTTGAAATCCCAGCTACTAATAAACATAACTGATACTTAACCAGTATGGTCAGACTTAGAAACTACTTTGCACGGAAGCAGGTAGGACAATAAATACCTCAAATAATGAATAAAAATTTCATTAGATTACATCAGTGAAAAAGTATTTAAATAATATTTTTAAAAATTATTTAAACTGAAATGAAAGCATCCAACAAAAAGCAGAAACAAATACCTACAATACAGCAAGTGATGGGAAGGAAAGGAAAAACTGATAGTGATGATAAAATGTGAACTGTAGAAATTAGTAAGTAAAACAAATAGCTACTGAATACACACACACACACACCCCAACAGCTCACAATGTAAAGAGAAATAAATTCCACTGTGATCAGTATGCTTAGCCACATGTCAGCCTGAATACAGAAACTATAGACCTGCAGGTTTTAAATGCAGTGATCCTTGTGGGTCCCCTCCAGCTCAGGATAGTCTATGATTCTATTATTTGTTAGCTAATAAGCTTTGCCTTCAGTGGTGAAGGGCAAAGACAGGCAAATATCTACTTCCAGGTTCAGAAGATGGTTCAATTTCCTTTAACAGCTCAGTCCATACTATCAAAATTTGTTCTTGTGTTTTAACTTCATTACTCATTATTTTTTTACTACTAATACCCAGGTAAAACAAAGTGATAATCTAATAGTGTTACATGGCTTCTGGACTCAATATTGCAAATATTGCCATATGAACTTGCACATGCAAGAGTCTCTGGTCTTCACTGACATGTTGACATGCACTAAAGAATTGTCTGCACAACACTGAACTGTCATAGGAGAATATTCTAGCATTGCCAGCAACAATGTTGGCAACAGAGAAGGCAAAAGTGTTCAGCTAGTGTGCCTGTACTTCAGGAACAGCTAGATGCAGTATATACATGGTAATGACAACACTAATTCTGCTGCTGTCAAGCATATAAAGTGACATTTATTAGCATGTAGTATTTTTAAACTGGCACACTTATTTATATCAGCTTCATGTAAGTTTTGGAAGGCTGTGAAAATTCTTAATACTAGCAGGAAGCTAATGCTATGTCAATATTTAGAAAATGTAAATTAAACTGGGAATAGATACGGTTAATTATAGTTCTGTCAGCTTGCTATCGATCCCGAAGAAAATAATGGAGCAGCTGGTACAGGGTTAGATTAAGAAAGAATTAAGAGGAGTTAATATAATTAATGTCAATTAACATGCACTTATGAAACCTAAGCCTAATCACTCCAACTTAGTATCTCCTTTGAATACAACTGCAAATTTGGGGGATGCATTCAATCTCTGACTTTGAAATTCCATTTTAGTGCAGTGAGTTGAACAATGCAAAATACTTTTTGGTGATATATTCTATGGAATAAAGTCTGGTTAGCAATGTATCTTGAAGGACTTGGTAGGATTACTTCTTGGAGCATCACTAATAAAATAGCATTAATAAAATTTTTACTGGAAATGCTTTACACAATAAATATTGATTCATAAAATTATAAATAGTGAAGATTACTAACATAAATAGAGTCACTTATAAACTGAGTTACAATATAATAAAGTAAATTACTCAAACAGAGAAATGTAGCACATGGTAGCAATATGAAGAACCACAAAATGGTTTGGATTGGAAGGGACCTTAAAAACCAGGTGCCTCAAAGCCCAATCACCCATTTCCTTGAACACATCCAGGGATGGGACATCCAGAACTCCTCTGGGTAACCTATTCAAATGCCTCAACCACACTCACAGTAAAGTATTTCTTCCTAATATCTAATGTAAACCTACTCTCTTTCAGAATACAGCTACTAGCCCTTGTCCTGTCACTACTTCTCTTGTAAAAACTCACTCTCAAGCTCTCCTGTAGGCCCCATTAGGTACTGGCAGTCTCCCTGGAGCCTTCTTTTCTCCAGGCTGAACAATCGTGACTCTCTCAGCCTGTCTTCACATCAGAAGTGCTCCAGGCCTTGGATCATGTTTGTGGCCCTCCTTTAGACCCATTCAAGCAGGTCCATGTCCTTCTTGTGCTGAAGACCCCAGAGCTGGATGTAGTACCCCAGGTGAGATCTCATGAGGGCCAAGTAGAGGGGCAGAATCCCCTCCCTCAACCTGCTGCCCATGCAGCCCAGGATGTGGTCGTCATTTGTGGCTTCAAGCACACACCACTTGCTGTTGTCCAGCCTCTCAATAACAGACACTCCCAAGACTTTCTCCTCAGTGCTGCTGTCATGATTCTGACAAAAAAAAAAAGAGACATAGTTATTAAAGTAAAATATATAGTAAATATGAGTGTCATTGTGGCCAAAACTTTGACTGGGAGTGAATAAATAAATGAATGAATGAATGAATGAACAAAACTTTTTCCATGGGGAAATATTGTAATTGAAGCAGAATTTTTATTACCTCTGTGTTATATATATCTATACCTATATTTATCTATACATATCTGTATATCTACATGGGTTTTACAGGGATATGACAGTGTACTGAGTCCAGTTACAGTGTCTGCACTTCACTTATTTCCCCCAAATAATATTAAAAATCTCAAGATCAAAGAAAAGTCAAAGGCGTTATTCAAGAGTGGAAATTCTAGTAGTCTTCCTAAACTATTTGTTTGTAGTATTCCTTTCGCATATTTATACGTAATTGTCTATATGGACATCAACACAGATTTGTACATTTCCTATGTTTGCTCCCTCCAAACCCTAATTCCTAGTCTGTAACTTATACTCATGACAAGCAATTTTTCCTTTTCCCCTTTTGTCATACACATAACGACAGACTTGAAAGGAGCTCACTCGCTTTAGCTTAACAAGGAAAATGTTCAGAGTGACACAATCACAGCCTACAGGAACCTCCTGAGGTACAGTAATCTGATTAATCTAATTAGTTCTTCAGTCTAAGGGAGAAGAAGCAATAAGTGGTTGTCAGTCTGGTTCATTTTAAAATTGCATACTGTGCACATATATTTAGAGCCAAGTTCCTCTGGATGGTTGTTATTTTTTGGATTGCTGACCCAGACTTTTTCTTTTAGTATAATCTTTAATGTTAATCCAACACCCATACAGGGAAATAAAGAGTTCCAAAACTCTTTGCCAAGCCGTCTTACTTTTGTCTCTGAAGTCAGTGAAGAACACATGTGATGAAAGGGGTATGACTCACATTATTCACTCTCATGGCAGGGAGGCGATATTCTGACTATTCCAAATGCCACAACAAACTTGAACATTTTTGCCTAATACTTTTTTTTTTCCAAAAAAGGCATACTTGGCATACAGTCACAGTTGGCAAAATTTATTCCAAAATGGTATTGTAAATTTCTTATTGAAAAAAGAATGTTAGTTTCACGGCTTGGGGTAGAGTGGCTGGAAAGCTGCCTGGCAGAAAAGCTACCGAACATGAGTTGGTGTGTGCCTAGGCGGCCAAGAAGACCATTGGAATCCTGGCCTGTATCAGCAATAGTGTGGCCAGCAGGGCAAGGGAAGTGATTCCTGCTCTGTATGGGGCGCTGGTGAGGTCACACCTGCAATCCTGTGTTCACTTTTGGGCCCCTCACTACAACAAAGACATTGGTGTGCTGGAGCATGTGAGGGGTCATCTTTTAAAGAAGATTCTCCACCCTTGGTTTCCATGAGCAGAATCTCAGGCAGAATTCAATTAATTTATTTATTTCACACAGTGGCAGTATACAGCTTGAGCTGTGTGCTTCTGGAGAGGGAATCTGAACAAAGAAGTCACCGGACAATTATACCCTTACCATCTAAGTAAGTTTCCTGCTCCTCACATGACAGTTCAATCCAATAATATTAATAGGATCTGGGGTCTTGTTTTCCATTGTCTCTTAAATGCAACTGTAAACCTATGGAAAAATGGTCTTTTCCATCATAAACGATTCTGTAACTTGAGCCAGGTTAAGCTGAATTCATCTGAGTTTATGCTTGAGGAACAGTTAATTCACAAATGAACTGTGCCATCACCATCATGCTCAGTTTTTCAGCTTTTCTGAACCGTTCATTCACTACATGCAACCAAATAACCTCCTCCTGTCTGAAATCTTCCCCCTGGGATTTTAACATGTTCATCTCTTCAGGTGAGATTTGCACAGAGATTTTCACTTCATTTACTTGCAGATTCTCTTCAGTGTAGAAATTAAAAACCTAAAGATTAATTAAAAAGTGATAGTCTCCCAAAAATTCCAAGGCACTTGAAGGCTTTGACCGACTAAAGAGATCATAAATGGATTTTGTCTTTATTTGACCAGACTCAGGATGACAATCTAGTGTGGCTACCATTCTACAAATCAAAATGCCATCCGTAAAGGTTGTCTTTAGAACCATTTGTGTGATATTGTTGATGAAATGTGCATGTGTTAGAGAAAACTTTTAATGTGACATATAAATAATTGACCAATTTGGTGAGAAAGTATCACAGTGCACAGATGGGTAGACAGTAAACACTAGATAATTTCTTTCCACAGTGTTTGGTCTGGTACAACTTGCAAAGCACATCCCAATGACAGAAAGAAAGAATGTTTTCTTTGTGTGTATGTGGTACCAACAGAAATGTAGAATCAAAATTCCACTCTGTTCCAATCATCAGTAGGAGGCCTTTCAAAGACTTGGGGGTGTGTTTGACTAGGGCTTACCAAGTTCACAGCCCTGAATTTGTAGTGTGATACTTTGAATCTTTATATATCAGGTACATTATGAACATCATGATAATATAATTTTTTCCTCTGTAGCACAAGTAAACAAGATTATGGGTCTGATATAAACTGTGGCATGCATATATGCAACACAATGAAGTTCAAAACCAGGGGAACAAGTAGCAGTGCAAGCTCCAAATGCACAAACAACAATGCAAAACTAGAAAAAATATTATTGTCTTGATCCTTACAATAGAGCTGTTCTCAGCAGCAGTCTTTATAATTCAGTAAGGCTTTTAAGTGTAGTGCAGCATTCCCCTTAGCACTTGTGCCATTTCCAGTTGTCCTACAAGAATTTTTGCATGATGTTTGTTGTTGCAGTACTTCATTGCATTATTGGGTATCTGCTTAGTGGAAAATTTTCCAGATAGCTGGGCTTGTTTGTTTTATGTATCAAATTGGTTTTGCTATTTTACTTAATTTCAAGATAAAAACAAGTGTTTAATTATGGAACACGTGATTGTCACGAACACAGAAAATTTTTATCTCACTTTATCCTAAAGTTACAAAAGTAAGTGTAGTGCAAATTGTCTATTTATCAAACATGTAATTAAGTCTTTACAGATTATTGTATGTACATACCTATAATATATTCAGAACAAACATCGAAGCAAAGCTGCAGTTAATGAATGTTCACACCACAATAATTTTGTTTTATTTAATATACACTTAAAGTTAATGCATTTGTTATTGCCCATTCTTCAAACAGATTAACGTCTGCCTCTATGATCCTTCTGCTATGCAACCTTCAGAATGATGCTTCATGGACGTGCTGAGAAATCTGGCAGTTTAGTATAATTTAGTTTAACAGGGACAAATATACCACATTAGTCCTCCCTGTATCTTGCTACATTTGCGTTATGCTATGTTTGACCATTCGTTTATGTTAGTCTTGTAAAAGTAAGATTTTCAGACTGACTTGGAGATTCTGAATGGCCTAAAGGTTCTGAGTTCATTCTGCCTTGCAAGGTATTCAGATATGGATTCAACATGCACACTAAGTTTGTCAAATATACTTTAGAAATGACTTTCTTTGGGGGGGATTCCAATTTATGTCTCCCTACAATGACACATCACAGACTTCAGCCTGATACTAAGCCACATTCTCAGATAACATAAAAGATAATGTGCTTTTGCAGAAGGTGTAATAATGCTGGTAAGCATGCTGACCTGGTGAATCTATATGTAAATATGCTATTATCTGTTTCTTTCCTCAAATGTGCTATGCTGTGCACAGGGTTTTCTTGCTTAGCAAAGGAAAACTGAAGTTTCAAATCACCTGCATATTACTGTCTGCTCCTAAAGTCAGAGTCTACACATGCACATTAATGTGCAGCTGTAGATTCTGAATTTATAGTTATACATATGGATTAACATGTATAAATATACATGTAATGGTTTCAATCGACTCCTGGCAAACCAACTTTTCCTTAGGTTAAAGCAAATTATAATTCAGTAAAAATGTATTCTTAGGGTACTTTTTGATAAGATATAGCAGAATATTCCAGTAAAATCTTAAAGGTTCTGTTTCCAAGAAATTCTAGAATACATTATAAAATACATAATAAAGGAAGAGAATGAAGCTTTATCAATAAGTTACATTTCAGATACATTTATTATACGGTAAGTTAAGGCAGAGCAGATGGGTTTTGAAATTATCAATGCGACTCTTACTGTCTTATATATTCTGGTCTGTAAATATGAGCAACTGTGTTTACTTCTGGCACTGCTTGAGGTGAGTCTACTACAGTCTGCCAGGCTTTATTTCACTTTCTTTGATAAATAATCTTAGGACAAAAAATGATGTAATATTAAGTATCAGAGCAATGCCAAGCTGATGGAAAGGCATGGCTGTATCATAATGGCATACTGCCTTTTTAGTTTTTCTTTCCTACTGATTTTATACTGGATTAGAAAACCAAGACAGAGATGGACTTGATTGTTTTATATTCTCGTATCTGGTAAAATAACTGAAGAATTGCATAGTTTGTCCATCAGAACAGAAGTCAATATGTCATTTTTAAAAAGAGCCATAAACCCTTCAGTATTAGTTGGATTCAAGCATACCCATAGCAGCAGAATAAAGTAGAAATGCCAGTGTAAGAGTAATGCTGAATATTTTGTTTTTCTGCCTTCAAAAGGGAAAATAAAGTCTATTTTAGAGAAATTCTCTTCTATCTTGTCACAGTCTTAAAGTTTGTAGTTGATGAAACAAGGCATTGCTACAGTAGTGAAAACTAAACACAACTGCTCCTCCTGATATAACTTTACTTTCCTTCACCTGACTGATAACACATCTCCGACTGCCAGCATTTTCTCCCTCACCTGTCATTCAGACTACACTACTGCTCTTCTTTAATCCTCCTCTCCTCAGGTTCAATGAATCACAAGGTGCACAGGTTTGACCTGAGAGGGATCAGTTTAATCACATTAAATTGCTTCCAGTCACTGATTCCATACTGACACGACCAAGGGTGGTGATACACAGGTATTTTGCCTCTTGAGAAGACCTAATCCGTAAGAATTTCTACCATTTCTTCTTCTGTGTTACATTTAAATCAGAGCACCAGAGAAATTATTGCGGTGAGATTAACTATAGCCTACAACCATAGCATTAGCAATGCTCAGCATAGCAAAGAATGTTATCTTATTCATTAATATCAGTGGTTCTACTGATCAAGGTTTTTCAACAGCAAATATAAAGATTCATTTGCATGACATTAGTTTCACAATATGCACCTTTAGCATGTAGTTAATATGCTAGGTAAACTGTTTACATATATTATAATACATTGGGTTTTGCAATGTTGCTACTCATTTCTAGTATCCATTCTGCTAATTAAGAAAAAGCCTACAGCTGACAAGAATAAAACAGTAGGTAGCTATGAAGTTTCCAGTGTAATCTGTACAAATGTTTTCTTGACCCAGTAGAATGCTAGTAAATGTTACTGACTAAGTCCAGTCAATCTTTCAAAGCAAGCATCTTATTTTCACAATCCCTCTTTACCCTTTTTTAAGGTAGTTGTTGTGATTGGCCTAATTAAATAGACAAGTGTCATCACATGAGATAAAATGCTGATGTCATCAAGACCTTTCCCGGTAAAATTGCCTTAGTTTTTCAAAGACAAAGGTGTCAATATGGCCACATCCCTTTTAAATAGGCCTTTCAGTGCAAAAGGCCTTCAACTGGCTTTAAGACACATTCACTGTGTTACAGCTAAGAAAAGTGCTCCTCACTGTGGAGGACAGCTCCTTCAAAAGAGAAAGCTTCTCTTCCTCATAACCGTTTCTCTAATTCAGATCTCTGAAGTGATCTGAGAATATCACTTGTGGGCTAGTGAAAACTAATTTTAAGCAGAAAAAGATAAATAAGTGGCTGGAGAATCCTCAGGTAGTATAAATGCCAGAGCTTCATTGACTTTTCTCCTGCATGTTAGAAGCAGTCTCTTTGTTCATGCTGTTCAATTCTAATTAAAAAGAAAAACTGTCATTTTCAGGAGTAAACACATATACTTAATAAGTCCTGATTATTGTTCCAGGAATAGCAGTAGAAGAACCAAATCCTCACCTGTATGCTAAACTTTATTTTTGAAGAAAGAGTGATGCATTTCATTTTAGCAGTTGCCAGATTCGCATGTGTCTTTGTTTTCTATCCATTTTTCCTTCTAGGTCCTTCCATAGTATGACTTTGCTAGCACACTGTGAGGAGCCAATTCAGTTTTGTTATGCCTCAACAATGGTTGTCAGAGGCACATGGAGGAGGGGTGCACATGTGCCACGAGCAGGAGGCAACTAGAAGAAGCCTTGTCTCTGGGAGGACTTCGCCTGGCGACACCTCCCATGAGGCAGGCAGTAGGAGACCCTGTGGAGGGGCTTCTCCCATCAGGTCACGAAGAGGTCTCCACCAGTGGGCGGCACAGGAAGGTTGGACCGGGCCGATGGTTCCCTGTCAGCGGGCGGACACTGGGAGGGGCCGGGGGGTATAAAACCCAACTGCGGTGCTGCTCATTGGTGCGGCTGTTCGCTGCAGCTGGCTGCTGCTGCTTGGTCTCTGCTTTGCCCTGTTCCCAGCCTGCCTTCTGGCTCTCCTGCCCTTGCTGGCTGGCTCTCGCACCTGTGCTGCCTCCCTGTGCCTCTGACCGCCGCCTTGCCGCTTCGCCCTGCGTTCCTGCCTGGACTGCCTGCGTCCTTCCCTGCCGCCCCAATCCAGCTGGTCGCCGTGACCCCGTCCAGGGTCCTGCTCCCCCCGTCGGAGCGCCCACTCGCCGCGTGTCCGGTGCCGGGAGCCGCGGGAGCTGCGCCCCACCGGGAGCCGCGCAGGCTCGCTCAGACCCAGCCCGGTCACAGGCTGGACACCGACAGCACTGCCCT
>VZTI01000857.1:0-42632 GCA_013397865.1 Struthidea cinerea
TTGTCCAAACTAGGACACCTGGTCTACTGAGTGGGGTGAGTTTTGATCCTAGATTGGGGCTGATAGAGGGAAGGCAGAAGAAATCATTTCTCAGATATTTTCCCTGCAGCTCAGGAGCAGATCTTCAGCAAACAAACCAATTTTTTCAGCGGGAAAGGCAGAAGAATGTAAAGGTTAATGCACTCAGAGTTTATTTAATGTATGCCTTATGAAATACTGAGAAGGCTCTGGTGGCAGCAGCTATATTTTCAGAGGAGAAGCCTAGAAAATTATTAGTATCTAATCTAGCAACAGATCACAGGTAATCATGGTACAGATGGGTTGGTTAATGCAGAAGGGGGCCTGTCACACTGGAATGCAAAGGAGGTGCAAAGTACCAAGCTAGACCCAGCTCTCTGCTCCAAAATCACAGTGTGGATGCAGCCATCCTGACTTACTTGGCTGACAAACTTGAAACAAACCAAAAGCCATGTAATTTGAGTCACTGTTAAGAATAGTATAGCAAAATATGTAAGTAAAGGAACGATGCCAGAATTTAAATAATTTAAGCATATAATTTAAATTCTTTGCTGAGTGACTGACAATGCTTATTCTATTATTATGATACTGAATTCTATATGTAAGTATTTGAAATTTATCATTTTTGTAAAGTTCTTGGAAATCTCTTAGAAACCAGCTATCAACAGTGGAATGCAAACATCTGGCACTGATTGGCAGGGGTGGCTGGATATTTTTTTTCTAATTATTCTGTGATTCGGCATATCTTTTTCTTTACTAAACATGTAAGTCAAACTTACAAGTCTATCAGCTATTTCTAGAATGCAAAATCAGGCAGATTAGGCCAAATAAGGCCGATTTGTGCAAAAAGGTCAGACTGGTAGAACAAGGAAGATGAGTGGAAGCTAGAGGACTATTATAAAGCCTATCCTGTTAATTCTGGTGACACCATCCAGAAGAAGAGCAATAATCAACCATTGTGAATAGTAGTGTTTTAAAAGCATGACAGCTGTCTGCTTGGTGAGTCGAGACAGAGCTACTAGGAGGGAGTATTAAGCTAAATTCAGTTGTAAATGATGAATTTTGGGGGTAGCTAGGAATTATTCTAAAAATTATAATGTGGAAAAATTTTCTGTTATCTGTGTATTTCAGGAATTATCTATTGAACTAGCATCTTTCAATTGTCCTTTCAATGTCCACATCCCAGTGTCAATGATCTATTGCTCATTCCAGTGCGAGCAGTTACAGATGTGTGTTTGACATTATTTTCCAACCAGTGTTTCCTGATCACTGCTTATAGGTTCAGGAGAACCTGTGGATAGTGGGGTTGAAAAACTTTCATTGCTCTATTGTCACAGCCTGTATTTTTATGTATCAGTTAGTTTAATTTCTAATTCTTTGCAAAATGTGTTGTCTGAAACTAGATTGAAGGAGTTTTTCCATTTTGAATGCTTCTTACTATTTTACCTGATTCAGTACAACTCTTTAGCTGAGTTCACATTTCTGTTTCGGGTGATTTTGTAACTAGAGAAGATCTTTGCAGTAAAAATAAGGACAGATTTCTCTTTACAAGACAGAGGCCTCAGCACAGGTTCACCAGAATTTTTTATCCTGAATCAAATATAAAAGAGCTAATTAGGCTTTGCAATGACTTGTTTCCACACTTCACTAGTTGCCCTTTCTACACATGCTGTGGATTTCCATTCAGTTTTAAGAGCCATCTGGTTTTTGGATCTCCTGCCTAGGGCATGATCAGCTACTTTCATTTTTTCCATGGTGTAAGTGGGCTAATATCCATGTATCCCTACCACACTTTAAAGTTCATTTCCACCCTATATTACGTGTCTAGGTTTTCCTGCGCATACTGTATTTGGCAACAACCTTTTTTTCCCCAGCATTTTTTTATTTTCCTTTTTATAGCAAATGTAGCTCTCATAAAAAGGTGGTGGACTGACTACCCTGGCAGATGAAACCTGGCTTATCTGTATAAGAAAAATAGCAAAAGGATATGGCAAAGTAATCTTCCTTTAGTGTTCCTAGTATCATGCATTATCCTTGAACAGGACAGACATTCTTCAGGACTGAAGGCAGAAGTCCCTGCAATGGTTCAGCTATCATGGGTATGTTACAGTGGTGATGGTTAAGTATACAAGGCTTTACTTGTAACCATTTATGCAACAGTATTCGCAGACACAGGAGCACCGTCAGATGCTAATGCTAACTTCTGGCCATTAAATCTACACGTGTGACTCCATGGCTCCCACTGCTAAATGTTTTCTTTCACTGATCTTAGAAAGACCAGGACAATTGGTATTGCCCAGAGAATTTATATCACCTTACAACTTCACATTATTCACACTATTTTAAATATGTCTCAGATTTCAAGTGGAGATTGAGGGCTACTATGCTTAGGAGCCAAAATTCCTCACATAGTCAGAGGCAGGGAGACTCTAGAGAAGGCTGTGAAAGCACCTGAAATAGAGATCTACTGACGGAGTAAGTGGCCACAACTTGAGACATAACAATAAGGGGTTTAGAGGTGAATTACTTCTTCTCCCCTGTTAAGGGCATCAAACTGAATGCCACAATTTCCCCTAGATCATCATGAGTCTGGTTGGTTTTTGTAAGTTTTTTCTTCCCTTTACTGTATGAAACCTGTCTGGTCTGGGCATATCTCACTTCATTGCTGCTGAAGAGCTTTCGGCAGTGAAGGCACTTCTCAGTATATGGCAATTCCATGACAAGGGGTTGATATGCAATAGAAAGAAAATAGATAGTATTTTATAGAATGACTGTTTTTAATATAGCTTATAAGTTATTTTCTGAACAGTGGAATTGACAAAATGAGTTTATATCGTTATCTCTCAGCCAGGTCCCCAAAGCTCCTTTCCCCTCTCAACCCCACCAAGCAATATAAAGCAGTATGCAATACATGTGTTGTATGTGTACTGGCTAGGGAGCCATTTAGTTGCTTTCAACAAAGCAAGTCTGATTTCTGTCTGGCTTTTCTATCAGTCAGGAACTGATTTGAGTCTCTGTCTTCAATTCAGCCACTTATTTCTATGGAGTCTGTTGGAAGTTGTCATTGAGAAGTCTTCTGTTATTTCTAATTTGGCTTAAAATGTCCAAAAAGATCCCTATGAAAAGAAAATGTGATATATACATATATATTTTTAATTTATATTATAATAATATTGCTAAATAATACAGATATAAATGCCTTTATTTGTAGCGAGATACTATATACATGAAGAGATAAGCAAAATGAGATAATGTGATCTCATAATTTCATTTTGTTGGAAACAGTCCTTGGGCCAGGAACTGGGATTCTTCCTCCTTCCCTCTCCTTTCTGCTCCCTTGAATTTCCTAGGTGAGGGTTTTAAAAACAGCCCCATCTTTATTTATCTCAATGGCATTGGAAAATAGAATAATTTCAAAAAAAGGGACAGCTCAGACCTCCACAGCCCCGAAGCCACAGTCACACTTTTTTTTTCTTACATACAGGTAGAAAAGAGTAGGAGAAAGAGAAACTTCTGCTGCTTTCCCCCCCATCAGTGAAGTTACACTCCCTGATTTGCCAGCATCTCAGGGTTAGGCAATTCAGGGTTAGGCAGCCTGTGCAAAGCAGGTTTGCTATTACAGTGTGAGAAGTGAGCATTGAATCAGCCTCAGGCTCATCTGCATAAGGCAGAAGCCTTATCTGAGATTCTGTCTCAGCTCTGAACCACACAAGACTTGGTAATTTTTGCATGGGACATCTTGGATTTTAAACACAAAGACTCAAATCATACTATTTTTTCTAGGTGTTTGGAAGGCCAGCCAGCAATCCAGTCCCATACTTTTCTTTCATCATGAGAAAAGGGAAGAGACATGGTGAGAAAATGGGACAGAGACACAGCTACAAAAATTACAGGTGAATCTATTCACATATTGACCTCCATGTCAGCAGGCGAGGACAAAGGATATTTTTTTCTTTCTTATTCCCCACGCTTTACTTTAAGAAGCAGGATAGTATGTCATGCTATGACTGAGCCAGTAAAGTGATCCATCAGATTGCCACCTCCTGCAAAATCCATAGCTTCTTGATACTAAATTTGTACCTTTTCAGCTGCATCATTTGTACCAAACAATTTCAGGATAGGTCATTTTTTCAAAGAATAGCTATCAAACAGCCAAAACTTAAATCATCTTCTGTCCTATCCAATATCTATCTAATGTGTTAAAGGCAGGCAGCCCTGGTCAGACAAACACCATGAGAGGGTACAGTACCACTGGCTAGAGTGTGCTGGGAGCCTGAGTACAAGTCTAGTCCTTCATCTTGTGTGCCCACCTCTCAAAACTGCACATTTTACATCAGCAGGTGTAAAGCAAAAATCAATCCTTCTTAACTTAGGAATCCAATTTCACTAAAATCCGATTAAATATAAAATAATTAAATAAACAAGAAATGCACTCAGGATGAACCAGTCTAGGCAGCAGCTTCGTCCTAGTAATTTCAAGTGATAAACTGGTATCCAAAATATTGACTAGATGGTTGGTCAAGCTGTTATCCACTACAGTGGTGTGCCAGGAGGCAACAGCATCCCCCTGAACATGCTGCTGTCCTCAGTCTTGAACTTTGCACTGAGGGAAAGTGGGGTTAAAAGTAAAAGATTTATGAGGACTTGCAGAGTAAGTAGACAGTGGAAAGAGAGGCTACATGAAAGGTAAAATGCTAACACAAGAATTATCTTGATCTGTGGAAAGAAAGACAAGCTTTCTTTAGAGCTGAAGCAAAAGAGCACAGATTTGAATGCTCCTGTTGCCAGGCAAACTAAGCAATTTTTTTATCTCTTTTTAAATTATAAACTAGTTTTATATCAGCAGCTAAGCAGTATACAGAAAAAAAAAAAAAAAAAAATCCTATCCTGAAGGCTCCTTGTCTTCCTAAGCGAATACCCACGGACACACACAAAGCCACTCCTGCAGAGTGCATGC
Organism: Struthidea cinerea; assembly: GCA_013397865.1. Lineage (NCBI taxonomy): Eukaryota > Metazoa > Chordata > Aves > Passeriformes > Corcoracidae > Struthidea > Struthidea cinerea. Next base: position 4,976 of record VZTI01000857.1, read on the forward strand.
GTGTGGTAGTGATAATGGAAGAAAGAAAATAATCTTGATACAAGTCAAAGTTTCCACTTTTTTTTTTTTAAATCAAAGAGATTTAGGATATTCATAAACCCAAATCTGTTCACTCAAATTATTTCAGCAGCTTGAGGCGAGTTCATTAAAACAATGCATCTCCAGTCTTTCAGCAGAGACAAGTTCTCCATAGGACAGTGCTTTTGCTTATCTGGGAAGAGCTTCTTGCTGAGTTCCCGCTGGTTTATTCAAGACTGGCACTGGGCTCCTGTTACTCTTCTCCTGCTGAAAGTTAAACTGGTTTCAGCTAGTCAGTGCTGCCCGACAGATCTAAATAAGGCAATGTTGAGCTTACAGACCACACTCTGATATAGAATATGATTACCATGGGAAGCCTTCCAAATTTGAAACAGCCAGCAATTTTAACCTTGGAGCCAAAGCAGTTCTAATAAGGGGGGAAATTGCCTTCTGAATTTCATTTGCAATGTAACATTAATAGGAAAAGAAGTAACTTGTACATACTTCTCTTGTCTTCTAATAAGTATGGTAAAAATATAAGGAAGATTCAAATCCCAGATCATCTAAATCAAAGATCCATATTTTAACCAGAAAAACAAATGATAAAAATATAAACACATAGCAACGAAAAAATGTAAAGTCTGAACATATGTGTAACATTTTGGTTTAGAAATTAAGGTATCTGGATTCAGATAGAATTATGTTCATGTGTCACATTTTTAAGCAGGGAGGACTTGTTCAAAAACATAAGTGCTTTACCCAGCTCCACTATTTGGTCTGGCAAAATGTTTTGTTTCTCATCTTGCTTCATTCATTGTAGCTATGTATCATTTCCATTGCAACAGTCTGAGACTGTTTTGCTTGTCTGTTAGTACTCAGGACTGGATGCGAGAAACGTAGTCAAACACAAAAGCTTCTCTCTATCCTTCATACATAGAGTCCCAGTCTCTTACATCCCAGATACGTGTCTCGCACTACAGCTCTTGGCCATTTAAAATGGATAGTGTCTCCTGTGAATACTTGTATCTCTGGTTTTGGATACCATACTATCTCACACGAAACCTGAAAAAGATCGTCTACCAAATCTCAGACATACGTATATCTTCCTTTAAAAAAATCAGGTGCTCACAGCACACCTCTTTCAGCAGAAATCTCGTCTTAAAAGAAAAAAAATTGGGAATATCTAAACATAGATATAAGTTCTTTCTCCGTTTCCTAGTGCTTCTTCAAAACAACAGCAAAATCATGGTTATCCCCATCTTTGAATGACTCTCGGTTTTGTAGTGTTAAGATAGATGTTGCTGCTATTGTTGATCAAAAATTCGTATTATTTCTATGAAAATGTGAGGGTAATGGTACAAATACATGGAAATTTGGAAAGCAAAGATATTTTCCTTAAATATTTCTTTTCTAATATACAAGTACAAACTCAATAGAACAACTGTATGTTACAAGGAATTCTGAACTCCAAACATGCATTTTAAAAGTCCCATGCATCAGGATTATCACATGGTTTCACATGAATTTCATATATTCACAGCCCAAGAAATGTACTTAAACAAGTGAAGGTAATTTGTGAAACAAGCAAAAAACTTTCTTCATATTCTAGAAAACACTTTTCTGCATATGTTGTATTAAAGGTGCAGGACACACCCACAGAAGGCACATATAGTTATTAACTTTGAACCTATATTTACCATAACTAATCACTCATAAAGCCTACTGATACAACAGAACAGAAACATGGAATTTGCTTCTCACTCCCATTTAAGATAAAGTAATGAGAAACAAAGCAGCATGAAAAAGACAGGCTGTGCTATGTAGGGGGAGTAATTTATTAAAAGCCAAGTATCTTAACTCAGAATCAGTGTTCACTAATTCATTAATAGTGTTAGGCTCCCAGCAGATCAACTCCTTTAGGAGTGCTTTGCTTTGTAGGAAGTACCACTCGGATAAGTCTGAAACAGAACTTTTTCCCTAACATAACAGTATTTTCTGGCCATCTATCAATGTCTTTCTCTTTTTGCCTTTGTTTTTTGGTTTCTAATTAAACTTCTGGGGTTTTAATTCTAAAAAAGGTGTGGGGTTTTTTCTTTTAATCTTTAGGAAAACAAAAACTATCAAGCCTTGCAACTAGGAGATTTATTTTCCACCTAAATATAGTTGCAAACTTGGTGAATGCTAATGGTTTGTGTAATCTCATTTTAACATTTTATTTGCAAAGAAATCTTCCCAGTGAGGAATAACTCTGAGCCACCTTACTGAGTTGGTTAAAGGGAAAATAAAAATAACAAATGGTGAAAGCTGCTGTGTTCCAGGGATAGGTTAATTTTAAAGCCTAATAAGAACATCTAAGATGAATACATTATTTTTTTCTCATTTAATCAGTTTTGCAGACATATTAACTAATTTTTAGTGGAGCTTAAGCAACATGCCTCCAAACTCAGTTTAACCTCTGTCTAGAGATGAATGCAAAGTGATTTCCCCCCTCAGGTTGACAGTTCATATGGCAGGGTTTCTTTATACCTTTCTATTTAGTTTAATCTATTTAGGGTCAGGGCTCCTGACCTTTACGTTGAGTTCTGAGCTCAGATGAAGCCCAAACACTGAGACTGATCTCTCTTGCAGCTGCCATGCATCACCTGGTACTACAGGCAGAAAACAAAGCAAGTAAAGAGACAGTCTAGAAGTTTATGCACCATGTATCCCCCTTCCTGCTTTTCCAGATAAACAACTTAAGCATTCTCTTCTTTTTCTCCTGGCTGTTGCTTAGGCATGAATGTCCATAGCAAATGGTGACAGCAGCAGGAGGCAGTGAAAGGGGTGGATGGGGGTGGGACAGACAAGGACATGACAATGATGACTGGTTTTTTGGACAGTCTAGGGAAAAAAAGTCAGCCAAACACCTAAGTGCTCCTGCTTCATAATGCCACGTTCCAGAAAAATTAAAATAAAACACTCTTACCTTGAAAGGTAAGCAATCAAAACACATGCTAGTATCGACAGTAAAAGAATAAGGATCAAAATGGAGCAAGCTATACCCCTCTCAGTCTATGTCTATGCAAACATACTCTGAAATAGTTTTTACACCACAACTCTTCCTGAAGCCAAGCTCAGTGTGAAGCTTGTGTGAGGTTGGGCTCCATATGTAGTTGAAACTGAGAACGGGTTTTCTTTGGTAGGCAGCTTGGACTGTTCGCCAGTCACTCAGCAGAAATTAGCAACCCAGGAAGAGGTACTTGGTCCCAGAGAGCACAGTCCTCAATGACTGGCAGCACGTTTTCTCATCTGTGTGTACACATTTTTTCAAATGGCTGCACTGATTCCTAAGGGATTTTTCTTTCCAGAGGGAAATTTTCATTTGTCACATGCATTTTTCATTCATTGGTGCTTTCTGCTTCTGTGAATTACATCCAAGCCATGGCAAAGACAGCCATTAGAAATGTGAAAAATCACGCAGAGCTATTCAAAGATTTTAGAAACATCCATGGTATACAGTGATATTTTATAGAACTGCATCTTCTTTCACTAAACAGGCCTGACCCTGTACAGTTAATTTGCTAACTCACAGAATAACAGTGTGACATAAGCAAGTACTGCGTGTACTTCCAGCTTTTGTGGCATCACTGTTAAAATGCCTGAAAGTGTCTGTCTATCCCTAGATGAAAGATCCTAAAAAACAGAAAAAAGCCCCTACCGGAGACACTCACAGTGTAGAGTTTTCACAAGCCTTTCAGAGAATGGAGCTATTTGTAACTAAACCCCAGGAAACAAATGGGCACATGGTGGATGTGAACTCAGAGCTGCCCCATAGCTTTCTCAAGTTGCTGGAGCAGGAAGCTAACTGAGGAAGGGCTGTTCTTGGAGAAGATACTGGGGACACTTCTCTTGTTACACCTTTTACACTGTAACATAGAAGCCCGAGACCTCCTCCAACTGTTTTCCTCAATGGTAGCATCCCCTCCAGCTCCTGGCGCAGAGGTACACAGAGTTCTGCTCCATGGGTTAAGTTTTTGGCCACGTGGTTGGTGCCATGGGGACAGGTAGCAACATTTATGCTCACCAGGATTTTCAATGGGAGGCCCCGGGGCTGCAGTGCCCTTTCAGTGGGTATCATCTCCATCAGATGGCAGGGGCAGCTGGGATCTGTCCAGGTCACCCTGGAGTCATGGTGTAGCATGGGTACGGATAGGTGCTAAGCATTAGAGACTCTGCATGTCTGCCAGCAAAGACCATCAACAAAAGGCATGGTAACCTCAAATGGGAGAGCTGCCTGGGTTTTGTTTCCCAAATTCTTCCCACAGTCTCTCTCTCACCAAAGCAGTCTCTCCCTACCTTTTTTCCCATTTTGCCCAACAAAACTTTAACAGAATATATTTGCTTATGTCAACTTGAAGCAGCTGATTCTTTTGTTTTAATATTTATTCATTTATTTTAGGGTACGCAAAATGATGTGACAATGTGGCCTCAGTGTCATAGGGAAATCTCTGCTCCTTTGGAGACACTCAGATGTTTGCAGTAAATCTCAGAGACAGGATCTCCTCTCAAGAGTCCTCTCTGCAGAAGCATAGTGTGGACCCACAAGATTTAATTCATGATTACGATGCTGCACAGTATATAAAGGTGATTACAGTTCTTTCAAGTCCATCATATCTGGCTAAAAATTTTCCCAGATCACTTGACAAGTTATTTACACTACCTGCTTTGCCTCTCCAGGTGCTTAGTAGCATTGCACAAAAAACTTTCCTGTTTAAGCATTTAATGCCTCATCTCTGCCTGGAAGTCTTCAAGCCCAGGCTGGATGGAACTCTGAGAAACCTGATTTAGTAGGTGGCATCCCTGGCCATGACAAGGGGGATGGAACTAGATTATCTTTCCTGTCCCTTCCCATACAAACCATCTGTGACTCTCTGATTCTATGATTACTGTATACATGACAACTTAAAGGAAGAAAAAATATATTCATGCTTTCTTTTTCATATTGAGAAGAATTAAAAAAAACCTGAAAGAAAATTTAAATAAATCATCATATATTTTAGATGTTCAAAGCAGCAAAAGTAAGATCAGTCCTTCCTCCCCAGGACTCGGTCTGTCAACAAAGACTCAGACCAATTAGATTACTAAAAAAAAACCACTATAATGAGCAATAGACAGAAACATTGGACTACTTACCTACACATTTTTATAGCACTTTATAGTATCTTTTTCCCACTCAATACAGGTATATTGATAAGATGGGTTACTAATTAACGGCAGCTTGGCTGGCAGTCCTAGCTAACAAAAACATATTTTCCAAGAACTCTGCTGATTTCATAGAAAGATCTGAGGGTCATGCAAGGTGATGACCTTATTTATAAAGTCCTTATAAAAATTTAGATTCCATATACCTTAGAGATTTTCTTTTCCTTACCCTTTTTCCATGACTGTTCAACTTAACAGATTGTCCCAGTGTTTGAACATCTGGAATGAGTCATGTGTTCCTTTAACATGGGCTTCAATTCTAGTCTTTTATTTGACCCTTTTACCGAAAGAACAATCTAGCAGGGTTTCTTAAAACATAATGTTGTCTTCAGCTACAACACAGAGCAAAACTTTCTAAGTGGGAAGTTGATTCAAAAGGTTGTGTTGGTTTGATTAACTTGTTCATATTCAAATCAATGAGACCATCAGGGGAGAAAGGCCAACCTGAATTCAGATCCCTGAGACTTTCCCTTTGCAAAGGTCAGTCCTTCAGTAAAGATTAACCACTGTTATGTTCAGCTATTATTCTGTATTTCATATTTATGAAGATGTTTAATAAAGTAATACTACAACTGAAAGAAATATATGTAGCAAAAGTTAAGATATATTTTATATATTAAATTATATTTAAACATTTAGTATTCCAAAATATTAAAGGAATTTCATCCATTTAATTTAATTGCCTTTTACAAAGTACTGGGAAAATTTTCTATGGCTCTGGCAGCTATGAAACAAATGCATTTTAAAAATCTCTCAGTAGAAATTGCAAATATGAAAGACCAACCACTGACTATTTACAGAAGTGTTATGAATAAATGTTATTGACATCAGTGAAACAAGTCTGCATTTATGTTGAGAGACCTGAGATCAGGATTCAATTATTTGTTAATTAAATACTGATGGCTCTCAGCTGGTGCATGTATTTTCAAAGTACATATATTTTTTAATTTTATCATGTTTACAAAATACTGTGGGATATTACAGCAATAATTTGAAAAGTTTAACCTAATTGCAGAGACACTACAGAGTGCATGATTATTATGGCTTTTACCCTAAAGAATCTGTACAGAAAGCAATCTTGTATGAATGAACATATGTGAGTGAATTCCACAGCTAGTTTTTGTCACCTTTTCTCTCAAGAGCTGTTCAAGAAGCAGTAAGCATGAGAAATATAGTCTAGATCGTGAGGGGTTGTTTAAACATGCACAGGCCAAGAACTCTCCCAAGGCAACTAATGGTGGACAAAGCATCTTTAACCTTCCAGCTAACCCATGAAAACAGTGGTGAAAGGAAGATTCATATAACATAATCTCTCTGACCCCTTGCATGAAAACTTTTATCAATGCCAGGACAAAAGCTATCACTGGGTCAGGTTGTAAACCTGTTGGAGCTCCCCATGAAATCTGTAAGTCATCACTGACTAATTTAAATTTCTGGGTTTTTTCAGAAAATAAATTTTACATTGCTTTATTTCTGTCTCGTTAGTCATTCAGCTGAGGTCTTGGATAGACTAATTCTGCTGCTGAGGAAGAACCAAGTATTTCAGAGTAATTGACTTCAAATATTTCAGAGTAATTGAATTCACCCAGTGAAAATCTGTTGGATTAGATGGGACTGTAAGAATAATAGAGCTCTTTTGGGCTTCTTCCCCCTTCCTGCCAAGTATAGTGATCTTTAACCTAACAAAATTCAAAGGTATTGGTTGTACTATGCAGGCCAGTGCATAAATCCTTTTGTTTGTTTTTTCCAGTTTTAAGTATTAAATGTGCACAAACAGATGATCTGAGGCTGATCTTCACCTCTGGGCTTCCCTTTGAGCCCAAAGAGCACAGCTGCAGAAACTATAATTCCCCCAGAAAAAAAAAAAAAAGGTTCAACATTCCTTTAATTGAGCTTTTGGAGCAAAAATCTCGTTTTGGACGAAGTAATGATAGCTTTTCCCGTATGGCTGAGTTCCCAATCAGACAGACTATACAAAACTCTTTTCCTTTTGTACCAAATATGGAAGTTGTATTTGGGCTCAAAGCAGTTCCAGCCTACCTGATCTCCCATTCTGTTTAGTGCCTGCTAATCACTGATAAGGGAGTAAAACTTGGTACTATTCACTTTTGATATTGGAGAAACAAAGCACCTGCCTTTCCTTTCTTCTTAATCAAGTCTTTCTCCTCTTCTTAGGGAAGACTCTTTACATTTTTTCTTAAATACTTCTGAAGATAGCAGGAAGGTAAATACAGGCTACAACACATAGTGGTAGTTAGTATTCAGGCTTTTTATGTTGTTTTTTTTTTTTTCCATTAGGGAAGAAATTAATCATTGAGTCAGATATTTCTCTTGCATTCTTCTATTATGTCCTGGATGTAAATGTCATTTATAACATCTCAATTCCTATACACTGTCGAGCCTTAAGACCAGCAGTGGTTTTTTTAACCTGTAGTATTAAGACTCATAACAGCAAATATGCTACCTAAGTGTGAATTCTTTTGTTTTCATTTAGATGCACAGAAATACTCCTGAGTTTCTGTGCACTTCTTTAGTGATTTCGTTACTCTACACAGAAACACTCCTGTCATCTGAGACTCACTTCCCCAGCTGCACATTCAGATGACTGATAACTCACACTCTATATCTGAATCTTAACCAATTTATCAGAAAAAATGTGCTTTGGGCAGTGACTCTTACTCTTTCAGCTGTCTATTCCACACAGGAGCTTAACAGCTTTTCCAGTTATCTTGAGAGATGGGTAGATATCATAACCTTCAGATTTTTCTAAAGTTTCACCTAATCTGTTGTACAGAAAATACGGTTTTTCAATAGGAACTTTGAAAAGAATTTTTTAGAAGAAAAGAAAGACTTCAGATCACTTTTTCTTCGCGTGATACTATAGTGATAAAACAGTTTTCATAGAGTGACTTCTCCAATTGAAAAGTCCCAGTATGAGCACTTCCATTGATTTTCCAGATGGCATCAGACCCATCCTGGGTCAAATATAATCAAATGATAAACTGTGTTAGGCAGAGAGCACCTGTAGAAAAGCAGATGGGGAAAATCCAAGTCGCAATGAATTTTTTTCTTGTAAATTGTGGAGCAATATCCAGCTGATTACTTGTGGGAAGTTCTTAAAGGTTTGTGATAACTGTGTACAAATAAACATGGAAATGAATGTGCTATTTAAATCATAAAAATGCATTTCTGTTTCCTGAAAATCATACAGCTTTCAATAACTAACAAAATGGTTAGTTCTGATTTTGTAGCTGAAACTTGTTAGTATTGTCAAGCTTAGTTCTGTTGTAAAGTGTGAGAAAATATCTACAGTAGGTGTACAGTATCACCACATATATTGGCATACATTGATTTTATTGAGAGCTGGACCCAGAATGACATGGCCAGAGGTGGAAAGCTGACTAATTATATACATTCAGTATGCCAACAAGACCTATGTAAAGGTTTCAGCTGATACCCTACCTGCCGTCATAGCCTGAATTTAAAATGAATGATTATTCCTGAGAACAGTTTAAAATAGTCTTAAAGAAAACCAAAAATATTTTTAACAAGTAAAAACTAATTTCAAAGCAACTAAATGACACTAAAATATAAGCAGTTGAATGAATAGTTGAATAAATGCAGTGTGAATGGCTATCCCAGTTTTCTTTTTTTTCCAGCCTTGGTTATTTGACTACAGGGCAGGTTATATTCCAGCTTTGAGACAACCTTAGAAAATTTGTTTCTCTTTTTCAGCTATCCATTCTCCATACTAAACAAAATATAAAAAGCATCATTAAGTGAAGCCTGCTGCCTCAGGACAACAGCTTCCCACACAAGCAATTTCACTTAAAAGAAAGGGGGAAAATTTCTCTTTTTTGTCTATATGACTTTACAGAGTCCCCTTGACAGATTAGTCCATACTATTGTTAACTCCAAAAATTTAAATGCTTGGAAATAGGCTGCTACTTCTCCACAGATCTGTAAGATGAAAACAGTGTTGGTCATAAATTTGGAACATAGGGAAGACATTGCAGGCCTTGCAGAAAAGCACCATGGATGACAGGAGGAAGGTAGGAGACCGGCATAGCTGAGTAAGGACCTCCCGGTCAAACAGAAACGCAAGAAGGAAATACACAGGCAGTGGAAAAAGGTTATGCTTCCCAAGAAGAATATAGGGATACTTCTCTGGAGTGTATGGGGGGATCAGAAAATCTAAGGCCAAAGGATGTGAAGAACAATAAAAAGGACTTCTACATTACTTAGAAAAAGAAGACAAAAGAAATTGTACCTGTCTCTGATAAATAAGACAAGGGTCTTGAAGGAACCAGCAAATACAGTTACTAAGGCACTCTTCATCATATTTGAAAAATCACACCAGTTAGGCAAAATCATCAGTGGCCAGAAAAGGAAAACATCAGACCCATTTTTACAAAGGGTAAATTAAGGACCCTGGAAACTACCTGCTATTTACCTTCACTTCTGTGCTCGATAAGATCATTAAACAGATCTTCCTGGAAGATATGCAAGGCATACAGATAACAGGGGAGATTAGAGAGAGCCAACATTGCTCCACAACATTAAGCCTGACTAATCTGGTCATCTTCTGCAATGGAGAGACTCCGTTGGTGGGTAAGGGAAGAGCAACTGATACCACCTACTTCAGCTTCTGTCAGGCCTTTGCCATGGTCCCACAGAACATCCTTGTTGCCTGATTGAAGAGATACAGATTTGATGGATGGACAGTTTTATGGATGAGGAATTAGCTGGAATTGACTGGATGGCTGCATCCACAGAGTTGTAGCCAATGTCTCAAAGTCCAAATGGAGATGAGTAACAAGGGGTGACCCTTAGGGGCTCGTACTGTTCAATACCTTTATTAGTGGTACAGGCAGTACATGTACTAATAGGATGAAGGGCAACAGTCCTAAACTAAAAGAGCTTATATTTTGCCTAGATATAAGGAAGGAACTCTTTACAATAAAGGTAGTGACACATGGGAACAAACTGCCCATAGAAGCTGTGGATGCCCCATCTTCACTTTAAGCAACTTGGTTTAGTCGATGTCCCTGCCTGTGGCGGGAGAGGTGCAAGGAGATACTCTTTAAAGGTCCCTTCCAACCCAAATCCTTCTGCAATTCTATGACCAAATCCTCCAGCCTCTTCTGGTTCTCAACAGGTGGCCTGCCTCTGAGGGTCTTATGAATCTGAGCATTGGACTTATCCAACTGGACATCACTGAACACCAAGTTTCTGTAAAAATCCCAGTCTTTTCATTAGAAGTGTGTTGGAAGACCTCTGTTGGTTTACCAGTGTTCACTGGATCATCAGAAACACTGATGAAATATGTTAAACCAACCTTCAAACTATCTCTAAGACATATAAAAGTACTATATTGAATAAAAAAGATTCATCTAAGGCTGCCAAATTTGGTTACTTATCATGTAACTGCTATAAATACTGTATCATTTCAGCTTCACATCTAGATAGTCTTTAAATTTTCCTTTTATTTCAGAACATTTGGGTCAAAGAGCAACACAGGCATTGACACCTCTCTTAGATTTGTAATATTAAAATGTATCGTAGCAGATCTTGTTAAGTCCTGTTGAGAGGGACATTATACACATCCACATACTTTTATAATTTAAATAACAAGGATACCTGAAAGGTGAAACGAAAAAGCAGAGTACATGGACATGAGGTAGTCTTCTGACCAATATGCAGCTCTGCACTCATCAAATGAGGGTAAAATACCACTTTTCAAAATTCCAGGATTCTTTAGACATTGTACTCTAGACTTCACCTTTTCCTTCACTTGTGCCAGACTAGTGTAAACAATGGGACTTAAATCTTGTAGAAAATTCAAGTGTTTAATAGTTCATGAATGTAAGAGCTCCAACTTTGTTAACAGGAAATGATAAATTTTATTTGGCTTAATGAAAGGACTGTGCTTAAAAGTTCTAGTGGGGATATTTTCTTATTTGTCCTTCTGTCTTGCAACAAAGCCTTTTAGATACTTCAAGAGAATCGCTTTGTTCTGCTTTCCCTATAATTTTACTAAAATTTCTGTGGAAAACCAAACTGTGCTGACAAAGCAAGTATGACTCTTGTTTTATCAAACTGCACAGCCCTTATCCAACCCTCAGTTCACGTACTGATAGGAAAGTGGGAAAGCTGCAACTTATACATAGCCTTTCCAATAATTACCCTCCTCAGCTTTCAATACTTCTTCTGACTACAAGGCTTCCAGATGACATTTTAGCGATTCTTTTCATTCCCAATAAATAAAAAAGTCTATGCTTTTTGAGTACCCTGTAGGCTGAAAACGATGCCAGGACCTCAGCACTGCAAGAAGCCATGTCTGTTACTATAGAAATGCAGCAGATCTGCAACTTGATCTGCAGATCTGAAACTCAGGTCTAGTTCACAATTAAACATGGCTAAAAAATTCTGACAAAGAATATTTATTCTCTCGTTTAGTCATAATTCCTTAACAGGGTCAATAGAATATAACCAAAAGCTTGAAAATTGCACAACACATAGGAAATGCATCAGCCAATTAATAGTATACTAAATCTAGAATCATGATCTCTAAAATTATAATAGCAGGAAAATTAGTAACACAGTTCTGGCACAAATCTTTGGATTATTTTTTTTGTTCCTGCTAAATGTGTGATATCTTCAATATTCATTAACACTTTTGCAAACTCACTTATCTATGCATTACCTAAGAACAAATGCCATAATACTGGTTGAAACAGTAGATTGCTTATCATGTACATTTGATCACATTCAGTGGCCCAAAGGACTGATGCAGTAATAAAAAGATGTGCCTTTACCCACCAAAGAACAGGCTTTATACTGACAAAATATTTTTACAGTGTCTAATTTTTTTCATTGACTGAATGGTATGTTATTCCTGTAATATCAATTCCACTGAGAATTTAAAATTTGAGACTCAGCATAAAAATAAATCTGATAAAACCACTTCATTAATATATTTATTTAGAGTATAAATATACCTTGCATTTTAAAATTTGTTAAAGTTCTTATTTTTTAAAATGGTTTTACAGAGTTGCTTTTTAAACCTCTAGCCATGCTTTGACTTCAGTGTCTCAAAACAGGAGGACATTTAGATCAATGACTGTAGACAAATCCTAGAATAAAGCCAAATAACTTGCCACTATTGAAGACAATCCTGATATTGTCAGCAATTTCAAGAAAGGGATGCATGGAAACTCCATCCCAAGAAAGGGATGCAATTTCAAATCAGGGATGCATGGAGATCAGCAGCATGAACATATATACTCCACAGCATATACTCTAATACTTTGAAGTATTTATTGCCTCAGATGCTATCCCATTTATTTCAAAAGGATATCACAGAAAATAAAATACTGACCGTAGTCAAACTATATTTGTCTCCATATTTTACTGACAAATTTCATGACTGAGTGATCTTGATGTTAAAATTATACTCAGGACATTTAAGCATTGATCCTTGATGCATTTTATAGGAGCAAACAATAATATCTTTATAACGAGGCAGCAAGCAGAAAATGATCTTGCTTCACCATTAAGATAGGTGCAGCCAAAATTCCTGTAAGATAAAGTCTAAAGTCTTACTGAGTTCTTTTCACACTCCCTATTTCTGTCAAGTTGCAGTGACATTTGCTCAAATTATTTTCTTCACTTGTGATCTGCTATTGATTCATAGCCTTTTTTGTGTGTAATGAAATGGTAGCTCAGGTTGTATAAAGCAAAAGTAAGTTTACTAGAGCTGGGCAAAAGTTGTGTTCAACCAAAAGTCATTGGTTCACCAAAACTGTTACCATATGCTTGCTGAATAAGGAGAAAAAAGGAAGGAAAGTCATGAGCTAAACCTAATGAAAGAAAAGGTGAACATTTTTAGTATTTCACTTTAATCTTTCCATTTTCTCTGTGTTTAAATGATTCTTTCTTTCAACATTGACCAGGTTTCATTACAAGTCCATAAAAAACCTAATATGAAGTAATATTTTTCATTTTTAAATGCAGTGAAGTGATTTTTTCTGAATTTTGCATTTCACTGGTGATACCAAAATTGCTTTCACTTCAGAGTGCTCTCAAAACTATTTATTTCTTTTTATCATTTTGTTCAGTGGATCAAAGGACAGTTTTACACAACTTTGACAGCATTTGACAACTTTGACTTTTTCTGATTATTTCTTCATTTACTTAGCAAAGAAATCTATTTATCTGTGTGACACATTAAAAAAAATTATAAGTTCTGGATAAGAAATTTTGCTTATAATAAAATAAGGTAATATTCCATGTGGTTTTACGCTGCATTCTCTCTAAGACATTTATAGTTGTAGAAGTAACTCATCTTCACCATCTTCCAGACCTGGCAGTTTCTATAGCAGTGGGAGATAACTCTTCAGTTTCAAAAAAGAAAACTCTATATTAAATAATATTAATGCCTCCTGAGCATGATTCTGATAGTATTTTCAAGTTATGAAAGCCACTATACTCCTGTTTTGTTATAGTGGCTCCTAAGATACACAACTGCTGACAGAGGAAGTGCATTAATGATCGATGTGTGTGCACATTTGTGTTTGCATTTTCTCCCTATAGTCCTCATCCCTTACTGTTCAAGAGTGACAAGGTCACAAAGACACAGAGGTCTCCTGTTGTTGCCATCAGCAGTACTGTGTCTGGGAAATAATGCAGGAGAAACAACGAAGGATTCATATGAAACATGGCCCAGGTTTTGCTCTCCTTCCCCAGACTTCCAAAACAATTTTTTAGTTCAGGCAAGTAATATATGGAAAATAAAAACTTGCAGTTGTTTGGACTGATGTGAAACTAAATAAATCTTAGCAACAAAATGCTCATGTAGACAGTCATTTCCATCATATAATAGCTGGAAAAAGTTGTTTCGGGAATACTATCTGGAATAAGCAATGGGAATTCGCTACAAAAACGTAAACATTGCTAAACTGCAATAGTCAGTGAAAAATTACTTTTTATTTTTTATTTAAGTCAGATGAAAGAATATATTCATCTGTATGGACTAATTTTCAGTTAAAAAAAAATAGAAAGGTTTTTGTTGCTGGAAAAAAAACTGAGTGCGACTTACACTTCATGTTGCCAGCTCCTGAGAATTTATCACAAATCTTATGATATTCAGTACTGGTCTGTAATATATCTTGATCTTTAAACCAATCACAAAATTTCTAGGGACTTATTTTTTTGGGTTTGATCACCTGTGGACTGCAATACTAATGTATTAGCTGTCCACAGCATCAGAGCAGTACAGCCACTTCTCCTTGCACAAAACTCTTCATAAATCTTCCACAAGCTGCTCTGAACTAAGACCCTAGAATCCAGCATCTCACCCATACACAACTTACTTAACTCCACATCCTCTAAGAACCAAGATTTCACCTGTTTTACTCGTATAGAGAAGTAGAACGTCTTTTAGCTTTGGTTGCAGCCGTTGATGTCTTTCAAATTTACTGTAGTCCTGCAAGTTATGGGTAGTCTTTGATTTAGAAGGAATGTTTTCAGTCCTCACTTACCATTCAAATGTGAAACAGTGGGGTTGGAAGCCTTTGGATCAATGTCATTTGACATGTTCTGCTTGGTTTTTTATAAGCAGTTTACAATTTTCTCATGCACACTAGCGATTCAAAATTGATGCTTATTTTGTGCAAATGCTTTGTAATCTTTCAATTGTACTCTATCACATCCTTCCCAGCGTATGAAATCTGAGCCACTCCAGATATTTCAGATGAGACAGTGCTCACAAAACATTACTTTCGCTCCCCATCTTTTGACCACAGCTTTTAGAACCCAGATTTCCCCCTACAGAGGTGCCTTGCACAAAACCAAAATTAGTTTTCCATTAGTATCTCCTAAGATTCAATGTTCCTGCAAAACCTATGATCAGTAATTTCGTTCCCTACAATACCCACAGACATTAAACACAAAAGGAGGCAGAGCAAGGGAAGTAAACTACTGTGAACATATAGGCTTCTTTTGTAGACGAGAATAGGGGTTCTGACTCAGCAGACCTGCTGGAGGAAGGTTACACTTTAAGTGCTTGATTAAACCCATGGAGGCTTTTCAAGAATATTTAGATGCTTAAAGAAAATTTGTGATATTTTGAAGTTTTAACATTCATGGAAGAATGCCACACACCACAGAAAAACTAAAGCCATCATGGTAGGATTACAGAATTAATAATTATCATAAATTACTATACCATCACTGACCTGATGGGTTTTTTTCTTATTATTGTTTAGATATTAACCTATTGAGTGGAAAAGTTAATCCCACCTAGATTTAGCTAACTGCAAGTTGTTATCTAGACTAAGATCATCATCTTCTCCTCTGTGCAGTCAGTGGAGAGAACTCAGGCAATACACATTCCCAGGAGGACGCTGTTCGTAGCTGACCAGGAAGGAAGTTTACACCACTAGCTTCTCTTCCAGGCCCAACAGATGGTGAAATCAGATCAAGAACTTAGGAGAGATGGGTCAAAACATCACAGACAATTTTCTAATGTTTTTAGTTAATAAAATTCTGCCGGGCAGTAAAATCCTATGTGCTATGACGCTTTGAAACAATTTGCAGAAGAAAACCTGCTAATGACCCCACAAAAAAATCACCAAAAGTGGGAGAACTACAGTCAAGTCTCCAACTGATCAGGATTTGCGTATAGAGAAAAAGATTATGTGCCTCAAATATGTTTCAAATGTTGGGAATGTATCCTTCCTCACACCAAATTTGTCCCAATTCCCACCTATTGCCAAACAGAATAAATATAGCTTTGATGTCAGGCAAAACCTTTTTTATTTTTGCTTCTAATGTGACGAGATCCTCAAAAACAAATAGCTTGACCAGCTCAAGGGTGTATCAACTTGACTCACATAAATGAACAGTACAAAGTAATAATATAATGTGCCACATTTCTTTTTACATCAATAGAAAATAGATTTCAAAGAGCATTTCCAAGAAAAATCATGTGATTCAGAAAAGAGGGAGACCAAGAGTCAAGAAGACTGCGTTTCATTTTTTTTTCTATCCTCCTGCTTATCAGGTGACATAGGAAAAGTCACTATCTCTGGTTTTACCTTGACCACTAAGATCATAAGCTCTTTGGGATGGGATATGCTTTTCCTGGTGATTGTTTAATGCCTAGCAGAAAGAGGTGTCTAGAGGAACATAAAGGTTAATAATAACTAAAGAAACATCTATTCAGTGCATAAAACAGAAGTACGCCACTGAGTATTGTTTGACTTCTAACTGCAGAAAGAAATATGAATGAACATTCTATTAAACGCATACATCTAATATAAGAAACTGAACTAAGTATTTTTCTACTTCCCTCCAGGAGTGGAACTGAAATCACTGACATGGACATACAGGTGAACATGTGTGCGTAATGTCCACTGGTGTCTTCTCTCTCTACTAAACTTCCTCTCTTGCTAGGAAGTTTTTTAGCTTTTATTATTGCAGAAATTTATATTCTTACATTGAAAGGAATGGAAGAGATCAGGGTTACCTGATTCATAGCCTAAGGCAACTGAAAAGGGTGGTGAAGGGAAGAGATTTACTACCTGTGTGGCCACTGAGCCACACAATAACAATGGATCCAATAATAAGATTAGAAAGTGTAAAAGTCTTCTACACGAAGTGGTTCAACTGCTTGGCAGATCAGGACTGTTCCCTAAAGCATACTCACTAATGCGTTGTCCAGATAAGTTTTAAACATCCCTCATAAATGTGTGTAGTGTGCACAAAATTTTCCTGTATTGTAATATTCCTGCCGGGACTGGCCAAAAATCCAAACTTCCTGCTTTAGTGTCTGTACCACCTAGGAAGAAATTTATGAAATGTTTTGGTCCTGCTGCTTTCCGGTTGTTTGGGCATCAGGGAAATACAAAACTAAGTCAGTTGGATCCTGTAAGTCTTCTTTTCCTGTTGACTCTGGCACAAAAGTACATATTTTGGAGCTGGAAAATTGAGATGTTCTCCCTGCACACAAAAGTGGGGTAAATTTCATGACAGAGAATCAGCCAGTAAGGAAAAAACATTCCTTTACTTAAAATATTGGATAAATTTTACTGTGAGGGGGATGATATGGAATGGTCTCAGCATTCTGTCATTTTGTGAAACCGCAAAGGAGAATGTGAGGAAAGCAAGAATAGCCATGCTTACTTGGAGTCTATGGACAAGGATGAGTATTTGACCATGTGGGCAAAATAAAAGTATATATCAGATATATCAGTATATAACAGATGCCATTCAGAAGCTATCAAAAGTGGGAAATGTTCCGTTAGAGGCTGGTGTCTGGATAGGAAAAAGTCCAGATGGGAGGGGCAATATTTGGCAGAATTTTTTTCCTTGTAAATAAAATGAAAAAATGAGTAATTCCTGACAAGTGTTTCTTTCCAGAACAAAGATACCGGACGGAAAATTTCTTGTATGCGTGCCCAAACAATACTGCTCGATTTCTAAAATCAGAGAGGCCATCATCAATGTCCTTGAGAGGAACCTCCCGCAGGGGCTGCAAGCTGAGTGTAACAAAATGACCTCTTCATGTGCAGCCTCCTCCAGGTTTGCAACCCTGGAGCAGCTCTCTGTTGGTCAGCATTGTGTGGTTTATCAGCCTGGAGCAATTTTTACTCAAGAATTCAATGGAAGGGGCTGGAAAGAGCTGCTCCAACAGGAAAGTTGGCCTTCACTGCTTGGGGCTCTGGCAGACACCTCATAGTTTCACCGATAGTCTTACCACTCATTCATCACTACAATGACATCTGTGTGCAACCACACATGAAACAATTAAGACACTTAATTTTTCATTTAAAAAAAAATTATTTGAATTTCCTAGCTCAAGATACTAATAACCACTATTCATAGATTTTGCTTTAAAATATAAAATTTTAAGACAAAAATACTGGTGAATTAATGAAAATGTATTCAATTGATTATTGTATGTTAGTTCTGGAATTGGCCCTGGTTGTGTGTTTAAAAATACATCTCTTCAGTGGGTAGGAGACAGAATGCTTAACTAGCAAAGCAAGAAAAACATTAAGACAAGCATGCTATTGGTTGAGCTGTCAACAATCGTTTGCTGAAGACTCTTTCATAGTATGAGATGGACCAATATTTCAAGAAACAGTGCATGGATTTTGCCACTTTCAGTGGCTTAGATAAATACAGTTATGATATGAACATAAGGCTAGCAAGGAATTAAAAACAGGATTATTTTTTATAGCAAATTTCCATCAGATTGTGCTTGAAAGAAAGAGAGATTCCATGCTCTCAGGAATCCTTGCAGCTCAGCTCAGCTCAGCTTAGCTCTTCCCTCACGTCACAACCAGCTCACTGCAATGACTAACAGTAAAAAGTGAAAAAAATCCTTTCTCCTCTGGTAAATCTATGCCTGATATTCCTTCACTTTTAGGAATACTGATATGCCAATGAGAGAGTCACACAAGGTTAGTAGTGGAGTACTCTATGCTTGCAGGTATAATGTTGATGCACAGTTTATTTCACATAAAGCTATGCAAGGTTTGATCTAATCTAATACTGCTCAAAAATCTACCTTAAGCAAAGCACTAAATGATGGGGCCTTTGTTGTCTAGTGTAATGTACCTGTGTTGGGTGTCAATACAGGTGGAGGGGTAAAGGGCTTGAGAGCAGCCCTGTGGAGAAGGACTTGGGAGTGCTGGTAGATGAGAGGCTGGACATGACCCAGCAATGAGCACTCACAGCCCAGAAAGCCAACCCCATAATGGCTGTATCCAAAGCAGCGTAGGCAGCAGGGCAAGGGAGGAGATTCTGCCCTTCTGCTCTTCTGCTCTGCTCTCCTGAGGCCCCATCTGGAGCACTGCATCCAGCTCTAGGGCCCCCAGCACACTAAGGATGTGCACCTGTTGGAGCAAATCCAGAGGAGGGATACCAAGGTGATTAGAGGGATGGAGGACCTCTCCTACCAGAAAAGGCTGAGAGAATTGGGATTGTTCAGGTTGGAAAAGAAAAGACTTTGAGTGACCTAATTGTGGGCCTTCCAGTACCTGAAGGAATCCTACAGGAAAAATTGAGAGAGACTATTTAAAAGAGAATGTAGTGACAGGACAAAGGGAAATTAATTCAAACTAAAAGACAGAAGATTTGGATTAGATGTTTGGAAGAAATTCTTTATTGGGAGTGTGGTGAGACACTCGAACAGTTTGCCCAAAGACGTTATGGATGCCCCATCCCTGGAAGTGCTGAAGGCCAGGTTGGTTGGGGCCCTGAGAAACCTGGTCTAGTGAAAGGTGCTCCTGACCATAACAAGGGAGTTGGAACTGGCTGGTCTTTAAGGGCCCGTCCAACCCAAGCTATTCTATGATTCTATAATTAAATGTCACTAGGCTCTTTAGAACATGAGCTAATTCCATTGTAAATTCCCTAGAGCAAAAGCATCTCCTGTGGACACACTCTGTGCCTAATCAAGTGGGTAAAACTAATTGGTACTAAGGTTTAATAATAATAATAGCAACAGCAACAACAACTTGCAGACTTGCAGATAGATCTGAAAAGGGCCTATAAGTAATCACTATTAGAAAGTTTTTAAATTGATGAAAAATTGCTGAATATTTATGCAGATTGGCTCTTAGATCTTAAACTGTATCTCAGTTAATATCTCAATAAATTTGAGATTCAAATAAATAGCTCTTCAGTGTTACATAGTAATGCATGCATAAGTGTAATTTATTAGTTGTCAACAATAAAATTTCAAGAAGAGGTAATGATCCCATTAATGCAAAATTCATATCTATTAATAAAGAAAAGCTCTGATGAGGCGGCAACTCTCTTCTCTCTCTTGAAATTATGTTATAAAGGCATTCTCCAAAAAGTTGAATTTGGGAGACTGCTTCCTTTACTTCTTGAGGGAGACAATAGCAAAACAGTTGGACATTTCCCCAAGCAAACACAAGCCTTCATTCATGGAAATGAATAGGGCAAGTCATTTTGACTGGAACACCTCTCTCAGCTTCTCACTTTGGAGTTCAGATGAAGTAACCAAAGTCTTCACCCAGTAAATGCACAAGGCAAGCAACTCTCCTCAAATCTGTAGTAAATATCCAATAACAAAGAGCAGGGCCACAGGCAAAACAAACAGGAGGACCCAGCCATCTGGGCATGCTAATGCTTCAGAAACCTCCTAACAGGCATGAAGTTATGATTGGAACACAGACTGCAGCCTGTCAGTAGTTCTTCTAAGGTCAACATGCTTACGGACTGGCACTTACATAGCAACGTTTTCAACCATGTCAGCGTCTGACGAGTGTCTTAAATTTCCCCTTAATTTCTCAGTGCAGGGACAATTAACCATGAATTTGGAAATCTCTGCTTTGTGGACATATTTACCTACTTTTTCAGAACGCTTTGCAAAATAAATCTTTTTGTAACACAGAGCCGCTTTAAGATTGTTTGGATACGGAGAGATAATACCTTCTGCATGCACAGTGGGAAAGGTCCACTTTGGGACCCTAATTTAAAGAGCTAATACTAACGGAACAAAGCACACACATATTTGCCTTTTTTAGTGCTTTTCCTTGGCTACGGTAGCACTGAATGGTCATGCTAAAAACATTGAGGTTGAAAATTAAATTATTTTGCCTACATGTTTTTACTGTTGCTTCTATACTGTTCCAACCCAGCCCATAGTCAGGAAACTAACAACTTTCAGAGAAAATGGCACTATTCTTTGCCGTTTGCAAGGACCTCTCCCTGTTAGCTATAAACTGGACAAACCTTAAATGCTTCCCGGAGCTGCTGATAAGCACCCAATACCTCCGAATGGCTTGCATTTGCAAAGCTAGAAGGGAAGTCTTGTAAAAAGTCTTTCCTGTAATTCCAGACAATTCCTGTTTAAGGTCAAGCCAGAAATTCTTCACAAATAGTTTCTCTCGGGGTACAGAGGTATTTCCTTTTCAGGTTCTGGCTAGGACCCAAAGTGCAGAAGAATGAGGAAAAAAACCTAATGATAATCACAAAGTTAACCAAAAGCCTCCTATCTCAAAAACGCTCCCACTAATACTTGCACTACAGTTTGGCAGGCACTCATTAAAATCTGGTATCAAACTGATCATAGTCAAATGTGATATCTTAACATATTCCCCATAGCAACAGCCTCATAGGTATGGTACCCTCTGACTTCCAGTTGCCTCATTTTTATCTGGTAGTTTTCTATCTCTGCTGATAAAGCATTTTATTAAGAAATGAAAAGTATTTTTTCATTTCAGTCCATATTTGCAAAAGATGTGCAGTTGCACATCTTTTCCACATTGTCAAATTTGCTACTTACTCACTAATGTGTGGGGTATCTTCGTGCACTTTTCTCTTGGCTCCAAACACCAACACCAGCGTCAGTAGATAAATGGGGATCCTAAAGATCTGTAGTGAAAGCAGACATATTTGTTCTCACTTTCTGGCTACTTTCATTAACTTATTTTATAAACCTCTTGACATTATTTTAGCTTTTTCCAACGTGGCAGTGAATGTATGTACCCTCTTCATTTTATTTACCAGAAAACAGTAATCAAAGGCAGATGGACCATCTGGATCAAATGTCAAGTTCTCTAACATGTAAGCCCAAGAAATCTGAGCTCTGAACTATACTTTGACTGCAGTTCTGGTTTGGATTTCAGGTAAATAATTTAAAATAGGAATACTGTGCCAACATAAATCAATTTCCTGTGTTATTTTTGTGTTTAATGTAACAGCAAGTGCCTCATTCCTGAGTGACATGATGAGACCACAACATAGCAAGGGCAGAAATACCCCCCAATAAGGCTTTGGCTTGGCTTCCTGATTCCTTTCAAAATGAAGCTTGCCAAAAGGCTCATGTATGGCTAAACCAGAACCCATCAGAGACCTCATCATGGGTTAAGTATTGTGATTTTCAGGTCATCTGTTTCTAGTTAGAGCAGGAGAGGAATGGAAAGTATGAATTCAAGGCAACAAACCCTGACTCCGCTTTTGTCACCAAAAATTTACTCTTATAGCCCCAAAGGTACATTGATTTAGGTTCAGTATTTTATTTCACTTCATCATACTTTGCTGTTTCGTATAGTCACAGGCAGTAAAAATTCTCCAGCAACATCTACCCCATTAGAGGCCATTGTGTCAGGGCCCATTCTCTGGGTTTGGTTGTGTGGTGACTGGCCCACAGCCATGCTTTTAAAGTCTCCTACCTTCCAAGGCAGGGTGGCTGCATCCAGATTATTTGTCAGGATTGGTTTATGCTCCCCAGAACATCCCTGCGAGAGCACCAGCTGGTTAAGGGCAAAATTATGCTAGTCATTAGACAGCGTAAAGGCTGTGACGTGGCATTCTGAATTTATTAACGTAGGTGTAGACTAGAAAGCCTTGCATCCAGCTGGATCTTTTCCTTACTGAGAAGGAGGAAATATCAAACGTAATACACTCCGAAGGCACACTTCTTCTGTTAGTGGTTGTATCATTATTGCTAACATACATGTGATGTTCACTGGAAATGCATCCAGTAAGTAGAACTTTCTTCTGTAAATGCAGTTATTTACCTCAATGAGTATAAATTCCCTCCTTGAAGACCATGTGATTCTGCTCAGAGTGTTGAAACCCTTAAAAGAACCAATTTTCTCATAGCTTTTTTGAGATCTCCTTTCTCAGTAAACAAGAAAGAAAAAAAGCTTTTCTGAACTTCCACCTCTGTTTCTGACTGGGAAATGAAAATGCAAAGAAATATACAATAATGAAAAAGTTGATTAAAATAAAATGGATTCAGCTAAAATTTTTACTTTAATTGAAGCTGATTTTGTATTCCTTTAGATGAGCTCCTATGTTATCTGAAGGCTTTGCCAACAGCAATGTTGTCTGGTGAACTACTAGAGACTGTCATGTCACCCCTATACACTCAGAAAATAAAACTGGCTTATGGTCTGGATATTTCTAAATTACAGTCTGGGTTGGAAAATTACTCTCAGTTGATCATTTTAAGGGCTTTAGGAAAACACCTTTGATATAAGCAAAGCGTTTAAGAAAATAAAAAATGCATTCAGATTTTGCAGTCTTCCCATTAGACAGTTTATTTATTTTAATTTTTAGGAAGAGTAGGAGCAGGCTTTATGCAAAAGGCTGTGCGTATTAAAATTTATTTCACAAGGCTTAATATGGCTTGGTCCTAGTCTACATGGTGGAGAGGAGTTGTGCTATAACCCTGGGCTGTTCCTTCAGAGCTCCACTGGTATGGCACATCACAGCTCTGGGATTTGCCCTTCCTAAATTACTTGGAAAGACAATGACATTCTTACAGGCTGTAGAAGAGAAAGCCAGAAATTACTGTGTGGTTAAGGGGGAAAGAGGGAGGAGGAATTCGTTAATTGATCTTAGACTTCTGCTTTAGGATGAATCTACAGACACTACGGGAGATCCCTACTTGTCTCTACATATTAATATGACTGTAGAGCATAACTTTTCAGATGGAGCCTACATTTTTGTTGTCCAATGTTAACCAAGATCAATCCCACTTTGCATTTGGAATGAAGATATGCACACACGCACATGCATGCCTTTGTGTGGGCACATGTACAAATATATTTGCATATGCATCTTTCTTTTCTTTCTTTGGCTCCTTGAGTTTGTTGCTTCCCTTCACAGGTGCCATTTTGCACAGCAACATTATTTCCCTTTTTCCATCAGTGAAGAAGTCATGTGTTTGCCTTTAACAGCTATTCACAGAAAGTTATTACAGGCATAAGCATAGTTTCCATTTCAGATTGAACAGGCAAATATGATACTTGTTTAACCACTTTTGACACTGAGGAAAAAAAAATGCCAGTATTCCAGCCTGTTGTTCTGATATACCTTCTTGTCTGTTATTCTGCATATCATATATCCGTAGTGTATGTAAACCATAGGCCAGAACCTTTCCTGCCACACACAGAGGCAGAAGTGGACAGGGGATGCCCAGCAGCAATCATACCCCAGGCTCTCTCTACTCCCTCCATCCTTCTGGGAAGACCAACCAAAGTATTCTCACCCCCCATTCTGCTGACAAACTGCAAAACACTATAATCACCAGGACGAACCAAAGTATATACGGCTTTCAGCAACCAGACAGTGGAGACAAATGGAGCAGGAGAGACCATAACCATGCTCGTATTTCTGTATTTAATCCATAATTCCAGATTTAAACTTTTATGTTTCCATTGGTTTGGATTTTTGCTTTATGAAAGGTCAAAAATAACTTTGTGGGAAGCAAATATTAATAATAAGCTAAATATTTATTTTTTAAAAAACCTAAAATATATGCCTAATTAAAGATTTTTGTCAGCTCCCAGAATATGCTAAAGTTTGTAACTGCTGCTCCGCCAGTTCCCATCACATGTTAGAGAACTTAAAAAAGCAACACTCCTACATAAAATTTCACAGTGAAGAAAAACACTGAATTTTCCTTTAAAAAGCATTTTTCTGCCTTCGTATCTCTGCGACATATTATTTGGAACCATTTCTGCACATCCAAAGCTCAGAATACTGCAAAGCCATTAGCAGTAGCTGCAAAGGAATGGCAAATAAAACACTGAAAATATACCAACCTTGTGTGTCATATTTCAAATGTCAAAACTGATTTCTTTAGCTACTATTGATTTCTTTTCTACTACTTCAGAAAAATCTTAAAAGTAAACATTAGGCAGATAAAATGAATTTTATCTATTCTTAGGATGCTGTGTAACTAACAAGAAAAAATAATATAATGGTACATTTTTTTTTACCGTTCTGGAGGAAAAAAATACAGAAGAAAAACAGGCATAATGCAAATTACAGTACCTCCACTGCAACAGAAAGAAGTGTCGTCATCAGGCAGGGTAAATCCTGGCATTACACTGGCTGATTTTCGGTTTGGTCTTCTACTGACTGTTCCTCACATGCAGACATGAATGTTTATAATAGCAGCCTTCAAAATGGCACACTTCTTTCTGTCTCCCATCTGCTCACCTCCTTGGAAAGACAAACAGACAATTAACCAAATATTTCTCACTAGAAAATGCTCTTTGGTCAAGTCTCAATCTCTAATACCTTCACAGAATTTACCTCTACAGATTTCAATGGGGTTTTTTTAATTGGTAGAAACTTCAGCTTTTCGTAGCATTTCTGTTCTGAATCTTTTTATTTAGAAACAGAATTATATATAAAAAGTGTAATAAAAACTTTTTTGTAAGAGAAATATTTTAATAAATTAAACACTTTGCGACTACTGCAATAACCCAGTCAGCACCGTTTTAGCTAATAAAATTGCAATTAAAAAAAACTGTAAAAAAATAAACAAATAATGGCAGTAACTATTCATGGTAATTCAGAATGGAAATTTTGAACTCTTGGAAATCTACCTCAGACGGGGATGGGTCCTTCTTCCCAACAGGATGTACAAGTGGCAATCCAGTCAGCCCTTGAGTTACCTGCTGACCACGTATATTGTTTCCTTACATTCATGGACGTTTAATACAGAATAGAGACTAAAATCTAGACTCCTGCTGCCATGTGTTTGAAGTGCTTTATCCTGCAATTTACAAACTAAAGCCATTCTTTACAAAAACTCGTGGGAGGGGAGCCATCTAATGTGTATAGAAAAAAGAGGAAAAGGTTCCCTGCACTGTAGGAAAATAAACATGTATGTAAGTTGTTTATCTTTCTCTTTGAGACAATGTAGCTGTAAATGCCTACACAGAACAAACAATAATTGTGCTTTCGTGTGAGGCATTGCAGCCACCACTTTGCACAAGAATTAATATAATGTTTATATATGTCCAGAGCAACTGAGAGTAATTTCTGGCCACGTGGTAAATACTGCTTTTTCTTCTAATCTCTTTCTACTTTGTTCTCAATATTATTTGGTATGTCAAGAAATGTGCCAAGATGAAAGGCCAATTTACTCAGCTAATACATTCCCCTGCTCTACGATCAGTTCAGTTTGAATGTGGACATTTTGAACACTGCCTTTAGGCCCCTTCCAATTACGGACAGATAAACTTCTATTTAATAGAGCTATTTAGTATCACAGTCTGCTCATGACCTGTCCAAGTTAACAAGGAGCTGGTCTACGGGAAGGCTTCACATAGATGGCTCACATATATAGTGAAGTTACGCTCTGTGGATATCTTATAAGGTTAATGGTGAAAAATGGGGTGGTTCGTGACTTCTCTTTTCACAGGGAATAGCAGTAAGAGCTATCTCGGTTTAGTAGAGCAGTAAGGGAGGAGCATGGCTAAAACTTCTGCTTCTTTGTGTCCATTTGAGTCCTTTTCTATAGGCAAGACAATCTGGTTATGACCAAAAGCTCCTCAATTCAATCCGCAGGCCTCTTGCCTATGTATTCTTGCAATGATGTTAAATTAAACAATCCTGATGATGGTTTCAAAGGGAAAAAAAAGCAAATTCTGCTTACTTTCGTACAGACAGGAATTACAACTAGGCTTTTTATCAGCAGTTGAGCAAAATACTAATATAGAAATGGTTTCTCAGTTCCTTCAGGTTTATGTCAACAGACTGCCCAGCCAGGGGAAATTCTTTAGCAAATATGAAAAGCCTGTGGTTCTCTGATGTAAGTAATGCTTTGCTCTTTCTGCCTCACTAGATTTTGTGGTTTTTTTCTGATGGTTTTTGGTAGATGTCTGTTATGTCAGTAACACATTTCCTGTCTAAAATTGGAATAGCCATTAAATTATAAGCTCCAGAAGTATCTTAAAGTAGCTTCCCCGAGGAGACAGCACAGCCATTTCCTTCACAGGTAAAGATAGAGTAGGTTGTTTTCCAATCACTAAAAATTTACTCTGTAGTTCCAGTCTGTGAAGAAATCCAAAAGCAGAGATTTTATTTTAGAAGAACATTATGCTCCTACAAAGCAGCAGTAGTAATAATGATGATAATAATAATAATAGGAGTGGTTTACAAGGTTTACAACCAGTAGCTGGTTGGCCTTCACTTAAGCTCTGTGATGACATTTATATGTCAGTGATAAAAATAACTATGGAGAGTAATGTTACATAATGCAGAAAAATAAATCCACAAAAAAGGCAGTTTCCTCTAATGGTGGCCTCAATGTTACATGAAGTGTCTGAACCCAACATGGGCTTCATTCAAACTCCCTCAGTCAGTGGGACCCGAGTCTCTGTGTTCCTGTCTGGGAGGTCCCCTGTGTGCCTGTGCACATAAATCACTTCAATCTCCACAGCACTGAGCAGCTGAGTACGAGGTACCACATAAACCCCTTGGGCTCAGCCAACCAGGTGTCCCCCTCTAATTTTGCCTGTGTGGTGTGACCCATGCAGAGCTCTGGGACTCATCCAAAGAAAGGCATAGAGCCATAAAATAGACCAGTCTTACAGGAAGGGTCCCCCAGAGAGATCTGCTGCTGATGCAGAAACCCCTGGAGTGCTGAGTCCAGACTTGGTGTCATTCCTTTACCCTCAAGGACATAACGATGTGCTTCAAGAAAGCCATAAATAGCATCTGTATGAACAGTCCCCAAGGTTAGTGTCTCCAAAAATGAACTGATAACACTCTAAGGCAAAGCTTTCTTCCCAAGAAGGCAGAAGGTGTGCATACGCAGCCACTGAATCTTTCTGTTCACCTATTTGCATTAGAAATTTCTTCTGAAGATTAGACTTTTTCAAAGAAACCTCACAAAATGTCTCTATGTTTCCTCTGTGCATCTGATCTTTCAAGAAGACATGGTTGTTTAGTGATAGGTACTGTCTTATGTGTTTTAAAACCATATCTACATGCAGGGTTTCACCTCATGAAAAAAAAAATTAAAAGTCTTTCATGCCAGTGCTAATATTACATTAAATAAGGAGTATCTTCGTGATCACAGTAGCACATTGTAAAGAAATAGATGTGTATAACACAATATCCTATTAGTTCAACTGGTAAGTACTAATAGGCTTTCAATTTATAAGAAGCAACCTCTTCTCTAATTCTAAAAAAACCAATTTGTTGTTGAACTGCTAATAGCCATGCCCACCCAGACATGTTATACCTCTCTGAGAATGAGAAATTGAAGAATAAATGAACATTGTACCTGTCCTGACTTTTCTTCTAATTCCACTGAGGAGCAAGACATTATTGTCTCCAAATAGATTACTCTCCCTGTAAATTCCCTGGGAAGTTTCAGGTGCTGTCCATAAGGAAGAGAAAAAATACAAAATCACACTGAAGCATAAGATTAAATCT
Source organism: Struthidea cinerea (assembly GCA_013397865.1). Classification (NCBI taxonomy): domain Eukaryota; kingdom Metazoa; phylum Chordata; class Aves; order Passeriformes; family Corcoracidae; genus Struthidea; species Struthidea cinerea. Next base: position 33,467 of record VZTI01000857.1, read on the forward strand.
TACCTGAAATAAATATTTCGTATATTTTAATTATTGTCACTGCATTTTTAATTTAATTGCAGCTGTTTCTTATAGAAGTGTTGCTACTACAACATCATTCAGCCTCCATTTATTTTCTGATCTGACAGCCCAAGATGCATTTGTGTTGATGGCTTAATTGTTTCTTTCCCAGAGCAAATGCAAGTGGGGTAACCTCACAGGATGCCATGCCAGGTTATCTTAACTACAAGGATTGAAACAGTTTGTGACTAGTAAGCAGACACACTTAAAAACATATTTTCATAGAAAAAGGAAAATAGTTACTTATAAGCATGTTTGGGATAAAAAGTAAAATGGAAGGCAAAAGCAATAGCACAGGATACTTAAAACCAAATTGTTTCATGTTTAATCAGAAAAGGTAATTGTTTTGCTTTTTTTTTCCCTTTTTTACTCTTTATGTTTTCCTTTTATTTCCTTTCACAATAACAAGTAAATCCATAAGAAGACAGAAAAAAATAAAGGAGAAACAAAATTTCAGCAGGCAAGAAAGAGGAAAGTTTCAGCAGGCAAGAAAGACACTTTTAAAGACAAGAAAATCTGTAGAACACCAATTTTCTTGTAAAGATCATTGAAATTACAAAGGTTTAAAATGGAAGCATTTTGCTCCACAGGTTAATATTTTTTCTTACATAATGGCTTCATTTTTTTGGGCTATCCAATGCCATTTAAAGGCAAAGAAAGAATGAATACTGGCTGTGTCTATTCAGAGGTGGCCCATTAGGCTAGTCTGGCTCAGTCAAGTTATTTTGCCCAGTCTGTGGAAAATTAGAGATTCATAAAATATGGAGGTTTTTTCTTCAGCAGACATTTAAGGTTTTTTTTAACCATTTTTCCTCAGTTGTCTGTTGCTTGTACGTTCCTACACTAACATGGGGTGTAAGATACTAACCCATCTGTTACATGACATCTTACAGCCTCATTTCACACCAAAATATTTAACTGCACAAGTCATTGGGCATGGAGAATAAGGCAACAATTTTTTTCAGAATTTGCAGGGGAAGAAGAAGGGATTTTCTTAATATGTCACAACTGCTAGCTGTGCTGAGAAAGTGGAGTTATGCTACTGAGAGTGGGTTAGGTCCAGGTCTCCAAGATGCTTTACCTGTACATCTTCATTTGAAGCTAGTTTGAACTTGGCTTCCTATAATGAGCTACTTCCCACACAGAGATTTTCATTTGTTGTAAAGTGAGAGAAAACGATAATGGAGGCATTTTTTGTGCCTAGTCTAATTAAAAATACTTGCAGCATTGTAGCACCACCTGCAGGAGGCCTTTTATTTTGCTAGGGTACTCAGTCTACCATGGGAAATCTTTTGTGGGAACATTATAACCCAAAGCATTAGAAACCCAAAGATCTTACAGAGAAATTAAAAAAAAAAAAAAAAAAAAAAAAAAAAAAAAGAAGAAGAGAAAACCATTATAACACTGCTGCACACATGGCAAAACCATGAGACATGCTGTTTCAGACAGATAATTTTTAGATCTTGATTTTTATTTTTTTTTTTTACTTAGTTCTGCAAAAAGTTGCTTTTTAAATTACTTTCTCAATTGATTGCTTAAGTTGTAGAGGGTAGTACTGCAAATTGTCAGGCTGATGTAAATAGAAAGATTAGAGGTGTGTTTAATACCTGAGGAGCACACACTCTGACAAACAATGGAGATCCTGGGGCCTGTGCTGTCCTGATAGTCCGAAGCCAGGGGGGACCTGCCCCACAAGGACAGGAGAAGATCTCCCGTGCACAGGGAATCTGCCCAAGGACTTGGGTCCACATGGCTGAGCACAGGCCACCATCTTGGACTGCCCCTCGGGGATATTCCTTTCCCTACATGGTCGAGGCACATGGTACCCTGGGGCCATTGGACCAGCTACCGTTCCCCGGTGCAGCTGTGATTTTAAACATCCATCACAGCAAATGCAAGGAACCTCCGGGACTGAGTGCAGGCCAGAAATGGAATAGAAATTAATCTGTGTGGCCTTTTTTTTTTTTTTTTTTCTTAATTAAGTACAAGAGCATAATTCTCTCATATTTAAGAATTCAGACACCTGAGCTTATCAGCTTCAGCTTTCCATCCCACCCCTGAATGTCAAGGCTACTGTTGTAGGTAATTTAGTCACAGCAGCCCAGACACCATTAACAGGGACAGACCCCGACTCAAGGCTGAGCCGTGGAAACAAGCACTGCATTTCCACTGACTTTGCCGGCAGGACAGGAGCGCCTGGGGGGGCAGCCTCAATGACAGGATCAGGGATGTCCGTGACTTTCACCACCCACATCCAGAAGGCTCCAGCACAGAAAGAACTGAAGCCCTGGAGGGAAGGACTGGAGCCTCCAGGGAGGCGCTGCTTGCTGCCAGCTGCAGTGGGTGCAGGCGGGGGAAAACACCACCGCACAGCTCCAAGGCCCTGTCACTCCTGCAGTTTTCTGCACAGCACAGATATGAAGCAGTGTCCACGCCTCCCGGAACAGCCAACCACAGCACGTTAGACAAGATATCAGCAAGACCAGCAGACCGTGGAAAATTAGTGGGAAAAGGAAGGAACGAGGACCTGTGATTTGCAATAGTTGGTCATGCTGTGCACATTTCTAGGGCATTTCATGCATGTGTGACTGCAGATACAAAAGCACACATGTGTAAAGCAGCTTTGCTCCTCTGCATGCAAGCTCTTGTAAGCAGTAAAATCTTCAGTTTGCTGCTGATTTGACATTTTTTCATTGTGCTCCCTCTCCTTACCCAGGGCACAGGATGTGTGCAGAAGACCAGGATCAGCAACGGAAGGAGCAAATGCAAATTTATATCAGCTAAAACAGAAAGGCTCTGTGACACACAGCCATTTGGAGCAGAGGAAAAATGCTGAGGGTAGAGAAGGGACAAGAGCCTGTCTTCCTCTTTGCCCAGAAATCCTGCAACCCCAGCCCTGCTTGTGGTGGAGCCCCAAACCCCATCTGAGCAATGCTGCTCCTTCCTGGGCTGAGGACCTGAAGAAAGGTTTCAAGGAGACAAAAACAGCGCTGCCTGTGCAAATGTTGTGAGAACAGCACCCCATGAGATTTTGCCTCCCCTCTGAGAATGTGACTAACAGCTGATGCTCTTTATGTGTTTGCTTTCTATTTTAGCTGATTTTTAATTGTGTCACTCACAACAGCCTGTTTAGTAATGCCAGAAGATATATGGGCACACTTGGTTGGCAAAGGGATTTTGCTTTTCAAATAGGTACTTGATTTTGTGAGAAAGAGTACTAACAAAACTATCTCTGTTTCCTGGCAGCAAATCATGTGGGTGTTTTTCTTCCAAAGTGTCTCAAAGAAAGGAAAATGGGGTTAATAAGGTAGATTTGCTTGTGAAAGTGTGTCTTTCTTTATCACAATTTCCCTTGTTCTCTCTTTTCCATTTCCTCTGCCCTGGTTCACTCTCCTGCTCTCTCACTCTCTTGCACTCTGTGCACACGTGTGTACACATGTATATATATGCTTTGCCTTTCCTTGATTTTTCTTTTTTGGTTTGTTTTTTGCCAAGAAAGTCAGTCCTCAGTAAATTACTGTATAGTCCTCTCTCCTATCTGCTTGCCTGTTCCCTCCTTTAGGCAATTTGTTGCCAACTGGATTATATCAGAGCAGTTGCTTTCCCGACAAGAGCAGGAGAAGGTGCAGATTAAAATAAGGATCAGCCAACCCTGTAGCACAACAAATTAGCTCAGGCCATTAAGCATAATGGCCTTCCAGAGGCCAAAGGGGTCAGCTATTAGTTCAAAATAATGACCTTCAGCCCAGGCAGGAGGAAGTATATACACAGACGCCTGTCATTCTCCTGATTCAGTTTTCAAAAGATCTACCTCACTCCACATTTTGTACAGTTAAAATGTTTAACACATTTAATGGGACCTGATGTGTTTGGTTTTTTTTTCTTTCAGGCTGACATGGGAGTTTGAAGTTAACCATATGGAGGCTGCTAAAAGGCCCAGGCACAGTGATTCCAATTAACAACATGAAAACACAGTTTGCTTAATTTTGAACCTACTTAAACATCAAAGGTTCAAAAGTTCAGTGCAAATGTTCCTGGATTAGATTATTTCAGAGAGGAAGGGAGAGTAAAAATAAATAAATAAAGACTTTCCAAGACTATATGGTACGGACTGCATATCACATGAAATACAAACTGGTTAAGGAAGACATTGAAAGCCTGGACTGGGATTCAGGAGATGTAGATTAAATTCCCTGTCCCTGCTACAAACTTCCTGTGTGGCCTGGAGCTGACTGTATTACTGGCTCTGTGTTTTAGTTTTTGACATGTGTGTGGGGTGCAGCTAATGAGTCCTTTCTCCTGCCCTTTGTCTCCTTTCTCTCCTTAGAGCTGCCCTTTGGAGAAAGGTCTGCAGATCTTCTCTTAATGGGTACATATAGAGAGACGAACACTCAATATAGGATTCACCTCTACTTTGAATACTGCCAAAGAAGAACTAGAAAAACAATAATTGAAAACAGTAGGTTGGCTTTCAGGAAATTCTTGACTCTGTCACAAATTTCCTGTGTGACTTTCACCAAGTCATTTAATCTCTCTCTGATTCAGCTCCACAACTATAAAAGTACTGCTCAGTAATATAGTGTGTGATACATCCATTCATGGTTGTAACACATATGAAAATTACAAAAGGAGGCCCAAAATGCACCTAGTTAGGCTTTCTTTGATTAATAAAACCTGAAAAGCTCAGTATCTGTCTGTAACACAGGCAAGTCTTTTAGGGAGGCTGTCTTGAAACTCCTAACATGTGCAGTTCAGCCCAATAAGGGAGGTGAAGGACTAGTGGACCACAGATACGTTGCACTCTGTATGGTCTCCATATGTGTCAGTCTTGAATGTCAAGCCCAATTCTAATGAGAAACACGTAAAAACCCCAAGCATATTTGTTTGTTTAAATTGGGGTGACAAGAGGATTAGAGGGGAGGGAAAAGTTTACGAACTCAACAAGTTTTGTGAACCCCAACTGTCAGGAAAGAAAACTCACAAATCTGTGATCCCCATTGCTTTCTGTCATAGCTTGCTTCAATATGGAGAAGTCTGGCTCAATTTATGACTGTTTATGGTATGAAAGCTACATAGCGTTTGTGGAAGTATGAAAGCTGTTGTTGGATATCACAAAAAGAATTAAATCACCAAACTGTTTTCACAGGAGGTTAAAAGGTCTGACATAAATCTTCAAAGGGTGGGCGGAAACTCTGTCCTTAATCTGCCCTGTTGTGCTGAGGTACTGCAGGCAACGCATATGGTATATAACATTACCCAGTGCTAGGGGACTTTTATAAAACCTGTGGGCCAAAAGAAGCTGATAAGGGCAAAACTGCATCATTAGGCTAACACTGGATTTTTCTGCTTTCATGAGCAGATATTGAATAAAAAAGCTTTTTATTTAAAACTAATATTAGCCTTTTTTAGACTGTGTGAATGTAACTGTGAGCCCTCTTTTCCTGTGGAGGTTTCGTGAGCATGTGTGTTTAAGAGAAGGAAGAAACTGCATAAGGGGAGGGTTGGTGTGTGCACTGGTCTCTCCGCCTCTCAGTGATGCCAATTAAGCCCACTCTCTGCTGGACAGCTGAACTTCACCCAGTGAGCTTTCACCATCCATCACCTGCCAGCAGGACTGCAACAGCTGCGCGGCAGGGCCAGGAGCCCCAACTGCAAACCACCCCATAGCACTTCTGGGGGCATAGCTAGAGAGCTTCTGTGGGACTTTGTGGTTCCGGTTCCTACTTGGGATAATATTTTTTCCTAAGTGCTATAGTAGGACATTGCAGAAAATTAGTTAATGGCTTAAAAAATGCAAACTAGATCTTTGGAAATGTTTTTAAGCTGTGCAAGTGTAAAAAACAAACAGAAGTTCGTTTATACACCAAGTAACCCGTTAGGATATAAAGTACGTTATGATTTAAAGTTTAACAATGACTAAAGATGAAAGTATTCTTATTAATTAACATTAATCAAGCATTGATAAGAGAAAAACTAAATTTTAAAAATCGTTAAGAAAACATCACTCCCAGGCCAGCACCGATGTCAGTTTTTTCTTGCCTGGATTGAGTTTTGCATTGAAATTATAATATAAGCCACTGAAAATAGGGTTTACAATGGAAACACTGACAGACTCTTAACTGGAGCATGCTATGTATGCCTTTATAAACATACCAGGCATGATGGTCTTGAGCCAAAAAAGTGCTTCTTGAAAAATGCATTAAAAATTAATTTATTCCTTATGCATGTCTAAGTTAAAACTTCTCGGCATGAGATTTATCAATTCCCTCAAGGCTCATCTCTATCCATTGCAGACAACAAAAATGTGCTCTATATAAGATAAATTGGAACAGCACAGCCCTCCCTGGGATAAGTGGAATGCTTTGCTGGTAGATAGCATACTCTGCACATTGTGTATGTAAGAAACCATACTCAGAATACAACTACGAATCAGCCAGCCTTGATGTAACCTAACCTGGTTTTGCCTTCTCTTCCAGCTTTACTGTGCAGCACAGGCAGCCACATGTGCACAGGAGAACATAAGATGGACGTGTCACATTGCGGAGTTTAGGTGGGGGCACGGCATGGTCACAGTCCTGCTGGCCCTCTGCCCAGCCCTATGGGCACATGTGGGAACCCAGCCCTGGGGCAGCAGGGAAGGACATGCATCACAAAGGGGTGGTGTGCACCCACATGACTGGGTGTGCTGTTCTCTCGCCTCTCTCACAAGACTGGGTGTGCTGTGCTCTCTCCTCTCTCCCCCTCTTCCTCCATCTCCTCTGTGGGGACAAGGCAAGAAAAAAAACTTCTTTCCTCCCTCCACCAGCCAGGGAGCACTGGGATTTGGCCACAGTGGCCGCCACTTCTGCAACTGAAAAAGAAAGAGAGTGCAATTTGTTCTTTGGATATGGTCTGCAAATGAAATCCGACATGCAAACAGCTAAGAATGTGGGTTATGTGTGATACCCAGCCCCACATCTGCACACAATTTGCACAATGGATTCCTGTCATTTTCCGGGCTGAAACAAAACCCCACAAGTTCAGCAAGCCCCACAACTTTCAAGGGCTGAAATTTTTAGCAGAGTCTTGCAGTCTGGTTTCCCTTCAGATGGAAACGTTTCTCATTCTAAGTCCCCAGCTCCTCTCTTCCAAATGCTGAGCATGTTCTCAGCCCCAGCCACACACGGCTGAAGATAAGCCTAGGGCAACATCAAGAAGAAGTTGCAACATTTCTTTAAGAACAAGTATTAATATATTTCCTGCTAGACACAGAAAATAAGATTAGAGGTGATATTACAAGAAAAGCCTTCTGTGAAATGAGGAATAAATGTCATTAATGGCCCCTAATGGGCAAAGTGGTCTCCCACCTGCATGAATGTCTGTATCATGCCTGTATTAGATTGTCATACATGATTGATAGTGAAATAAGACCACTTTCCAACGAAAGAGAAAAAAAGTCTCATGCTGTAAATTCATTTACAATGGATTCATTTGCAAAGACATTGATCCAATCAAAGACTGAGAAATTGAGTTCAAATTGATTTTATTACATGAAGACTAGGATCATGTTATAAATATCCACAATGTATACAGCGAGTGAAAACTAAACAAAGCAAATGAAAGAAAATCCTCCCTCACCCTGAAAGGAATAGGTACCCTTTACTTCTTCTTACCAGTTGAAGATGCAAGCTAGTGCAACACAACTGGTCTCTCTTAACAGTGGTATCCCTTAAAGTAGTTTTCTCCATGTGATGTTTACTAAACAGTGACATCTATTGGGGATTAGTATTTCAAGAAATTGGAAAACAGGAGTCTGTTCAAACTTGACAAAAAAAATCATTTGAAATTACCCGTTACAGGACACAATTCTGAATTAGAAGAGAGATGGATGAGATGAACTTTCCATCTCTAGCGCTAGACCATGTTATTAGGAGACACACTGAGGCAGCTGTGGGTGGCGTGGTATGGGGATGTGAAATTTCTCTGTGGGTTTAAATAAAATACTGGCATTTTCCAGTGGGTATTTTCCCCCTCCAGTGGAGTGTATGTGGCAGCAAAAATTTTTGCATCCTTCTAAAAAATGTAATATAGATATATGTCTTCCACCATGGGGCAGCTTCAAAAGCCAGGGGTCCAGGTAAGGGACTGTGGCTCCCCAGGCAGTACTCTTCCCTTTGTGAGGGGGAGGTGAAATGTCCTGTCCTTCCATCCACATTAAGTGGCCCCTGTTGGAATACTGGGTTTTAGGTATGGAATATAGTAGTGTATATATATATATATATATATATATATATATATATATATATGTGTGTGGGTGTGTCACAAAATGGAGGATTTGGGGTGTGGATTTGTACTTCTTCTTTCTTATTTCTTCTTCACAAACCTGGGGTTTCTGGTATTAGTTCAAAAAGTCCCGCAATGCGGGCCATGAATAGTTAATTATTGGATTAGAAATACAAACATATTGCTTGGCAATTCTTAACTGGTTAAATTAGGCTTTAAATACTCTTGGAAGGTGAAGCTCACAGCCATTTTCCACCTTGCCAACTAAGAAGCACATCCCGTGCAGCTGTACCATAGATAAGAAAATAATAAACAATCAAATTAGAAGAACAACTCTGCGTCTCTCTGCGTCTTAATCCAAACTCTGAGTACAAGAACTCAAGAGTCAGAGCCAAAACAAAAAAATTAGAGATTTTTACAGGCCCCTTCTTTCTAGGACTGTCAGAATAAAGCTCTGACAAATCACACAACTGTTAGTGTGCAGTTTTATGAGAAATAACAGCAAAATCAGCGTTTTTGTTCCACTGCCATGAGAAACTGGGCCACTCTTCTCCAGCCCCCCTGGAGCCATCTCTGTCCCATGCTTAGACACCCCATTCCTCAACCTCTCCTCACAGGGAACTGCTCCAGCCCTTAGCACCCTGGGGGCCTCTCACTGAACATACACCAGCTTGTCCATGTTTTGTACTGAGGGAGCCCCAAAACCAGACACTGTATCAGGCCATGGTCTCATGAGTGCAGAGCAGAGGGCGTTAATCCAATCCCCAGATGCATGGACGGACCATGTCTGGTGTCTGTTGGCTACTGAACGGCTCATGATGCCCCAGGGCACCAGACACTCTCA
>VZTI01000857.1:42811-111482 GCA_013397865.1 Struthidea cinerea
GCCTCCACCCTTGCAGGGTTTTTCCCTCAGAGGTCCAGGAGTTTGCATTGATCCTCCTTAAATTTCACAGGATTGCTGTTGGCTCACCCCTCCAGTCTGACTGGGCCCTGAGGTGGAGAGCTCTGTTGTTGTTGCTCCTGAAATGATTTTGCTAATCTTGTACATGCCTTGGAATCTCTTCAGCACATTTCTGAAGGCAGCTCCAGAGCCAGATGACTTTCTGAAGAGAAGTTGGCAAGCAGTGGCTGAGAGGCAAGCCAGGCCATTTCCCACAGAAGTTCAGTGGCTGTGCTTTTGATTTATATTGTTATTTTGTAAATGGCACATTTTAAAATTAAAAAAATAAACACCAAGTTAAGCTATGTAGCCTAACGCTTAGAAGAAAAGTGAAATGCATGCTGAGAACCTGCAGAACTTAATTTCTGTGGCATGGCCTCAACTTCAGGTTGACCTGGAGTTCTTCAAAAGAAAATACAAATACATTGCAATGAAATTTTTCTAATGAAAATATATGGGTTTTCTGTAATGACATCCAGAATGGAATTTCTAGTCTGAACCAGAACAAAGGAGCAGCACCTCTGAATAGTCCCTGCCTAGGGCCCACTTTTAGGGGAGCAGAGACCAGGACCCATAATCCTGTTCTGCTCAGCTCCAGACAAGGAACTCCTACCACCCAGTGGGTCCCTAACAGATTGCTCTGCTCCATTTCCAAAACAGTTTTTGGAAGACTTTGATTTTATTTCAACAGAGAACAAAAAATAAGTTTCCAAACCTCAACATTTTTTGTTAAACAGAATTTTCCCAGCCAAACCTACCATATATTACTGCTGTTACAAATCCCCCAAGAGCTTCCAGAATAATCAGAAAGGAGTGTTGCATCCAGAAAAATCCCAAATCAAAACCAAAGGGTAGAAAGAAGAGATAAAGCATGTTGGGAGGTCACTGGTTGCATGGCCACCCCACATTAGCAGAGTCATACAGGGAAGGAGATTGTTATCATCGTGTAAGTGCCCACAGCAGTAATCCAGCCTGGACTGGGAAGCAGAAAGCAGCTCCGAGTTGTGCAACCTCCCACACACAGGCACTGCTCCCTGCGCACACAGCCATCTGTCTCCACATCCCCCTTTGCCTGCCTTGGCAGCTACCTCCTCCTCCACGTTTCCCCACCACAAACATAGAGGCCCTCCTCAAACATCCCTGCAGCAGGAGCTGCCACGGCTGGTACTATCCTTCTGATGGCTTGCCAGGAGGAGCAGGGGACAGGTAAGCAGGGGAGAGCAATGCTGTTGTACGGGAAGGAGGAGAGGGTGTAGATGTGAGCATGCACAGCCCAGCCCTGCTCATCTGGGAGGGGAGAAGGGACCCAGGGTTTGTCATGAAGCACAGAGGAAATGGGCTCATTCCCTTCACAACTCTCCTTCCTTAGCCTCCCAGGGATGACCAGGCACATCGCACTACCAAAGGTCAGAACTATGCTATGCCTGGCATTAAAGGCATTTCGCAGACACACAGTCACCTAGATCCTTTCTCCAAGTAAAGTACCCTCAAGCTATGAGTGTTTGGGTGTCACTGACAGGGTGATGGTGGGAGCAGGAGCTCTGGGTCTACACAGACACTCACAAATGTGGGTGTTTGGCTGTCAGAACATCACTTCCTCCATGCTTTGCAGCAGCTTGAGCATAGCTCCTAGCTCAGGTTCATGAACTTCGGTGTTGATCCTAGGGCTGCTGAGCTGGGCTCCAATCAATGTAGGGTGTTTAGTCCACTTCTGCCTTAATCATCCATCTGCAATATGGAAAAAATAGGTATGTTTCCCTGTTTTCCAGGATAAACACATTGCAAGTTTGTGAAGGTCTGGATGGGGACCAGAAGCTAAAAGCTTCTCTTTTCCTATTAAAATGGGTGGAGTTTTTATGAGACAGGAGACAAACCCTTTGCTTTCTGCAGCAGAATAATAGTTTCAGCCTGGAGAAAAAAAACAAAAGAGGCCTCTTTTTGTCAAAGGGTTCAGACACCACTGCAAGACATAATAGTTTTGTATTTTTCCTTAGAATAGCCTTTCACAAAAAAAAAGATAAGCTCTTGGTTGAATGTTCAGCACCAAACAACAGATAGTGAAGCGGGGATTTCTCATGCCCTGATGACAGTGAGGAAACACCACCTTTGTGGAAAAAGAAAGCACTAAAAGAGCAGTTTCACAGCTAGATGATCTTCCTGCTCCTATTTGAACAGCTTTTCTGGCTCTGCAACCCTTCTCCCTCTACCTCTTCCCTCAGACCTCTCTCTGCTGTGTGCTGAAGCTTTTCCTCCAGTCAGATGTCCAGGAACACATAGGTCAGGGACAGGGTATGCACTTCCTCAGCTTCTTGTCTCTGAGATAAAAATGAAAAGAACAAAAACACTAACCAATCCAGAGCTGCTCTGTATTTACAGCAATCATAATTAACATCCTCTCAAGCTGACCTGGAAGCTCCTGGGGTTTCTTTGCCTCTCAAGAGACTGCGTAGGGATATAAGCAGCTCAGGAAAGAGATCCCTGTGGAATTAATTACTCCTACATGGGTCTGGGTCTTCCTCTTCATCTCAACATCCCCGAATATAAAAGGGAAACAACCAGCAAAGAGGAGGTGTGAAGAGGGTGCACATCTCATCTGTTCCCCGCAACAGCTCTTCCTGGCACAAGTTCTGCCAACATTAGAGCACCAGGCTTTCTTCAGGATTTTCTCAGCAGGTTTCCACAGACCCCATGTGCTTGGCCCAGCATGTGATAAAGTTGCCAGCTATGCAAACACACGCTCTGCATGGTGTTTTAATAATTTGCAAAAAGAAAGGATGAATGCAAAATCTCCTGATCTGACTCATAGAAACAGTTTTACCCCAGGAAAGAAAATGGGTGTTTCTCCACAAAGATCTGTGAAGGCAACTGTGCTCAGTAGCCCAAGCTGTGATTACAAGCATTCAGCCAGCAGTTAGTCGTGACTATTTTCCCTCTGTAGCAGAAAAATAAAAGCTGTTTAGTTTAGAACTCTGCTCAGTAAGACTTTAGGCTCCCTCCTAACCCTGTTCCCCATCAGTCTCTGAGTTTACTTTCTCTTCCAACAGCTTGAGCATTACGAAGCACCCCAGTGCTTGAAGGTTGGATATGAAGGACCAGAACTCCCTACACATTACACTCCCTGTCTCAGAATGCAATTGGTAATTTTTTCTTTAATACGAAAAACATTTATCTAATTGTATCGTTACTTTTGTTTATATGATATTTGAAACCTCCCATTATTAGTGTTGTCCAACACGTCAGTATAATAGTGCTTCTATTTGTTTGTTTCTCTGCCAAATTCTCATGTTCTCACGCAAAGTGCTTTCCTCTGGCTGTTTATATTTTTGAGTGGTTCTTTTTTCAAAATCAGCCCAAATCCCATTTCTTTTAACAAAGCTAAGAATAAGATTTGTTATTTCCCATATTAAAAAGTTATTTTCTGATACCTCTATAGTATGCAACATCTTTCTATCTCCTAGCAGGGATTGGAAATTTTCTGGTATCGTAGCCTTAGCATTAATGCAAACCTTTTGCCAGTAAAGGAAAATTATCTATTATAAGCCAAACTTCAGAAAAAAAAAAAAAATGCATGGATTAAGGATAAGGATTAAGGATATCCATGCAAACATAACATTTTAGTGTTTCATTTGTAAGTCTTATTGATAATGTTTTCAGTATATTTTTTATGTGTGCTATTTTATTAAAGTACTTTAAAAATTATTTTCCAAATCACCTTTTATACCTTACTGAGTAGCTTCTTTAGCATTTTAAAATTCACAAACATGCACACACACAGAGAAAAAAGAGCTATAACTACAACACTGATTAACAGTAAACTCATAAATTAAAGTTTATGGGCTAGAGTAGCACAAATAATTATTATAATCAACATGAAGAGATTTTTAAAAATAACTTATAAAATAGGAACAGTTGCACTGTGTGTTGTTTCCTGTATTGAAAGCAACTATTATTTGCCACTTCTACCACATTGCTGAATGAGACATTAAAAATAGTGCCTCTTCTTTTCCAGGCTCTGAAGCCACCCAGCTGGCAGGGCAAAGAAAAGAAGTGCTCACAAACAAAATGTGCCAGATCCCGATACCAATCCTAGCAGTGTAAGTCTGGAGTAAATCTACTCACTCTCTTCATGGGTATTCTGGAACAGTATAAAACAATGTGGTTTGGTCCATTGGGTAATAACAAGACACAGAAGAAAACAAGATAATGAAATGGAAAGAAGATAGGCTGTGCCACAGTGATCACTGGTTTCTGGGCTGCTAGGGCAGAAAGAAGTATCAGCCTTTGGAGTCTTGCTGGAGGTGCATGTTTCACTTCAGCAAAATGAACAAAGTACGGTCTGCTCTAATTGGGTTTGACCATTCCTACATTCAGTCACACCAACTCCACAGATCACACCTTGCAGTCTTTTTTACAGCAGAAGCACTGGGATGGTCAGATACCCACAGCATCTGCAGTCCCTCACAACCCCAGTAGTTCCATAAAAACCACGCACTTTTCCACTTCTTTCACCTCATGTTTTGGGCGCCTCCATGCTATGCCCTCGTGGCGTGGTCCCACATGAGCTGCTGATACTGCCAACGTGGTGCATAACAAGCTGACTGCATACAGAAACATGGATTTATATCACATTGAGCTTTTTTTGTGTTAAGTCTCATCTCTCATATGCTTGTGCAAAGGAGTGAATAAAATCAGAGGGGAGGCCTTGGGATGTTCATCGTGTGCAGTATAATGTTTTGTTTCAGTATGAAACAGCTGTATAAGGATTATAAAAATGTGATTTGCCAAAAATATTTCAAATATTTGAAAGATGACTTGGAGTCATTTTCCTTATAAAAATAACCAATTCCTTCTGTGTTGACTAATGTGATGTACATAAAGTGTTTTGGCAGCCACACAGATCGAGGTGTTTCAGCTGTTGTTCATATAGACAGGTCATTCTAGAGATGTACAGATGTGATGCACATTAAAAATGTAGCACTACAAGCTTTTGTAACACTCATAGATGTTTTAGGAGGTGAAGAGCAAAACCTTGACATTCAGCTGGCATCATACTGTTTTCATTGGGAGAGGAATTGTGTTCATAAAGTCAGGAGCAAGACCTCAGGACCAGTTGTGTGCTAAACACCACAGCTGGAGCCCAGGGAACATGAGGAAGCTGCAGAGCACTGCACAGATGCTGCCATGCAAGAGAAGTGCGCTGTTAATAAAGCTGCTGAACCCTGATGCCAGGGCTCCACGTTGCACTCCTACTTTATACCCTATTTCAGGATGCCCATGGGGTCCTTCATGCCCCTAGGTGCCTAAACATCCTGGAGGTATTGGTTGAAACCAGATTCCTCTGTGCCTCCCACACCTCTGCTGAGCAGAAGTATACAATCTCCATGAGATGGGGCCATCCAGACCTGAGGATGCCTTTGCAGGAGCAGCAGAATGCTGAAGCCTGGAGCATATCTACTGTGCCAGCTGCAGGGCAAGACCCACTCACTACTTGCTTGCTGACACTGTTTTGTAAGGGATTGCAGAAATCCTGGCAGTAGATCTGACCCAACTGCTTCATGTGCAGAAAAATGGACCCACACACAGCAAACCCCATGCATAACACACTTCTTCTTGTGGAAATGAATCCTCTGAGCCTGCCCATTCTGCTATCCATACACTGCAGAGCTGGATTTGTTAGATTCAATGTACATGAGCTGGAAAACTCATCTGCTCATGTGCTGGAAGTCTGACACATCCAGAATATAAACAGGCTGACAGCACACATGCTCTGCATAGCACACAGCCATTTTCTGTCTAGTATTTCAGAGAAAAAGAACAGGAGCCCTAAGCTGCTTTATCATATAATTGGAGACCCTCCCCCAGCTGTGTTCCCCTAGCGCTCCCTTTGCGAATCAGGGCTCACCAAGGCCTGTGTGTATCACTGTGTGCTTGTTATGTGTTCAGTGTTCCACCAGGACAAAAATAAAGTCCTGACATAAAGAAAAAAAAAAAGTATAAACTCAAAGACAAAGAAAGGCAAGACTTACCAGAAACCTAGAAATAATTGATTCATACTCCTTAATAAGTAAAAGCATCCATCTGAGCATCCAGGCAAAGGAGGGATACTATTTGGAGTATCTTAAACTAAAAAAAATACGAAAAAATAAGAAAATAAAATTTATTTTGAGGGGAAAGGCAGGAAGGTTAGTCACAGGACTGTATGACAAGAGGATCCAAGTAGGTGGATCTTGCACTGGCTCATTTTTTATTTTATGAAGTAGAATCCTGAGTAGTAAAATTCTACAGATCTTAAATTATCATCACTGAAAAGAGGCATGAACCTTCAGATTTTCAATACATATCTGAATCAATACATAGCTGTGGATGCCCTACTGTCTTAGAGCTTCTTGCTGTGCTGTAGTTTGAGTGGGAAGGGAAAGATTGCACTATGAAAATGAACCAGCTTATATATCAAAGATAGATTGTTTTGGTTTATTACATCAAAATGGCTGGAAAGAGAGAGAACTGAGGTCAGCATATGCACCCGCTTGTGCTGTGACACACACACTGCTGTTTCCTAAGTCAGGAGGGTAATGGGTATGCATAATGCAAAGCTTGCTACTGCAAAATGTTCTACAATTTCACCTCTCATGGGTGAAAACACAAGCCCCCAAGCTGAGGATGCCAGTCATCCTTAAAGATGCACTTTGAATTATGCAGCGCTGAGCCTGAAAACACTAATACTGCAACTTGCTCCAAGCATCAGTTTAGAGATATGAAAAGTCATATGTTCACTTTATTGCTTATAGATTATGCTGATAATGGGGCAATAAAACTCTGCCCCAAACAAGGGAAGAGCAAGTCTAGCCTGTGTTTCATTTCAGGTGTTAACAGAATATCAGACAACAGTGACTTGCAAGTTTCCATTCTGAAGTATCAAATGCCTTCTCAAAGTGAAGAAAAACTTAGGTAAGTATGCAGAGGTAAGCAAACAGATACAGATACCTTTGGTTTGTATCGGCAGAAACACAAAACTTTTTATATTGAAGACTGAATTTGTCCCCATTGAAGGAAGCAGGGAATTAAAAGAACATTCCTTAAGATGTGCAAATACATAAACAGCTCTGCAATTTTAAGATGCAAACATGCCGACATCAGTAATCTGCATATATCAATATTTTGAGAGTAAACATATATATGAGTCCTTATGCCTGACCACAACTTATTATTTTTAGTTTGAATTTACACTAAATAAGGCAACCTTCTTCTAATTCCCTCACTTAATTTCTCAATGCAGACAACTTTCACTTAGGACATATAAATACCTTGTCTGTATTGCCTCCAAAGGCAAGTAGAAAGAAACCTGTATTTTAATGGAAATTAGGAAGCTCATAAGGCTGACTCTTCTAGGGTTTAGCAAGTAATTATATCTATTCTATAAATACTAGCTGTTGCATATGCCTCCAGATATGTTGCCTGACACTAGCACAGCAAGAATGCTGGGTCAAATGCAATTAGACTGGAAGTAATGTTGGAGTAAAACTCAAATCTGTAATAGGATGAGAAGCTGACAGCAAAAGCCCATTTTCCCCCTCATCACTGAGGTCATGAGTGCATTTCTGTACAACAGAATGCACTTACTGCACTATGTCTCTCCATCACTGTAGCTAAGCAAAAACAAATCAAAAATGTATTTCTTATTTAACATCCAGCTACAGCTCAGGTGTCTGCCTCTAGACTCCATTCAAACCCTAATGCTCACACAAAGCTGTAAGTCAAATACAAGAATTTTTTTCATTTCTTTTTCTTTTTTTTCCCCCCCAAGATCAGAGTTCCTTATGACATTTTATGTGAACTTCCAATAAATTGTGCCACAAAACAGAGAAAAGGAAAATAAAATCCTTATTATTTTATCATATCAGTGCTGGTTGCAAGGAGCTAGTACATTTTTAAATCAGTGGTTGCTCTCTTGAATCATCACCGAGAAGAGAGAACGAACATGTACCTTGAAAAATCCTTATTGAAACTCTCTGGAATAAAAACCAAGCTCTATTTACATGCATTCTCTGAAGGAAGGATTTAACAAGGCTTGAAAGGTGGGTTTTGCTTGCTATTCCTCCAGCAATCAACAAGCAAAATATTTGATATTTGGCAAAAGTAACACCTGTGAATTTATGCTTATTTCAAAGAGATATTTAATTTCATTTTATAAATCTCTTATACAGAATATCAACTCTTTCATACTGCATTTGTTAACATATTGCAGTTCAGCAAAAAACAAACACCCCTACGGATTACTCCACCAGGATTATTTTTGACAGATACTAATATTTGGGGTTTAATTGTTTAGCTGGCATTTAGTTAATTATGTCTTAATTTTTTTTTTTTGCTGAGAAGTGCTGAACAGTTGCAGATAGTAATGAAGGAACCTATAGTCCTTTCATGAATTTAAACAAAGCAAAAATGACGGGTTAGACAAAATTTGGCAGTTCTCAACAACAGCGGTGGTGTTTCACAAGGATATTTAGAACAATCATTAACTTTTGCAAGAAAGTTTCACACAGTGGATGAAAAATTAAGTAAACACGAAATCCTTGTCCCTTGGCTTTCATTTCATGTGTGAAGTTCTATGCATTTATGCTCCAGCAGCTTCCATGCTCAGGTCTGTGATCCCAGTGGTGCTACTGGCATTTACCAGTGGTACTGTGAGGGCTGTAGAAGCAGCAAGTGAGGTGTTACTCACTTGAAAAAGGAATAAATAGTTGGGTCCAGAACTCACAGTCTAATCTCCTTAGTGTTTTAAAAATGTACTGCATAGTGCAAAGTATTCTTGTGCAAAGGGGAAAGCAGACAGCTCAGCCAGAAAACACTTCCTTGGCCTCAGTAGAAAAATGGACAGAGAAATGTCTCCACTGGGAAGGAGGCAAGGAAACCAGAAACAAGATCACTGACATACTGCTTCTTTCAAAGAAACTGCAAAGCCATTATTGTCCAGAAGGCAAAACCCAGGAACTGCTGTCCCCCAACCAAGGTACCAAATGGGGCCATTTGCCTGGTGCTTGCTGCCCTGGGGGGACAGACCCACTGTGCTCCTTCCCAGAAAGGACACCAAGCCTGTTGCCACAGTATTCCTGTTCCTGGAGCCAAAGAAGACTAAACAATTCTGCTCCAGAACCGTGCACAGAAATATTCCAATAGATGGGAAGATGAACTTACTTGGCATTTCACACAGAGCAAATCTGCATTGTAGACTCTGAAGAGGCACCACCAAGTAAGATGGATCCAGAAGTAACAAACTGTGGTTTTGTGTGGATCTGGGCAATCTCATGCATCCTGTGATCTCCAGCTGATTTTCCATTCATGACAGAGTGTATCACAGAAGTCTATCTCCTATGCAACTTTTCTGGTGTCTAATAGTGCACAAACTGATGCTATAGCCTTTCCTTCAGCTACTGTATTTATAGAGGATTTTATAAGCTTTCCCTCCTCTGGTTTAGTTCCTCATTCCATAAAATTGATGGGAACACAGGTCAGCCCTTTAGTTAGCTTGACTTAAAACTGGCCAGCAGATTCAGAAATAAATGGCAAGACAAACCTAGTGGCAGAGTGTTATCATACACACCCTCTTTCTAATGGGAGTTGGGTTGAAAATTAGGTGAGTCCAGTTCAAATGATGGAAGCTACTAGGAATTTATGGTTAAATGTGTGTTTAAATTATGGTCTGACTTCAGGGTGGAGTTTTGGTGGGGGGGGGGAGCTGCAAGGGTGCAACTTGATTCAAACTCATATTTCCATACTAAATACTTTTCAAATTGTTTTGAAGTTTAACCCTAACTCTAAATTTTTGGCATTTATTGAGAGATTTTTGGAGATACCTACAAAAAGTGAATCCTTTTGACTACTAATATGTGTGTAACTTCGAATTAATATGGGGGTTATGATAGCTGAATATAAAATCAACTATTTTGCTATTTCCTGGCACAAAAAAAATCCAATACTGTTTTTTAGGAAGGCCATATTATCCCAGACTGTGTTCTGTTAAATTAATGGTTCTCCATGAAAACTGAAAACCCAAAGAGCTTTTTCATTGGCTTTTTGTCAAGAAAATCTCTAATTTATTCAGGCTTTATGGGTCCGTGTTTTGTGGAAATGAATATATGATTGGAAAACCGCTTCCAAGTTTCATGGAAAATAGTCTCAACAAGAAACAATTGTGAAGACTAAGGTGTATCATTACATTGCACTGAAACTGCTGGCTCGGGATACCAGCTACACTAACACAGTTCCATCGAGACATTTGCACTATGTTGGTGTAAAACTGGCTCAACAACTAGATGAATCACCCTCAGTGCTTTTACCTCTCTCATGCTGATTTGCTTTACTAATTGGTTCCTCTCTTTGAAGTTTCTGAGGCATTTTCATTTTGCTGTAATTCCTTTTCTATCTTACACCACTTTCTTTTAACCACCTGTAAGTGATTCACTGCAGGATGACCTAAGGTTTTGTTCAAATTGAACTATTGCTTTGTTTGCAGTAGAGAATAGCAAATTAAATTAACCTCTGAGACAAAATGAACATTTGGCATAAAAC
Organism: Struthidea cinerea; assembly: GCA_013397865.1. Taxonomy (NCBI): domain Eukaryota; kingdom Metazoa; phylum Chordata; class Aves; order Passeriformes; family Corcoracidae; genus Struthidea; species Struthidea cinerea. The sequence continues at coordinate 53,438 of VZTI01000857.1, forward strand.
TCACTCTGAAAGGTTAATGAATCTCAGAAATCCTCTAAAGTGAATGAATGAGGCTATACCTAACCAATATAACCAATATAAAACTCATGCAGCAAACACTGCACTCCTAATATAATCCCTCTGATTTCAGTGAGTCTCATATTTTCCCGGTGTTACATTAGACTTACACCATAATAAATATTACAAAACAAATGCAATCTAACAGACAGTTCAAACACTTATTATTCTTTGTGCTGCCTGTGGTGTCAGCTGAGGCCCCATCCTCCACCCGAGCACTGCACTGCAGAACTGGTTGTCCACTTCCTGAAACTTTCAAGAGCATGAAACACTGTTGTGCCCAGACCCAAGCAGTGACAAAGCCAGCACTCTCTGGAGAAGCAAACACTGGGATGGGAGGATGCCACTGTCTTTCTTTTGTCACTGTCTTTATTCCCTGCTAGGTGTCTCCCAGGAACACAGGATCTTGCATCAATTTTATGTTCTCTCTGTTCCATGGTTTTAAACAAAAAAAAAATATTTATTGATTGATTTATTTTAGTGGAATAAAAGCAGCCAAATCTTCTCAGCTCATCTGAAAAAGTGCTTAATAGCAAATAGCAATGGTGATAAGGGATTGGGGGTACTCACACCTGGGTCACTTCTAAGGAAGTGGGGCAAGAAGGGCTAGAAACAGTGCTGGATCCAAGATTGCCATTTATAATATACTGACTCAGACATTGGTCCCTGAAGGATGTCCCTTAGGTCAAGTCTTATAACCCTGTGCCAGGACAGGTTTACGTTATATTCTTCAAAGTTTCTTCACCAGTACTCTTAGTCTGTTTTAAGAGATGCAGAGTGAAGGGGATTTCCATGGCTGTCTGGAAGAGTCTGACACCACCCAGCAAACACTCCCACGCTGCAGCTGGGATATCACTTTTCATGCCTTTATGCCTCTCAGTGTCAGAGGGTTGTGTGGGGAGGGGGAATCAGCTGACCAGTGAGGTCAGCTTCTTATGGAGAGGTTATGAATGTTATTTAGTCCCTAAAAGATAAAACAGAGAAGCACTTTCTCAATATTGAATGGCAAGAGAATCCATGTGGGACTAGGATCAGTAATACAGAGCTGAGGATAAAGAATATAAAATTAGATTAGTGTGGAGTTAACCCATTAAACTGTAATTTAAACTACCTAAATGGACAGATCCCTGTCTCCCATCTCTGTACCATCTTTTATTATCAACTCAGAAATAAGATACAAGCTCGTAGCCTCTGTTTTATTATTCTGAATAGGAAGGGGGGAAAATGGAGTAAAATTATGAGTAACTGTTTCTTATCATGTTATTTGTATTCTGCCCTTTGCAGAGCATATTATAATGGAAGAGGGAGCATTAAACCACCAGAGGCAGTTCATGGTTCACTGCAGATTACAGAGGCTGGAAAAGAAAAACAAAATCAGTAAACTTGCCTTTTTATTCATACAATATTGCAATAGCTGCAATGACTGGTGGGAAATTTTCCCTCTAAACATTTTTATGTGTAAACATTTTGAAAGCTCCCTGAAAATTACAGTTAACTTGCAGAGCACAGTATTTCTGCAAGCTTTTTTATACTTGAATAACTCAAATGCATCTTCTTTAAAGGATTTCTACTAACACAAGTTTAATTATCAGCAAGGAATATACAACTTATACAGACACAAACAACAACAAAAAATCAGAAACAACGCCTCCACTCTGCAAATCACATAACTGGGAAAACAGCACTGTTTCCTCCCCACCACAACTCAGTTACACGATATTTTTTACATGAATAAATCAAAACACCAGCATTACTTCATATGGTTTTGAATGACACAGACATGAGAGAGTTGATTCCAGGTGAGTTAGAAATTGTATTCCTACATTTCTGCATTTGCTCAGGGTGCCTGGGCAAAGCCAGTACTGCTATTGCAAGTTGGAGTCTTTCTTCTCAATCAAAGTAAAAGCACAACTTCCTTTCGTCAGACTGGCATCATTTCTGTTTTCTTTTTCTTTTCATTTAAAGAAAGAAAAGACCTCATGAACAAATCTCTAGCTAGATTAAGGAATTTATTTGTGTCATCTCATTAAAACTTTGTAAGAGTTAGGGTTAACACTTTTTTCTTGCCTCTGTGCTAGTAACTAAGAATAAATTCCTGGTCACTGTTACAGCAGGGGTGGAGATCAAAGCATATCTGAAACCAGGTGGAAACCGGGAGAAGCAAAGGGAGATAAGATCTGCTCCACAGCTTATAGCACCAGCCTTTGCAAGGAGTTCTCCAGGTCTCTCCACTTCAGGGAATTCCCTGGCAGCATACATATGCAAATAACTGTGCTTCTTTCACCTCCTGAGTCAGGTCACCTGAAAAATCCTGCACTTTCCCATTAAGATCAATCTCTCCTTTGTGCTATCATTCTCATTTAGGGTTGCTGGATAGGGTAAGCAGTTGTGTCTCCTGAGGTACAAACCCCTTTTGCCTCTTTGCAGCTACACGGGGTACACAAAAAACACAAGCATAGGTAATACTTGGATAGTGAAGTTAACCATGCATTAACTAGTCTGGTCCTTTACCTTTTTCTTTTTTTTTAATTTTGGTGTACTGAGCTTCATGTGTTTTGCTGCTAATTTGACCTTTCATTGGAGTTCAGATTTGTGCTTAGTAACTACATGGCAAACCCTTTGCTGCAGGAGCAAAGGTCTGGTATAAAGACTGCAAGAATGGTGAAATGTTCACACTGATAATTTTAGGATTTCTTATCTCATATCTTTCAAATGGCTGTCTACGGCTGGTCAATGTAAAACTGTTTACTAATCAATACAAAGAGCAGATTCTGGTCATTCATTGTGTTGTCATTTAAAACAGAGGCAAAGATGAACTACTGACATTTTCATAACAAATTACACCAAGCTGGAAATTGGAAGAAAATTATTCAGGCAGGGTTTTGGATGTGAGGGATTTAACCTAAGCCTAGGTCCTCCTGAACACCTGATTTTTTTAAAGTAGGTATTTCAAAACTAAAAAATCTCTGACAAAGATAAAAAGAAAAGGTTGATTCATGCCTTCAATATGGATTAGAATATCAAAATACTTTCTGATGTATAGGATAATCAAGATAAGTAACTTCAACCCTTTCTTTTGCTCTTCCCTAGCTACCTGATACATTAAAGGAGAAATGAGTTCGTGCAAACCCCAAAATCCTGGGCATCCAGCAGAGCAAAGAAATTCTCTAGCAGGAAGTAAGAACAACCACAACTTTAACTTTTGCAGCCAAAGCAAGTGTCATCAAACAGAAAAAATTGTGGTTTAATTTTTTTTTCCTGAAGAAATGGTGGATTTGTTATTTCTGTCTTTGTTGAGGTATTTATGCAATTTATCAATTTTGACACCTTGCAAATATTTACAAATATAAATAGTTATAATGCCATGATGATGATGATGATGCTGATGGTGATTTATCACTCCATGTGACTCATCTTAGCCTGTTAGTGAATTGGTTTTCAAGATCAACAAGAAAGCTCTTACTTGGATTTCTCACACCTAAACCCAGGCAATTGACCCAACCACATTCTTCTTAGTGTTTCTGCCTCTTTACTTTGGACATTCATTGCCAGCAATTCCTCTTCATGAATATACACAAGCTGGCTCAAATTAGCTACTTTTTGTCTTTTCACCCAAGTTTCTGAAGTTTTGAAACTGTCCAGGTTAGAGTGAAACAGGTAAGAAAAGTACCTGTGATTTATATTGTCTGGCTTTGCATTTTCAAAGCTTAAAAGAAACAAATATTATATTTTCACTGCCTTCTGAATGATTTCTAATATTGCTTGCAGTCTTTCATTTTATTACAAGTTGTACATGATTTGCTATGTTTCTGGGGAAGTATACAAAGTGTAATAGCACCCAGTATCACAGAGTAAAACAAGAGTTAAACGATCTAATTTCTTTCATTAGAAATTGACTTGGAACAGTTCAGTGTTGTCAATCTATTTTCAGGTAATTCTCTTTTGGAGAAAGTGAAGCTGCTTGAGTTAACTGGCAGACTGCTGAGATTTCGGTAGCGTAATCCAGCCAAGATTTATCTATGCTCGTTAAGATCTTCACTGCCAATGAAAACAGGATTATGCTTTGGACCCACAATCCAAAATAAAAATACCAAACTAGCTGCCAGTGTGTTTGGATCAGGCAAATATTCCTTCTCAGCCCTTTTGTGCTTACTTCATCTCAGAAAAGCAATTTTGGTTTCAGTTTGCACCAGGCAACTTCTTGGCTGCTGTTCAAAACAGCTTTCTGTTTTCTTAGAAAGGATGTAATCCCCTGAGATACACAGCAGTTTGTGACACCCTCTTTCCTGAATACAAACCTTGCAATGTGCAGGAGTTTTTTTCAGTGACCCATGGATGGGTAATCTATTAAAAATAAAAACATGGTGGGAATTGAGCACGACGCTGTAGATGCATTGCATGCCTTTCTTTATCCAAGTGTCTCTCTATGGGCTTCAGGAGGATATTAATGTGGGAAGGTTAGTCATGTGCGTAAGTCTCTGTAGCTGAGCCAGGGCTCCAGATAAAGATGTGCAGGTCTAGTAACAGGAATGGAACCACACCAGTCTATACTGCAGTTATACCGAGAAGGCAAATTTTGTCATTAATATTAGACTGGAATGGATTAGTATCCAACCTAGAATCAAATATATGAAGATATTCAAATATTGTTTCTTCTCATTGTATCCAAGGTGAGCTTAATCCTGAAAGGCTCAGATTTTGGATTACCAAGCAGATTCAAGAGGCTCACTGAAAATTTGACTCTGTCTTTCCTAGGGTCTTTGATATTTGTGCATTTGATTTAAACATATTTATACAAAACAGTAGAATGATTTTAAAGACAACAATGATTTTCCTGTGGCCACACTTTTAAAATAAACTATTAGCATAGTATCAGTACAAACAGTCTCAGAATTATCTTAATTGAATCCAAATGGCTGTAGTTCAACAGATCAACATGATTAAATCATAAAAACACAAAAAGGCTGGGGTTGGAAGGGACCTTAAAAATCATCCATCTTAAAGTTCCAACACCCTGCCATGGGCAGGGACACCTTCCACTGGACCAGGTTGCTCAGAGCCCCATCCAGCCGGGCCTTGAATACTGCCAGGAATCCATAGTTTCTCTGGGCAACATGTTCCAGTGCGTCATCACCCTTATAGTAAAAAATTTCTTCCTAAGGTCTAATCTAAACCTACTCTCTTTCAATTTTAAACCATTCCTCCTTCTCCTGTCACTACATGTTCTTGTAAAAAGACCCTCTCCATCTTTCTTGTAAGCTTCAGTCAGGTACTGAAAGGTAGCAAAAAGGTCACCCCAAAGCCAGGCTGAACAAACCTAACTTTCTCAGCCTTTCCTCATAGGAGAGGTACCCCATCCCTCTAAACGTATTGGTGACCCTCTTTTCGATTTCTCCCAACAGGTCCATGTCCTTCCTGTGCTGGGGACCCCAGAGCAGTTTGCAGTGCTCCAGATGGGACTTGAGGAGAGCAGAGCAGAGGGGCAGAATCCCCTCCCTCGCCCTGCTGCCCACACTGCTCTGGATGCAGCCCAGGATACAGTTGGATTTCTGTGCTGTGAGTGCACACGGCGAGCTCATGTCCAGCCTCCCATCCACCAGCATCCCCAAGTCCTTCTCAGCAGGGCTGCTCTCGATCTGTTCATCCCCCAGCCTAACTTGAACTGACCCAAATATCATCAACTATAATTTGCACTCCTCAATTTTTTCTGTTTGTCTGTGGTTTATTTTCTTTTCCCGTTATTCTCCAACATCTTGTTTCAGGTCTTCTTAGAGAAATGCAATAAAATATTTAAAGTGATATTGTCAAACACCAAAATTCTAACCATTTTCAATATGAAACAAAAGTAATGCAAAAGCCTATTAAAATCTTGAAGATATTACAGGGTTTTTTTCAATATGTGATGAAATCACAATCTTCCTTTTTTTTTTGCCAGCATTCTTTTTCTGCTAACAATAAAGAAGTCAATAAGCATCCCAGGGAGTTTATAGTCTAAAAATTCCATACATAACTCCAAGTTAACATGCCCTGTCCATTGCATACACATATTTGTGTTTGGAAACCTCTCCTTTCTCTCTGAGCAGGTAATGTGCTCTTTGAACATCCATGCCAGGGATACAAAGTCTTATGTCCAGCAGGGTGTTTATTAATACATGAAGAGCACCATGAATACAGCTTTACTGCTTCCGGGGCTGGAACAGACACAGGACTACAATACCTACTTTCCCACAGAGCTTTGAGTAAAAGACTCTGCTGGATCCAAGTTTTATCTGTGCGCAAGTTTAAGCTGACAACCAAGAGTGTTAGAGAATAGCCTGAGTCATGCTAGCCCAGCACAGAAACATGGTTCCTTGTGGCAGTATTTCTGTATCATCCATGACAGAGCCTGATGTACTTGTTTTATCCATTGTTTTCCATTGTACAACACACCTAGGCCTTCCCTTGCCCTGGATTATCCAGATGTAGGAAGCAGTATGAGCCCTACGTACAGTTAGCGTGATAATATTCCAGACACAGTACAGGACTGATGAGGTATAGTTTTCCCTGCTGTTTAGCACAGCAGCCAAAAACCTAATCCAAAGTCTTATAAATCAGTGGGTAACTTTTTGTTGACTTTAAACTGAGGCCTAATAACGTAAAGCCAGAGAAATGCTTCTCTAACTTATTCATGAGAGGTATGTGCTCTGAGTCAAAGCAGATGTTTCTAAGAGATTAATTGCCCTGATCAGTAAATTCCACAGTAAGTAGATACTATTTAATGACTGCAGAGGATGCTTTGGAAATCAACTCCTTCTGGATTAATTGGAGTGCTGTCTAAAAAGGAGTCTCATCAGTTTTGAGCTTGAATTTTATTGGCAATTGAATGTTTATCAATGGAAACAACTATTTGTATCATCTCTTTAGTATACATAACCTACAAACGAAGCAGATTAATAGTAGTCAATTACAAAGTCATTTTAAAGTAAAATTGCAAGTAATGTGTTAGCTCCTAAGAGACCATCTCTAAGTTAACATGTGGTGAAAACATAATTACTTTATTTTGTCTTTCAGCATTAGCATCAATTTATCTCTCTGGAGAGAGTAACTCAAATATCTTACAAGGAGGTAAGTAAGAGAAGTCACGAACACTTTGAAGTCAATAAAAAGTCTTCCTTTTTTTTTTTTTAATGTCTTATCCTTAATTTACAGTCACAAATAAATACACTGCATTAAAATATAAATGTTCTGCATCTGGCATTTGTTGCCTATTTTTGCAGATTTTTCAGGAATATGCAACAATGCAATTCAGAATATTACAAAGGTGAATAATTAGGCATCAGAAAGTGGTTAATTCAGTCAGATGTTCTGACTCTGGGGGCTCAGTTATCCCGAATTATGCACAGCCCTGAGTGACAGAGTAGCACAGCGTCCCCTTAGGCACTCAGGACACAGACATACCCTTGGCTTCATCAGAAGTCAGTCTGGGTCTGCTTGGCTCACTTGGTGCAGTGAAGCATTGTTAGTGCTTGGTGAGCCCCTTACTGGGGCTGCCAGTAACACCACCCCCTCTTCTTACCAGGGCTGGCCACAGCGCAGGACCCTTCTGACATCCAGAGGAAGAGAGCAAGGATGGTAGCTCTGCCTGGTATTAGTCTGGGAGACACTCTGCTAGGTGTGAAACTTGTAAAGGGAAATATCCCTTCATCCCCTTGATTTAGTGCATGCCCGTTAGGACCCCCAGCAACTGAGACATGTCTGTGACCTCAGAGTAATAGCACAATATTTCCCAAGGTCGCCAGTCAGGGCTGGCACCAGATCGTACTGACAAGCGGTCCATGAGACACCACACTTTAGCTAACACACCTCCCTGAATCATTCCTGCTGAACAGATGTAGACCAGTAATCTGTGACCTATATGATCCAAAAACAGCCAAGTACAAGTTGATGGCACAACTCTAACATAAAAATTGTTCGTGTTCAGTAAGAACATCAGAAGAAGCATATGGCACTAGAAGCTTATGGAACAAGAAGTAGAAGAAAAGAAAAATGAAATGGAACCCTGTCCAAGAAGATTCTCAGGGTTGTCTCAGCATTTTAATATAAGTACATAGAAGATAAAAGGCTCACCCTTCTCTACATTTGTGAAGTTAATCTGTAGGCTATAAATCTTTTCTAAACTAAAACCACTCATTGGTTTTGTATTTTTTTGTAAGGCTTTATGCTTCATGATAAGAATGCCCTAAAGCTCACATTTTTGAAGTTGAATTAAAGCCAGTTCAGCAAATTAATATCCTGTTATATTATTATAAGGAGAAGTTGGACTGCTACAGACATGCAACATTTTATCCCTTTGTGCACCTCAGTCCCGTTTCCTGCATGTAAACATCCCATGTATGTCTAGAGATCTGTTCTGTCAGCACCAGCAAAGTAAGGATTAAGGGCTTGATCTCAGTCTCCATGGCATCCTATATATTTTGAAGAAATTTTGTCACCGCAAGCGGAAACTGAGACCCACAAAGGTGATTTGTGTATGATGTGATCTACTCTGCAACTGGGATATTCCTTTGCCTTGTGTAAATCTCTTTCCCATACATAGAAGACTTGGCCTTGTAACTGACATTAGATTTCCTAGATTAATTGGCTGCATACTCCCTTTTGTTCCATAAGTTTGAGGCACACTCACCACTGTTGTACTGCAAAAGAAAATTTCCTAAATAATGTTAGTCCTCAAAACATTTATAGACAGCAAATGGCTGAATTGACAACTCCCAAACCATTCTGTACAGAGGCTCATCCTGTTACACTTTAGATATTCCATGAAATATCATTTGAAAGCTGATCAACATGAGATGATACAGTCCAGTTCATGAGACAGGTCATTATGTTACTTTTAAGAATTTCTTCTTCAAGGAATAAAAGGCCAATGGATTTTCTTGTCATATTGAGATCACCTTTAGTGCAAGCGAGGTTAAGATGAAAGAAAACTAGAAAGTTTATTTATCAAATGCAAAAAATACCACTGAAAATCTCTAAAAAGAGATAGAAGCATGTACATACCTACTACTTAGAAAAGCTTCAAAGTTTCCTCTTCCTCAGCAGTGTGCAGCTGGCAAGCTGATGAGGTGCTCTGTGGCCTTGTCAGTATCATTCCATGCAAATCCTATGTCCTTACCTTATCTCACAGAAGGCAGATCTGCTGGCTCTCTTCCTTTTCATGCCCCAACCTGTTTTTTGGGGTGAGTTGAAATGCAAGTCCAGCTCCTTCTTCTTTTCTTTCAGGAATTCTTATAGATAACTTCCAATAAGAGGAAGCTTCAAAATTCTGTCCCCAAACTGTTTCTTGATTCCTTCTGCTTTGGAAATAATATTCTTTGGGCATGCTAGGACAAGGTCATCTTTTGCTCCAAAACTGAATGGAATGTGCTAATGACTAAGCCCTGCAAAGAGAAGAACTTCATTAGTCAAATGGCAAAGCGGAGCCTTTAACAAAACCTTGTACTTTTATATAAATATATAATTTGATAATTATATCTTAGGCAGTTATATTACCAGAATTAACACAGGCAAATCATTATTAGGTTTCTTTAGTAGATATAATTGTAACTAATTGTTTCAGAATATTAATAGATTTTTAGGTTTACTAAATCCTAATCTTGTTATTGAATACTAAGACACGTTTGGTTTCTCCATATTGCGACAAGGAATCACTGCATTTTCCTCCTATCCTTTCTCTTGGGTAACCTCTGTGTTTATAGCCTTTCTAAAAATTAATATTTGTTGAGAGACATGTAGTTCTTTGCCTCCAAATTCTGAGAATTCCCATACAAACAACTTCAAAAATATCTTGCTTCTTAGGCCATCCAATATTTCTAAATATCTTACATGGGGCATTCAGAGGATACTTAAATCTACAAGAAAATATAATTGTTTACCTAACTATGAGGAATGGCTAGGTAATGAGAGGAATATAGTAGCTGCCAAAGAAATGGCAGCTACTCTACTCGTGTGATATGTGTATAGGCTTGCAGTAAAACAGTGCTAAAGGAAATAATTAAAATTAGCACCACCCAGTCAGCTTCTGCCAACACTGGATCCAACAGACCTGTTGAAAGAGAAGTCAAGTTCATAATGAAGTCACCAGATTATAATCTCAACTAAATTTTGGATAAGGTATTTAGGTGGATGTGTGGTGAGGTCATAGGAGGAAACGTAACACATTTTAAGAAAAAGTTGGGTTTCAAGTGACACACTGGAGACTGTGCTGACACTGGAAATGGTATATGCAGGAGAATTAACATCAGCAGAATGTGATGGGGATTGACTGCATATACCCACCCTTTCTCTCTGTGTGGAAGAAATACAAATGCAGCATGACTGACCAGCACGCTGAACAAAAAATGATGAAATCTCAATGCTCTGCTTAGATATTCCACGGATCTGCTTTTGTCAGGCACAACTACGTAGCTAAAGAAGTATGGGTTCATAGAAGATTTAAAAAACTTTAGAACAAAAATTGCCAGTATGGATTTGGGAGTGCTTTTTTGAATCAAGTCTTTGATGGATTAAGGTGGAAATGGAATCTGAATAATTTTGCTTTTGAAAAACATTAGCTACCTTCCAAGTTTCTCTTTCTCACATGTAAAATGCCAAATGAACTTGAATAGTTGCCTGTTCAGCACAAAGAATATTAAATCCTGCAGAAATCCTAGTATAGTTCGTATCCCTTCTCAGTGCAGTAATATTTTTAGAAAATGAAAAAAAATTTCCTTGTAATTGCAAATGTTTTGTCAGGAATGAAAACATTTCAATTAATAAGTATAACAAAGTTTTGAAAGTCAAACTTTAAAAAAAATACAAGGTACCATGAAGTGTCCAGGGATATTAAATCTACTTAAGTAACAAAGTTAACAAAAACATAATTAGCCCTAAACCTTTCAGAAACACAGGTGATTTGTCAGGTCTGTTCGTACAAGTGGGCCTGTGTGAGGCTGGCCTTTGGGACACAGACCTTCAAGTTGGCAAGCAATTAAAGTGGTGTGTACTTCAAGCTTCATTTGGTTTCAGGGAGAGGAAAAGCCCATAGGGAGCCACAGAGACTCAGGACCCACCTCTGAAAATGGCAAACTGGCAACAAAGGAGTTGGTCATGGCCGGTAAGGAGTAAAAACAAGCATTTAGTTTAAACCAAGCATTAGCATTAGCTTTTCACTTTATTTTCCTAAGTCAAGGACTAAGCTCACTCATGGAAATAATTGTTGATAAAACACTTAGAAATGTACTTAGAATCATAGAATCGTAGAATTGCTAAGCTTGGAAAAGACCTCTAAGATCACAGAGTCCAAGTATTAACTGGCAGCCCCATGTGCATCACTGAATGCCCCAAGCACAGTGAAAATGCCACTAGGAAATGTTATCCACTCTCCTTGCTTGAATTAGTGGTACACAGATGTTTTCATATCGCAAATCTCTTGATGAGAACCTCTGATGTTCACCTGCATTCTGTTTCAGGCAGCTAGCACACAGACACCTGGGTGGGAAGCTGGGGGGGGACATTTGAAAATGGGAAAAAAAACCCCACTCCTGAAACTCATAAAGAAAAGTCTGTCTCTTAAGCTTGCAAGATGTCAGCCACCAAATAGCCCAATCGTCTCTATACTATTTCTCCAATGCTTTCTGCATTCAGAGAGTAACAGTGTCAGGGAGAAAGTTAGCAGGAAGACCTAATGGGGTTGTAAATCCTCTCTCCCAAGCAGCCCTTCCTCCTACATGCATTTCAGTTTCAGTCTTAAATATTAAATGTTTGCATTCCACCACATTTTTGTTAACTTGTTAATTCTTATTGTCACTGAGAATTAGTCAAATAAACCCTGTCTAGACAATTTCCCTTGATATGATCTTATAGTGCATTAAAAAGAAAAAAAGTTATTGCTTTATATGGGGAATATTTTTCTTTCTAATAATTGACGGTTTACTTTTGGAAATTAATATTTTAGAAACAAGATTTGAGGGCATCTAAGGGTTGTAAAATCTAGTGGTGACACACCACAATGTTTAACAGCTTTGTGTACTCTGTCTTACCTTTAAAGGCACCAAAGCACATCATTGCAGGACCATAATGCACATCCTGTTATTTCTAATCTTTTAAGTTGGTCACCAAGTCTGCCCACCTTTTTAAGTCAATGGCTAAGACGATATTTCTACCATTTCTCCAGATTGCTTTTAAAATTCCCAAAGGAAGGTTCTTTCACTAGTTTTTTTAGGAGGATTGTTTTATACTTCAATATAACTCACCTTTAAAATGGTTTCTTGACTAATTTTCTACTTATTTAATATCAGGCAACTAAAGTATTGCTTTTATGCATGATTGCAAGGATTTCACATCTCCTTATCACTTCCATATCTCCCATATAATTTATGTGTCTCTCTGGTTTTGGCAAATACCTGCATATTTATACTGCAGTTTAAAACTGAAGGGAAAAATGGTCACTTCCTTTTTCATCTAGGAGTTTATTTTAAATGAAAATTCTGGAAACTTTAAACAATATGCCTGTCCTGGTCTTATCACGACTGCAATCTAAACATCAGCATGGATCACACACATTCTCTCACCCACGGCCTAACCCAAAGGGCACCTAAAGTTGGCACTTTTCAGTTACAGGAGACCTAAAGAGAATCACATGATTTCTTCTTCATGGGGCATTGGCCACAACCCAAACTTAAAAGCTTTCCATTAGGAATAAGATTTCTGGTTTCTGTTCCCTGGACTATTTGCGTACTCTACCCATCCTTTTCTCAGCACAGGTTACAATGCAGAATAAAGGAATGAAAAATACAGTTCTGTTACAGGAGCTTTTTGTCTGAATAAAACAGACTCATAAGACAATTTGAGAGTCCTTCTCTTATGATTGTTTGTCAGGACAATCAAAGAGCTGCTTGGCTTAAATAGAAAATAATAACCCATAGTTACAATAGGTGTTTGGGAAACAAAAACTATGAACTGCCTGGTTAACTTTCTTTTCACTTCATAATGTAGTGTCAGGACTTATAAACAGTTTTATCTCTGATTTAAGGGCAGTAGCTCATGCATTCTCTAACCAGTATTTTCAATTAGTTCTTTTCATTTAGTATAGTGTCATCTTGTGTCTCTTTTCCTTGCTTTAAGGCTTGCAATACCTAAGAAGTTCAGTGTTCAGGGAAGATCTTGGGTCTACACAAGGCTCCTGTACAGGCTGATACATAAGCATATAATACTGTCTGCTAAGTGCAAAACATTTTATTTCCACTCTGCAATGGACAGGTAGCAACCTTGCACATACCTCATATTTGCTACAAATAGCCATGTAGGAAGGTGAAGTGATATAAAACTCATAAAGGAACCCAAATCTCACTGCACACCAACTTTTCTGTGTTGATAAACCCTCATGCAAAGTTTAAGGACAAGATAGAGAGGGGCACTCAATTTCTTCCAGGTAGGGCAAGTGTATCCAATGTATTAACTAGACAATATAAAGTCAAGTGTTTACAGCAAAAAAAGAGCAATTTTCTTGTTTGTGTTCAAGAAGTCAATGAAAACTTGTTTCATTCTTTAACAACTATATTTCAGATGTAAACCCTTCATTATAGGAAATAGCATGGAGAAGTGTTTTGACTGAATAAATTTTCTGAGCATGTGAATTGAACTGAATCAATTTTTGCAATTTCAGGCCATTCACTGTGAACACAGTTTAAGACTCCAAGGGAGAGCTACAGCAACACATTCAGACTGAGCTGCTTTGAAATTGGTTAAAGGCTACTTCAACTTCATTTCTTCAGCTTCATTTTGGAAAGCATTTTTTCACTGGGTAAATTTAATTTCAAGTTGAACTGCTGAATTGATTAAATGTCTTATTGCATCATACAGTAACTTTATTGTAATTCCAAAATTCCTAAGAAAGTATAACAGCAAATATTAAAAAAGCAAAAATAATGCTACCTAATCCACTGACAGTACACTTATGCAGTCTTGAAACTTTGACAGAGAAAAGTACTCATCTGTCTCAGACCTTTTGTCTTATTTAATTTGGTTCTATTAGTTGCTCTGTTATGAAAAGCAGTAAAGATCATTTCCAGTTTACAATGTTGGTTTTTGCCGTCATCTCCCCCTTTGATAATTTTTTCCGTACTGAAAAATATTAGTGTATTTCTCTGTCCCCTTATGGAAGCCACCAGTCACGTTTCCCTGTACTTTCCCCCATTCCATTGCTGATTCTCTGTGAGAGGAAAACTACAGAGCCAACATTTTGGGGCACATGTCATGTATCTATTTTTATGAAGGTACAAAACTATTTTCTGTTTCGGTTTGATTCTTTTTTCCTTCCCTAGCTGTTTCCACCTTTCTGTAACCTTTCTGGCTGGCACTGGGCATGGAGCTGGCATTGGCACAAAGCTGTCCACAGCAACCACTTATTCCTCCTTCCAGCTGGAAAAAGCCAATCATTAAGTATGCAGAACTACAGTGTTTTCTTCCCATGCACCTAACTCTGACCATATCAATACTGATTTTCATCACCCATTTTGTTTGCCAGACACCTGATAATGAAAGCATCCTCTAACATTTTGTCAGCTTTAGTTTAGTCCATCCTAAGTCTTCCTTTGAGAGAAGCCTGAAAGAAGATTAATAACATTTTGGAAGGGAATAATTTGGCAACCAATGCCTAGAATCTAGAGTAAGAGTAAATATGGAACATTTTTGATGCTCCAAAATGCAAACTGGGAAGTTAAGAGCAGCAATTTCTGATTGCAAAATGTTTGGATCACAATGTTTCATTCCAAGGCTAGCTATGCCAGTCCTTTCTGGTGAATATTCCTAGCAGTTCCCACCCAACAGCCTTTCCCAGCAAAGAAAGATTTTCACCTGGAAGTTACTAACTAACTATTGTATGCAACATTCAGCTGCAAGAACTCCTATTGAACAATGGTATTTCCTCTGAAGTCTCATACCATCAATCATCATCCACACTGTTTTGATTAGATTCACTGCACCATGTTGCCCAGTTTTGCAGGGCATTTTCTGAAAAATTACACAGATATTATGGATGTGGTTTTTTGCTGCATCTGTCCTTCAGTGCAGAGAATGCACCACCATGGCACAACACAAAACCAAAGGAAGGCTACAGCATTTTTGCAGAACCCTGCAGCCTCTGATCATGCTGGCTGTATCCACTCCTATGTACTCCAGGTAAAGGCATTATAACATATTTATTTTATTCCTAAGTGTTTGCATGTAACTTCTATTCATGGAAGCATTCTGTGTTGAGTATATTCAAGGCTCAATAAAAAGTATATATCGCATCCCCGAAACAAAGCCTATAAATTCTGCAATTTTATTCTGCCACAGCTGTTCAGTAAGGTATTGCAATATTAAAACTACATTTTGCAGATGTTCACTGTGCCTACATTTAAGTACCTCCAACTGGACAACATATTAGCTCTGTAAATGCATTCCTGTGCACTGAGTTATTTTCAAGTCCATAAAGTTTGGAAATACTGCTAGGGTGTCCCAGTGTCAGCAGTCTGCTTACACAGTGAAGTGTAACACATGGACTCTCGCAGAAGTAAATAAAATTATCTCAGGCTGTCACACAGCCGGGAAAAAAAGTTACATTTCTTTCTGACACATCACTTTGGAACAGAACAGATCTCAGGAAGTAGTGCAACTGTGGGAAAAGTTATCTCGGGAGTTATCTAGCTCAGTAACGTTCTTGCTGCACATATTGAGAACAAACTCAGTGTGACTCTCATTTCACTGCAATGGGACTCCTGCAGCAAGTGATACAGTGAGACCAAGAAGAGATAGGGAACAATATAATTTTAATTTTATAATAAGTGTAAATACAATTGTAACCTAATTTCTTACCAGCCCTCTGTGAATACTCTACAGAATGGTACTTTCAGTTATAAAAGGATAGAAATTTTAAAGCCCAGTCCCTTAAAGATGTCAGTGAATGATTTTCCATGAGGGAACTGTTTCATGCCTCAGTAGAGACAGTCTGCTTCACACAGACACTAACATTTCATTTAAGTCTAACATTTCATTTAAGATGATGTCTCCTGTGATTTTGGTTTCCAAAGAGGCTCTGCTTTGTGTTGGGTAACTGTGCTACTACCTACTTGAAATCAGGATTTAGCCCTTGTGCTTTTGTTAGCTTCCTATCACAGAGATTCACACGCCCTGCTGAATCCTAAACACAGCAGCAGCATTAATGACATATTTACAGGAGCAAAATACAGAAATAAATGACTTCTCAGAACACAAGACCATGTTGAAAGAACTGTCAAGCAGGGCATTCAATTTTAAATGCTTCTGATCTGGCAAGGAAGAGATTACTGCTTTCCATATTCATATTTTATATTTTGACTGACTCCAGACTAACCTCAGGGAGAGCCCAGAATATCAGCTTGTCTGTGCCTGGGAGCTGACACTGGAATATGCAATTAGGAGTCTGCTGTCTGATTAAACCTCTCCTGACACCACCCCAGCCTTGGTGAAATTTAAACTGCCTCTTCTCTCTTTCTCTGCTTCTGTGAGAGGCACAGCAAGTCATTACACCCCGCTTGTTAATGATGGATGGCCCTGCTGGTTCGGCCCAGCACTCTCTCAAGGGGACAGGGCAGAGATGGGCTGACAGCAGGGCACAGGCACAGGCCAGCAGGGACCCCCAGTCTGTATCACTGACAAGAGCAGCTGATTTTCCTTTCCTCACATCCCTGAGGTTTCAATATTATGATGCAGGGAGNCAGGCACAGGCCAGCAGGGACCCCCAGTCTGTATCACTGACAAGAGCAGCTGATTTTCCTTTCCTCACATCCCTGAGGTTTCAATATTATGATGCAGCACATTCATTGATGCTGCCTCTCTCAGCCATTTGGACCAGAGCAGGGGAAGTGGTGTGAAAGGCAGGGAGATGTAGCGGAAAAGGAGAAGCATCATGTTTTGACTGATGCTATCACCACTGGGCTAGTGCACTGATAGGAAAGTTAAATAAACCCTTTGGAAAGCTGTAAGATCTCTGACTGCACTGAAATCCTTTGCTATCACAATTCACTTTGCAGTGTTGTGTCTCAAGGCATGTTTTCTCCATTTTTGTAGCGGGCATGCTTTGTCCCAAAAAATGGCATAAATGGTCTTTCCCCTCCATACATATAATGCACACAGACTCCATGCTCATTTATGGCATTGCAGTGCATAGATATGTCAGAGACACAATGCTCAGTCACGGAGGACTTCATTTCTGGTGTGAACAGTTTTTGTGATTATGACAGAGAAGGTGTCTTGAAATGAGGGTATGCCCAAAGGGAAAGATTATAAGCGAACACAGTGGGTGAAAGATAGAGAATATAACCTCAGTGTGCACTTACACCCTTAAGGTGAGTCAATAGAATACCTGAAACTATCATATTAATGTTATGAAACAGGCAGTGTATTTGCTGCAGGGATCATCCAAGAACTGGGTCCTTATATCTCAAAAAAAAAAAAAAAGAGTTGTGACACCATCTTGAAGCACAAATTCATTTGTTAATAGAAGCTACCAGAGAAGGTCCCATTTACCTTATCCATCTGTCTGTGAAGTTATTTTCCCTCCTCTCCTCATTCTAACACTGAATAGCTTTTCACGGCGACAGGGCCTCAGAAAAGAAATTGACCACTGATCATCTACTTTTCCCAAAGCTGTCCAGTAACAGCTGAAGCTGTCAGGTAGAATCCAAAAACATGAATATCACCTCACTGCTTTGAATCATATGGACAAGAGACTTGAATCTGAGGAATTCCAGCTTCTGAAACACATACTGGAACTCCTTACCTACTCTACAGAAAAGAAGACAGAAATTGCCTTTTCACACCTGCTTGACAATCATAATGCTGCATTTTAAAAATAGCTACAAATGATATAATTAATAATATAGTATAGCTTTGTTGTAGTTGTTTTGGTCCAATCTATCAATCTAGATCCTGTATTTAAGTAGTTGCCACTAAAAATAGAGAGCTTTAGATATTGACCTCATATATGAACTGTGTCTAAAAGACATGATTTGCAGAGGATCAGCTACAGAGTACAAGGCTTTAACTCATTAAGAACAAGGCATAAGCAATTTGCCTCTACGTATTAGGTGGAGGGTTTTGGTGAAGTTGGAGTTTCTGACATAGAAGTGCAAGCACTTTCAGTTGATGTGGTTTAAATTCTTGACTATAGTCAGAGGTGAAACAGCAGTGCACCAATAAACAAACAGTGCATTTGTCAATAAATAGAGGCGTTTGGAAGTGTTTCAATGGAACAGTTTCAGCGAAAAGACTGAAATGTTATATGGAGGCATCTCAGTTTTGGTAAAAGCCAATGAACCACAGGCAGATGTGTTTTGCTGGGAGAGAGCTTAAGGGGAACCAGGAGGCATAAGGTCTTTGTCCCAGCAGCAAGCCCTTGGAGGAAGGTTTTCTGGAGCTGGACATCCAAAGCATTTTGGTTCATGACTCAAGGTACAAAAATGTTCCAGAACAAAGCAGACATAAGCTGACACTAAAATAAGCTAAATTAGTCATAAGATCGTTCTTTTTAATTTTATTTGTAATCAGAACAAAAACTGATATTGAAACCAAGCATTTCCTTTGAATCAGTAATAGTCTGTTCCAGGCCAGCTGTATGAATTAACCTTTAACACCAACATACTTCTTTAGCAAACAAAGCTTTTATTTCATATTGCTTCTGATCAATGTCCTTTCCCCTAAAGGGAAGGCAATATAAATCCAAAAAAGGCTGAGAGCTTACTGTGACATCAGTAGCTATTTTTATCACTGACATCACCATGAAACCCTGCAAACCTTTGTTACTACTTAACTGATATATTAACATTTTAAAGTAAAGAAGGGGCTCAGTGGTCCCTGGATGTAACTCCACCATAAAATGAAGAGACTTGTGTTTTATTTTGCTTCCAGACATGCAGTTGGTTATCACCCTGCCACCAACATTCACAACAACCTCAGGAAGAGCGTGTGAGGCTGAACTGAGCTTCATGCAGCTGATCTATCCAGGCCCCCTGAATCTACACAGAGGTGCTGAGAGTGCATGTGCTCTCCTTCCCAGGACAATTCTGGTGTGGACATATGTTCCCTTCTGCTGATCGAGCTGTGAGAGTAGAAATAACCAATAAAGGGATGAAGTGAGCCTCTGGGTGTGTTAACCTCTTGTGCTGCTGACCAAGTTTCTCTAGAGCTTGTTTGTCAGCATTGTGCTAGAAGACAAGGACTGCAATTGTTTACTTCTTCCTACAGAGAGGGTGAAAGGGGGAAACTCACAGAAACATTACTTTCTCTGCATTCCCACAGAGGTCAAGCGCAGTCCTACCTTGTAAATTACACAAGTAAAACACTTCTGTGAAGCAAAGTACATTGCTTTTGAAAGCTGGCATTTAAGCACAGCAACTTCATGGTTACATTAATTATTTAACACATTTTTTCACCATGTAGAAAACCAGCAAATTTTAGCTGAACCAGCTAAAGGAAATTTTCTTTTCACAGTCTGCTGGGAAGGAGCTTTGTATATGCAAGTAAAACATACAATGTGCTGTTAAGAACCCAGCCCTCAAATTTCTGTCATGTCCCAGTTATTAGCCACAGATGTCTAGTAATGATTGCTCTTTGTTCACCGAATTGACTTTTTTTTCCCCTGTGGGGAGAAGGATGGAGCAATTTGGCTAAAGAAAGTCTCTACCTCCACTTCGTGTTTCCGTAATGAAAAAAAATGAAATCTCTTGAAACATGGAGTAGGTTAATTGGAGCAACAAGAGTCTTGTTCAGTTAATCAGCTCTGAATTCACCAATAGGTATCCCAGCTGGCACTGGAAGTAATCACTGGAAGTGTAGGAGTGTGGATGTAAGCTAGCCAAAGCTCACAGAACAAAACTCTGCCTGTGATGACTGAATAGACAGCATTATCCTGATGAAGGATTTCTTACAAAATTATTTCAGTGGAACAAAATAGGATATGCACAGTACAAAAAAGGAAAAGCAGAACAATACTAAAATGAAAAGGAGGAGATCATAAAAAAGGAACATTAAGACTTGAATCTACGGAGTCAATAGAATTCAGTTGAATAGCCCATTGTACCTATTCTGCTGTTAAAAAAAAAAAAAAAAGGCAAGCTCTGTTTGGGAAGAGGATTTTATTTTAGCCTGAAGTGACACTCTGAAAGGAAATTTTCTGACTAAGAATTAACCAGGACTGCGACAGTCACTACTAAAATAAGAAGAAACAATAACATAAACTCCCATTAAAAACACCTACTAGCACAAACAATCTAAATATATTCCCCTATTTAGAGATGCTAACACTTGTAACATCTGGAGCTTGCTCTAAACATGGCTCTGCAACAGTGGCACATCAATCAGATCCTGCCTCTCCCAAGTAACACCACTTTTCCCCCACCCATTCAATGAGATGACAGAACTATCCCAAGCCAGTGAAAACCAACATAGCGATATCTTCTCATTATCTCTTTGCTAAGATATACCTCCTTTTTTATTTTTCCAGCAACAGAGGGCCAGGTCCTGCTCTGGGCTACACCAGGTTTTTTGCCACTGTAATTTTAAAGAGATCAGTTGAATACTGGAGAGTAAAGTTGAATATCAATAGGGGTAGTCTTAGGGCATGGATAGAAAATCATGTCCTGGATCAGCATGGAAGAGGTTATGACTCTCTTATTTTCATCTTGACAGTTTTTGATGATGCAACTTGACATGGAAGTATTTGGCTACATCAACAAAAGGATTTGTGCTGTGTTTAGGGCGTAGACCCTTGAGATGTGCCTTTTACATGAACCTTCACTAGATACCAAACCTTTCCTCATGCCTTAGGTTTTAACTTTCATATTTTTCCAAATTCTGCACTGCCTAGTGTGTAACTCTGAAGTTTCTTGTAGCCTGTTAACTTCTGCTCTCTCATGCTAGGTAGACATAACAAAGCCTCTCCAGGCCTGCTCTCCAAGGACACCCAGACCATCCTAGGCCCAAAATGTGTAAACCAACATCTTTAGAAGGGGTATAAGCTTAGAGAAAAAATTACATCATTAACTGAAGCTTTAACTGCAAAATTAACCCTGATATGCAAAGGAACCAAACTTATAAAAGTGTGAAGAACTTGTGACTCAGGGTTCATCTTGGGTGTAGCCTCTGGCCTGCCCAGAGTGCACCTTTGAAGGCCTTTCAAATAAATATCTACCTTTATTCCCTTATTCCTGTCTAGTCTCTGTTTTTTTAGGTGGCCACATCAGGCATCATTCCCTTCCACAGTAGCCTGTAAATCCCTCAGCCTTCACACCACTGGGGAGCCGTAGCCCACCTTACTTCCAGCCCCCAGCCCCACACACAAGCATGCTCACATCAGCTCCTCCCATTTAAAGCCCCCAGGCAATGACTGCTGTCAGAGGAGGTGTGCCTGGCTGAGTTTCCATAAAGCAGTGCCAGAGATCATGCTGGCAGCCCACACTCTGTAGTAGTACCCATGCAGAACAGACAGCAGTACCTAATTTAGGTACCACAAACACTGCCAGCAGCCTTAAGACTTAAGTCCTTTTTGTGTAGGCAGTCCTGAGGTACAGTACTGCAAGTCAGCCTGTAATTCCCAGTGGCAGCTGAAATAGTGGTCTTGTTTGTTTATGACTAAAATTTAGCAGTAATGCTGGTTAAATGGATACAAATTTATACCACAATAGTAGCACAAAGCCAATTATACCACTTCTCTAGAACCACAACAAAAATTCCATCTTTTTAAAGAATGAATTTGCCTAACCCTTCTGCACTACCATAGTGTTTCATGGCAATTGCAATAACCTGTTTTCTGCTGGCAGGGAGTAAGCTCCTTTCTATCAAGGTCATGCAGAAGAAACCCAGCTAATACAAAAAAGGGAGCAAATTCTAAGAAGCACTTTGTATCAGTTGTTGGCATGCAAAGACATAATAATGGTACTTAGGCTGTTAAATTGAAGTATGTCATTTAAGTAGCATAAAATATCACTCTGGCTAAGTGAAATGTAATATCAGGGAATAAAGCAAAAGGAAAATCCTCTAAATCCTCAAGAACTAAAGCAAATCTGTTCATTTTAAGCCAATAAATTTGAACCAAATATCTAACTGCTCTATTAGAATTACCAGTGGTAATTCTTTGGCCACACAAGCTGGGATATCCATGATTAAGGCCACCAGTGCCAAGATCAAAAGAAACTGTCAGACGTTTAATCATATCACAGACAATATCTGAAGGAGGCTCCTGTTTGCTGTCACAGTTTGCTGAGAGGATATGTCAGGCTGCTTGGGGAGGTGTCCAAAAGAGAAGTCATGCCTGCTACTGAACAGTGTCCCTGTTTACAGGATGAAGTGTGTGAGGGACAAAGCTGTCAGCAAAGAGAAATTCATAGTGGATGAAATCACACTTGCATTTGCCAGTTTTCTGAATGCATTCTTTGTGAAGAAGACAGATTTTAATAACACAGATGTTACAGGGGAAGGACATTCTAGTTACATCCTATTTACAGCAATGTGACTAAGATCAGAGTCTGTCTTGAAACATCTAAAACTAGAACTTGAATAATTTGGATACAAAGGATCAGAGGGCTTGATAGGAAACAATAAATACTTTTAAGGAGTACTTAGCTTTGGTCTTCACCATCATGTTCAATCAAATAATCCTCTCTTCTACTGAAATGGACTTAGTAATGGGCATTTGTTCATTCCCTGAAGTTTGAAGAGGTTTTTGTTGTTTTACAGTAAATGTTCTTTGTGGGTTGAGGCCACTGATATCTTTTCTGAGAATTACTTGTCTAGTAATTACTTGTCCAGAGCCATCCTTAACATTTTTAAAGGGTTTTTTTTTCCTAAGACAGGGTAAAAATAAATGGTCTTATCACAGCAATCCTATTGATTTCTGCAGAGGAAGGGCACCATGATCCTCATGTATTACATTAAAGAATAAAATCCTAAATAACACTGCTTTTCTAGACACAGTCAAGCACAATGTGATCCACATTCACACTGAAGAAAGTCATGGCCAAAGTAGAAGAAATCCTGACCTAAGCAGGATCATAACGGGAAGCAATATGATTAAAGAAGGGAAAGAAGGATTGGAGAAACACAACTGCTATCTTCTTGATCTGTCATGTTATGTCTGTACATTGTGGACCATCAGAAGTGTCACAAGGATATATTAATTTGTATTTCATTGTTTAAAAGATCTGACTTCCAACACTAGAGGAACAGGAAGCATAAGATTATCTACAGGTTTTAAAATACAAGCTCAAATCCTTTTTGAATACTAGTTTAGTTAAAGACAAGCCATAAAGTTCTGTAATGACAGACATCTTGCTAATTAGTGAGTGCAGTTCCTAAGACACCAGTGAAGGATGCTTTTTTCTTTAATCTATTACACTTGACACTTGTTTTTTCACAGAAAGTAAAGATTTGCTGTGAGATCATAGCTCAGCCTGTGGTGAGTGATGTACTTGTGACACAGAACCTGGGGGCTACTAACCCTACTCAGTTTCTACATATATCAGGCTCTATCACCTCTTTCAGTCAAAAACTTCTTGAGCTACAGAATGACTGCAAGAAAGGCATTTTTCTCTATCAAGGATGATTCAATACTGGGGACTGGTCACTAATAGCCATTGCTTTTAATTGAATAAGGTCCATTTGCACGAGCAAATGTCCCTGGGACCATGCAAAAATTCTTTATTTTTCACAAAACTTATAAAAATTGAAAAGTGCTCCCTGATGGAGGGAATATCTTGGTGAAGCCATCGGCCTCTGCAGTCCCTGTTCATTCTAATTACGTGAAACAGAGAAACATGTTTATTAGCTGAGACATCACTGCCTTCCACCTGATGAACTGAAAAACCTTCATCTCAGGCTGAGCCTGCAACTGCTTTAAAGCTGCCTGGTTATCTGTGAACCAGCATACATGTTATTCCTGAAATATTGATGTTTGAAAGCCTCAAGCTATTCTTCAAATAAATTAGAGGACAGAAAGAATATTTTTAACAAGATCAGCTTGTACAGACAGCATTTGAAAGGTTAGCACCCCATTCAGCAGCAGTGCACCATCCATAATTTAAGCATGGAACACTTTAGCTTCACAACATGTCTAATAACTAGGAAAATACATATATATGATTCTTCTTTAACCAACTTCAGAAAGTGAAGATCATAAAATAATCACAGAGTGGCTTGGGTGGAAAGGGACCTTAAAAACTATCTAGTTCTAACACTTCTGCAATGGGCAGGGACAATTTCCACTAGATGACTAACTGCTAAATTTTTTCCTGGTAAGCCTGAAATCACAAAGACTGGCTGATGGAAAGGGAGGAGGCCTGAGAAGCCAGTGCGAGAAGGTAGTGCCTGCACTGGCTGTGCATACACTGCCACCAGACACTGCTGAGGTTTGTGTAAGAGGTTCACAGACCCCAAAGACTGCCTCAGTGGAGGGTTTGCATAGGAAATTTCTGCTTTGTGCCTGAGAAAAGCTAGCAGAAGCCAGCAAAGAGAGCTAGCAAACACCTTTAGGTTTATTTCTTCTCTGCAGAAATGAACTTGGCTTTGTGTCTGTGATGCAGGTAGAGGGAAGAAAAAAAATATTATTCAAAATATTAAACAAATATAAGCTCCAGAGAGTACAGATTTCTACCTGGAATGAAAGACATAAGGACATCACAAGGGTCATGTAACCTGGTGTCCTCAGGTGATATTCATTGGTTCGTTGAGAGCGAGGCTCAAAATGTTCCACAATGCACACAAAGCTCAGAACTACATCAGGGTGCAAGTGTCCCCACAGACCTCATCTACTGTCCAGCTTTTGCCATGGAGTGTTGGGACTGATTACTTTATAATTTCTACACAGACAAAAGTTTGTATCAGTGAGTTCTATGAATTAATTCATCACAGCTTTAAAGCATTCCTCCTCATTCCTCACCACTTTCAATCACAGGCATTGCCTCCTCCTTCCCAGCTCCCCACACTGTGATTAACTCCGATGGCTACCGTCCAGTTCATGACTAGATTGATCACATTTTCATCCTGTCTTCAATTCCCATGCTTATTACTGTGTCAAATAATTGTGGTGTTTCCTGAATTAATATTTTGCCAACAGACAACCCCGCAGAACACACATATCCCTAGGCCTTTTTGCACAGAGAGGTGCTGACTACTCAGAAACAGATGGGTTGGGGGGATAAATAAATACAGACATCCAGCTGAGCTTGCGGGTGACTTTGGAAAATTAGGCTATAGATTTAGTCTCCTAGATTCACATTTAGTTCCCTAGCTTTGGATACTATTAAATGTGTTTGCATGGGAGTGTTTCTCTGGAGCTTTTGCAAAACGGGTGCATAAGAGGTAAGATCACATAATGTTTCTTATACTTCTTCCTCATGCTTCTTCATCTGATGAACAACCACAATCCCCAGCTGCCAAGCTGAAGAATCTATCTTCCTTTCACACAGCATCTGCCCGTCTGACATGTTCTTGGGAGCTGCCATATGTACTTATGTCCCGATACTTTGTCTTGGATGCAGTGTTCACTAAAGTCTGCTATGGATTGCTCATCCAGTCTCAGGGCTACAGTTTTCAAACTGAAAGTTCAGGATGCCTCTGAATAAATCTTTTAATGGAGCAGTACACCATCTTAAATTGAAATCAGAGGGTGCCTCCATGTTCAGATGCATTTGCTCGTGTGTTCCAGCTGCTTCTCAAGCTGAAACACACTTGAAGCATATTTCTGACAGCTCCAGCCTCAGAAACATCTTGGACTAATGGGATTACACTAGCTGAAGTGATGGGGGTTATTTTTAATAGAAAGCAATTCCAAAACAACACCATTAAACACAGCAGAAGAAATTCAGTCACAGGATTATTGTGAAGTTGCCCTACAGAAATTTCAGATGGTTCCTTCTCCTAACCACTCCCTTCCTCACTTTGCTTGGTTAGTAACAACGCCTTGTCAAAGCAGGAAAGCTGGATGGCCTACAGGGGTGAAATGGCAGCAGCTCCCTTGACATACCCGCCTGACTTCATAAAATGAGCATTAGTTAGGCAAATCAGATTTTATTCCCCAGTCACTATGGGACTTGGTGAAATGTTTGCTATATGCATTGACTTTACTACTTTAACCTGGTGATGGTCCAAAAGTTACAATTTGTAGTTAAATAAAATATAAGGGGTAAACTCATGGATCTTTTGATGTATATATGTCGCGTTTTTTTGAGACAAAACTTCAGGAGGAAACACTCTGGAGTAAGTGTCTCCTCCAAAGGGGAAAGGGCCTCCCCTTTTCCTCCATCAATGAGATAAATGGGTCACAAGAAGTGAAAGTGGGAAAAAGAAACCAAACTGTTTATTAACACACAAACAAAACAGCGTAGAACAGGATTAAAAAAAAACCAAAAACCAAGACAGCCTCCNAAAAGTTTAAAAAAAAAAAAAAAAAAAAAAAAAAAACAAACTCAAAATAGAACAAATTCCCAGAGAGGGAACAGACACGTGGGCTCGGACCATCCAGGGCCACCCTATGGGCCCGCCGGGGCCACCCGCAGGCTCCCGGACCGGCGAGGAGGGAAGGGAGGCAGTGAGGCACGGGGAAGGAAAGGGAAAAAAGAACAAGAAAAAAACCCAACAGAACCTTTTCCCAGCTAGCAGGAACACAAAGGAAGCCAAAAACCAGCACAGCGCTGCCGCCGCACTCCCTCCCGAGCCCTGCCCAGGCCCCGGAGCCGTCGGGCTGAGCCGCCGAACCGCCCCGCGCTCGGCCCCGTGGCTCCGGCCCCGCCGCCCGGGTCCGTCTTAAAGGCACGGCATCCTTGGGCATTAAGCAGGTGGCTAAGGAATAAAGCGGCTTCATAGCATCACCCCAGGACAATATATTTTATGTTTAATGCAATTATATTGAATTAAAGCTCTTCTCTGGATCTTTTGTGTATTTTTTTCCATATACTTCTAATTTGGGCTCATGGTATTTTATTATTACGCAACAAGTGGGCAAACACTTCGGGCTTGCCTTATCTAATTTTTTAACTGAGATCTGATGACCAAAATGTTGGAGGACCTGCCCTATGAGAAAGACTGAAGGAGTTAGGTGTTTTCTTCCTAAGAGAAGGTTCAGAGGGCACCTCACAGTATTCCAGTCCTGAGAGGGCAGATACAAAAAGGGCAGAGGATCTCTTCACAAGGAGCCATGTGGAGAAGGGACAATGGGTACAAATTTCACTGGGAGAAGTTTCATCTTCACATAAGAAAGATATTTTTTACAGTTTGCAAGAATAATCACTCACCAGAGCAACTTTTCTAGGGATATGACAGAGACTCCATCTTTGGACGTTTTTGAGATGTATTTGTTCAGAGTGCCTAGTGATGTCATCTAGTCTCCCCTTCCCCCAAAAGGTTAGATCAGTTCATCTTTCAAGGTCCTTTCCAACCTGGAAAAAGTTCTGTGATCCTTATCATCTGTTCTGATAGAGTTTCGCAGCTGAAACTGCAGCAGTTTGCCACAGATATTTTCAAAAATACTGTGAGACTAGGAAGAAACCGTTTCCTCCCAGAACCCAGATAATGTCACACACCTGGGACTCTAGAAGGACTAAATAAATTATACCTGCTGTTCAGAGGTGTGATAAATAGATGCTAGAATAATTGGCTTTTTGCAAATGTTAAAATGAGTAGCTTTTGTCCATGAAAAGGTGGGGGGGTTGTTTTTTTTTCTTTTCTGTCATTTAACCTGAAAACTTATAGCTGTCTGCTTAGTCGTACCCGGCGCCAGCTATCAACTACTGATAAGAGATCTAGATTGTTACTAGAAAGAGTTTGAATATGCAACTATCTGTTGATTCTGGGAAACCACTGAAATTCCATTCCAAAAAGTTACTGGAAAGGTTTTTGAATATGTATAATTGTTTATGAATATGTATTACTCCAGGTGTATGTAAAGCAAATCTCCGAGATGACAGGCATGCTCTTGGCCCAGTGCCAAAGCATCCAGCACTGCAACTTTTGCTTTATTATTTTGTCCCTTATTGTCTTTCATTAAACTTTTCAATTCTAACAGGAGAGTGAACCTCATTTTTCACAAGAGGCAAGTTGAAGTACACCATTAGCTTGGTTTGTATTTTTTTCCTAGCTGAAAAAGTTGAAGAAGAAAATAGTTGTTGGCATTTTCTGTTCAGTAGAATAGGAAAGTGTGACTCACATATTAGGGCTCAAATCTCTTCCACAATAAAGTGATAGATCGTGACAGGGGATCTGCATTCCTTCAAAAGAGGAAGTGCATGTCATCCAGTACAGAACAATTCCAGCTCTCTGGGGCCAAGGAAGAAGCTGGCAAGGAATTAAGACCTGAGAGTATGACTGAGGCACTGTTCCTGAGCACAGTTTTTGGAACAGTGATGGTTTAACATCAAGACATCTGCACAGCATATTTCGAAAGCGCTCTAAAAGGTTCTTTCTCATTATATTACTATTTTTACTGGCTCTTGTAATGTCCAGAAATAAGTAATTATGGGACTACTTGAAATTCTTTTTCTCTAGCATGACTGGAAACAAAAAAATGGGTGATCAACATAAAAGACTTCTATTCTCCCCCCACCTTCCCAGGAGACTGACTTAGTAAATATGGTTCCTCATATTTTTACAAGCCTGTTAGAACTGGACCGGTTTCTGAACTTTCCAGTCTTTCATATTCAGCTAAAAATTCCAAACAACCCAAGTGTCCTGTAAGCTCAAAATGATACTGCTTATGTTTTGATTTGAAGGCACTGAGCTTTCAGCACTTGGCTGAAGCACATCAAGGTCAGGTTGAAGAAGGCCTCTGAAAGGTTGGAACACTTTTAATAAGCACCTACCAGTCCTGCATACTTCTTGTTCCTTTGCACCTGTTTTCAGTTGGAAGTGAAGGTCACTTCTATTACCAGACAAGATTAGCTATTAGAGATAAAGGGAAAAGAAATCTCCTACCTATGTCCCAGAAGGAAAGTGGTTGTGCACATTTGGTGGAAAGTGGAATTCATTAGATGTGTTGCTGCTGGGAGCTTCTAAGAAACTGAACAAATCACTAAGCTCCCACTTTCTGTGTAGAAAGGTTTGGCTCAGACAAAAGTAAAAGCAACCAGTTTTTCAGCAAACGAAGACCAACTG
This sequence comes from Struthidea cinerea, assembly GCA_013397865.1. Lineage (NCBI taxonomy): Eukaryota > Metazoa > Chordata > Aves > Passeriformes > Corcoracidae > Struthidea > Struthidea cinerea. The sequence continues at coordinate 82,670 of VZTI01000857.1, forward strand.
GTTCAGGGCTAACTGAAGAACTGAGCTGTGTATGATTGAAACTAAAGATGGCATCAAAATCTCCACATATTTGTTTTAATTTGAAATTTTCATAGATTGTATCTTGAGAATAAAATAGAGCTCTCTCTGAAATCTCTAGAACTTTGCAAACTAATGTATCAGAAATACAGAACAGCACCATTCACAAGAGTGATTGTTAATAAATTTATTTTCCAAAGCAGATTAAACCTCCATTCAAATCATGCAAAAATCCAAAGGCTAACTTCTGTCCTAAAGTTCAGGATGACTACTACAAGCCAAGTAATATCATATAGATAGATATTTTGTATAATATTGTAAGTTCTCATCATTGTTTCACAAATCTCATTATTTTCCTACTCTATAAACCTAGTCTCTTGGAGTCGGAATTATGTAGAGTGATTTCATACTTCATTCAGTTCATTTTATCTTAAAAGCACTACAATTACACAAAAAAGAAATTATAAACATAATAAATAATAGTAGCACTTGCAGGAGTAATAGCTATATGAGCTCAATGGGTTCAAGGAAAAGGTCTCCCTATTCTCAGCAGATGATGGATTGTGAATCAATTATTTTAAATATCTTTAGGTATTAGTATAAAAGTAATTACATTTTAAAATGTGCAAAAAGGTTAAAGAAGAATTTAAAGAATACAGTCCTTGAAGGAGGAATTCCTTAATGAACTTTGTAGAAATAAATTAGCTTTTGTTGGGAAAGGACTAAATAAAATAAATCCTTCTAATATTTTCTTCTCTCTAAAGGCAGGAAAAACTGATTTTTTATAAAAAAAATAAAGATTATTTGGAAAATTCTAATGTAGTAAACCCTTTTCCTCAAGTCAGGGTATGACAGAGGTTGCCTTAATTTGGACACCTTGGCTACAAGCATTATGTTTTAGTCTTTGTTTACACAGTTGCAAAGTTTTACGGCATCCTGCCTTATTCAGTCAGTGCTTAGGGCAGAACAGCATTCACTGAAGGAGCTGCCAGATATTGTCTTTTATCAGTTCTTCTGCCTCCCCTATGTCCACATGGTCCCCTCTGACACTCACACTGCACAGTGACAACTCTAATTCAGGTTTCCTCCACTCTGCCCTATGGAACAGACTCCATCAATGGAGGGCAAATCCTATGATGCAAAATTGTTTCTCTGCTGAGTAAGTAAGAGAGGTAGCGCCTACTGGGAATCATGGGACCACCAAAGCATCACTGGATGCACAATCAGGCCTTGCAAGGCAGGGAGAGGGCATCGAATCTTCAAAATCCTTGAAATTATTTATTTCCATAATGCTGAAACGCTTCAACCTATGGCAATTTACCTATAAAAGTATTTCCGTTTTAAAATTTATGTCCTGATTCAGGAATAAAAATATTTTTATGTGTTTGCAAAGCAAAAATTTTGATGTCTTCGCAGTGCTAAATCTAACCCACCTTTTCCTCCTGTTCTTCTCAACATCACTGCATATAAATCTATGACCAATTAATAGCCAGCCACAGAGATGCCCAAAGCTTCCATGAGCTTTCATAAAGATAAAGTCTGAAGGGAAGACGCTAGTGTTATCTAAGGTGTGTATTTCCTGTTTGTTCAGAGAGTAGGGATTAAAAATAAACTCTCTTGTAAATGCTATGTTTACAAACTACATTAAGTCAGCACATGCCCCCTGTCGGGGAGGGCTGTTTCATTATTCTAAACAAAGCCACACATTCTGTAAAGGGAAATCAAGAAGAAGGAGTGATACTTTTGGGGTCATTGGATTAAAACATCCTTTTTGCAAAACTTCTTTAGCACCACTATCTTGGAATGGTCCCTTCTGGAAAGGTAGGAAGGAGATCCTTCGACCTGTAGGAACAAGTGATCACATTCCTTTCCTTAAAAGCAGCAGCAAGGGAATACTCTCCTTTCCCATACACCAGGGTGGATGCAGAGAGTGAACTGGTTGCAGCTACCTTATCCTCTTTGCCACACCTAAGCCCAAAGACAGGAGCTGAGCTGACCTGGGAGCAATATTCCTTTACTGCCCTTCTGCAATGATACATAATCCTCACCTAGCTACAGTTCTTGGGTTCATGCAGTTTTAGAAATGTACTGTTGAAGTTGCAACACATGCTCAGAGGGAAAAACGCTTAATGAATATTAAAAGCAGGTAATTAATTTTTCCTCTATGTTACTCCCAAGAAGATTTTATGGAACATCCAAGTAAATTATGCATAACAGCTTTATGAACTGAACTTTCCATTTGTATGGCAGGCAAGAGGCACCTTCTTTTTATCAGCCTGTGGGGATTCTGTTCATGATTTGGAGCAGATAGATAGAAATTTTGCAATATTTCTAGAAATTTTTTGTTTTCCTTTCAAAATAGGAAACCTTTTCTTACAGGTAAAAGTCTTGGGATAGATTATTTTATTAATCTTTAAATTATGCAGAGGCCAAAGTGGGAAAATCAAAGCCTGATTTGCTGACTTGTACTCTTTGTTGAAAAGATTACCTATTACTCAGAAAACTTAATTTAAATATGGCACAGGGTAGTTATGGGTAGAAAATGTAACAAGGCAAAACAGAATCCTTGTTCCAAAAGAATCTTTTATTCATTTTATTTATCAGCTTCTCACTAAGGATAAAGAGGGGACTATTTTTGATCATTTGTTCAACTTTACATATAAAATTAACAAGTTAGCTCTGCTCCTAAGAAGTAGTAGATGTTTTTCTACAAGTTATTAATGTTAACATTGCATTTGTCTATTTGTATGTGCCCACAAAAGCATTTTTATAGAAGACAGTACTTTGTTATTAGTCCTTCAGAAGGAGCAAAGCTAGTACATTGTAAATCCCCCTTGGGACATCAGGTCCAGTCTGCCTGGAAGCACTGTACTGGACCTTTTTTTCTCCCTGGGAGTCTGAGACAGACATATGGTATGTACCAGCATATTGTGAAGAAGAAACAAAACCTCCCTCTCATCAAAGTGCACGTCAAATTTGAGTGGAGTGCGCTTCCTGGAAAATGGGCTAAGCATAACAGAAGCCCATTTATCTTCCATTTGATCCTGACTGCAGCTGGGATCTATATCCATTACCACAATGGCTTAGTCACTTTGAGGCTCTGCTAATAGTGTAACTCGTGTCACCTCCCAAATGGCAGCACAAGACTCTCTGAATAGGTGAGGTGGCACACTGTCAAAGTCCCCCACGTAAAAAGTACTGGAAATCTGTCCACTCCCACCTGGAAAGGGATGATGTCTACAGTTTGTTTCTAAATCTCATATTATGTTCTACCTCCCATCTTCAATGAGAAGACTTTTTGGCTCTCCAGTGTGTGCTTTTTCAATACTATTTAACATTCTGAGAAATATAAATTAGTTCCAATTTTGAAACTTTTGAAATTACGAAATTGCCGCCAGCTCGAATACTTGTGTGTAAGAGGGAGGGAAAGTGGGAAGGGAACAATATGGTTTCAGTAACACCACACACATCATCCTGTCTTCTTAGCTTCTCACATTTAGAGAATATAAACTTAGCTTGATATTTAAATAATGAACAACACAAACATCACAATATTTCCTCCCTCTGTAAAAAATCCAAAGACAAATTTCTAAGGCTGTTTAGTTTGGACAACTGAACTATAACAAGACATGTATTTAAAGGCTTTTTGCATAAGAGTACTGAGTAACCAAGAAATCTCTGATTCTCACAGCACTGGGGGACAGCACAAGGTTGTGTCTATGTTGTTTTCATCTGATGACCATGGTTATGCAAGGTTTTGTGCCAGGAATGGAACTCAAAAACTCTCAAGACAGAGGGCAAGCTGCCAACTACATAACCTGGGCTCCCTATGGACACTCCACACAGATTCTCCTCCTGAGCTGGGTCAGACCATAAGCAAAGCTTATGCACAGCTGCGTTGTGTGTATCTGCTCCCAGACAAATTCCCTTGACATGATTTTGTCAATGTGAAAAGGCTTGAAAAGCCAGGCATGATTTGAGGATATAGCTGGAGCACTCTAAGAAGTTACAATCATCATAAACCCTTACCTATCCACATCCTTCCAGAAATCCAGTTTCAAGAAAGGTTTTCAGGTTAAAAATGAAGAGTTAGAAACAACAGGAAGAGCACAGAAGTTAGGAGGTAAAATATCATTTTGTTTGTGCTCAGATCACTGCTAAATGACTTATCTACATAAAATATCTAGAATTTTCCTGCACACTGAGTTTCTACAACTATTGGAGAAAATTAAACAAAATTATTACCTGTACTTTTAGCATGCCATTTTAAAGGTTAATTTGTTAGAAAAGTTATACAAATGATACTTGTGAAAATTAGGTGCATGAATTGAGTTCATATCCATTGTAGGAATCATGTAAGAGATATTTATCAAAAATTTTCCCCAAAGGCTATTAAAGTCTTTGTGTCAAGACCCTTGATTAACTTGTAAGTGCCAAATTTTATATACACAAACATAACATATAAACCTGAATATGTGAGTAATATTTATAAGCTGACTTTCAAATGTGCTATTCAGAGATGTTTTGTCATGAAACAGTATGCGTATTATACATAATGTAGAAAAAAATACTCTGATGACATAAATTTGCAATGAAATTGAGCCTTTCTGCACTGACGAGCATATAGGATATAAGTTTCCCTAAATATACTGGATTTTTCTGAAAAGAGCAGCTATATTGCTCTCTAGAGAGTCATTGATTTCTGCTGCATGGAGCCCATGGTTTGAAATCACTTACATTCCTGAAGTAAATGCAGACCTGCCTCACCCATACTGTTAATTTTTAAATTCTGGCATTTCAGTCTAAATGTGCAAAGTAGGATACGATTCCAGAGGTGAGTGGCACTTTCCATTCAGGTGAATTTATCCTCTCCTTGCAGTGCTTATGTACATGAACTCAGAGTGTCTCTGTATACTTCTTTTGACAAGCAGAATTGGAGGCTGGGACGTCTGTGGTTTCATTCTGTGCCTACTACAAATCTCAAGCAACAGAAGTATATAAGGCATATGACTTAAAATATTTCTCATATTCTCTTCTTCTCCACAAATTTAGACTGTATTGCATTAATGGTATAGATGAAACAGCATGGTAGTTTTTCCCAAAAGCTTTGTGCATGTGTGTGTGTGTGTGTGTGTGTGTTTGTGTGTGTGTGTGTAAAAATGCTTCTCACAGATACCAAAATTATACAGTTTAACCTAGCAGTAGGAGCCAAAAGGAAAATGGTGAAACTCCAGTCCTTCTGAGATAAACTGACTCAGTAATTCAGAAATATTTTATTTCTATGCACTTGTAATAAGAGCTGAACAAATGAAGGGCTGCATTCACACATACTGCCGACATAGACAGGTTTATTTAGCCAAGAGCATTGCAGCTTCATCAGCCTGAGTATCAGAGCCCAAACTCAGGGTTTCACTCTGGCTGCAGAGTACTTTTCTCAGGTTATTTTCTCCTGCTAGATACTGTCACTGCCAGTGCCATAGTGCAGAGAACATTGAGTTTTGTTGCCCTGTGTCTCCTTCTGTGGGCTACTGCCATGTGTTAGTCAGTGACCCTAAAGGGTAAAATCACTGAAACATCACGGGAAATTGAATTCCAACCTACTTACTCCATGAGCCACAGAAGGAAATGGAAAACTTTCCTGGACACAGGACCTCACTCACTTTTTGCAGAGGAAAATCTGAACTTATGTCTCTCCATAAGTGAATTGGTTAATCATAAAAGTAGTGCAGAATTTGTAGACATTATGAATGTGGATCTTCATTTCTCTGTCATTTATTACCAGTTTCAAAAGAGAACACCATTTTTTCATTTTTCTGAGTTACAAAAAAAAAAAAGGCTGGTGAAAATAACTAAAATGGTTTTATTTCTATTATAACCAAACATTTTTCTCCTTTTTTGCCACTGAAACAAAAAAATCAATTATTTTGTCACTTCTAGTTAATGAATCTCTTAGTGGATTATGAAAATTGCCAGCAAAATTAGCTGCTTTTCTCAGTGTATCATATGGACAGGATGGCATGTAAACAGAATTATTTCTTCCTCCTTGAGGTGAGGTTTGAAGCATATTAGCAGATGCTGTGTGTAAGTTTGTATCATCATTTTGCATGTTATAACCATCTCCCCTTTGAAAAAAGGAAGATTTAATTTGGCAGAACTGTGAATCTAGCAGCTTTCACGAACACTAAATTATTTTAATTTTAATTGATTCTTTGTTTTGGGGTTTTTCAGCACCTAACATAATAGAAATTTCCAAGATCTAAAGCAACCATGGTTCAATAGCATATGACTTTCAACTGGACTACGGATCAGTTCTTATTTTACCTAAGTTAGTTCATGCCTGACTGCTCAGTTTCCTAGCAGGAGTAACGTGTAATAAAAAGGAATTAAACAAAAAGATAATGTCTTCTGATGGTAATAAGTGTTAGAAAATAATATTCTTGATAGAAAAGGAAATATATTCCAGTTTGCTTCTACTGGCAGAAATAAGTTTTCAATTGATATATAATTAATTATCCATTAAGATAATCATATATTTGGCTTTTGAGTCTGTTTAAATGGAAGTAAAGTATGTCTCTAAAATTAAATGAAGCAAAATCAGATTCACAAATAAATCCTGCTGAATATCTTCAAATTCTTATCTAAAAACTGGTGTATACAGACAGTAGACATTTTTGGCTAGCTAGTCACTGAATGGAGAAAGTACCAAAAGAGGCAATGTATCTTTTTCATTCTTTAAAAGAGATAAGGCCATGAAACACTACTTATTAGATTGTTTCAACAAGTTTCAACCAGAGAAATCGCATGATGTGAGTTCCACTATTCAGAAGCGCCATTTGTACATATATAATAAGAATGTTAATATACACATGGCTTGATATTGAAACACTGGAGTTCACAGTAGATGCAAAACCATTTTCTTAAATTAAAAAATAAAAATAAAAAAAAATACAACCTCTAGATGAAGAACATGAACATACAGATGATTTAGTACAAGAACTAATGCCCTCCACTCAGTACTTTCAACCACATCTAGCAGGCAGCATGAAGCTTGGTGCCCTTCAGTACAGAGCGGACATTCATGAATTGGCAGGAGCTAAGAGAGGGGCCCCCAAGCTGATTTGGGCTGGAGCAGTTGCCCTGCCAGGAGAGACTGAGAGATCCAGCCTGGCTCATCCTGGAGAAAGATGGATCTGTACAAATCCAACAGCAGCCTCAAGTCACTTCAGGAAGGCAGCTGAGAAGGAGCCAGGCTCTTCAGATGTGCATGGCAATAGGGTGAGGAACAACGAGCACGAGCTGAAGTGAGACTGTCACACTAGACATCAGAAAAGCCATTTTGCTCGTGAGGACACTAGGCACTGGAACAGGCTGCCCAGAGAGGTTGTGCAATCTCTGTGCTTGGATATTTTCCAGATCTGACTGTGCAAATCCTCTTGGGATCCTTTCCTGCTTCTGTTATTCTATAACCCTCTATGAACCTGGATAAAGCCACTTGGTGGTCAAATTCTACTAGAGATCAACAGCCAAAAAAATTTTCAAATCAAATAATAAATCAACTAAGAAACAGACTTTTTTCAGTGAAAGGACCATTAATCCAATTGCCTGACAAGATTTTGCCATCAGCTTTTTATCATTTTGCACTTACTCTAAATTTTAGTGGCATCATATAAATTGATAAACTTCCAGACATCCCCTCCAGCCTGAATTTTCATGCAATTGTGACTATATTCTTTTGTCACCTATGGTCTATAAAACGCATGCATGGTTGGAATCTGGTGGAATTATAGCTGTGCTCACATAAGGGCTGAGTCTGGAATGCTTTCCAAAGTCCAGTTCGCAGAAATCCTGTCAGAAACTTGTCACAAGACTTAATAAGCAAATTAGCAGGGCAGAAGCAGCAGTCAGCCATTAACCAGTGGCCATTCAGCAGTGAAACACAATATGCTTTCTTCTGGTTTGCACCACCTACTTCAGAACAGGTTTTTCAAGAGTGATGCCCCACTCCATGTAAGAGTATATAAAGTCAATATTATTCTCCAGGAGCTAGAACATGCTGAAGTTCTCCCTAATTTATATGAGGGTTTATGGCTATATTAAATAAATGGCTATATGATATAAATATGGATATAGTAAACATATTTAAATTGAAAAATTTATTTGACCCATATATGATCTGAGAGCCTTAACCTTAGACTCTCCTACCCTTTGTAACAAATGCAATGATTCTCTCAAGGAACTCACCCAGACAGCACATAAATGGGACAGTCAAGCAAATTTCACCTGATGGTGACTTAAATATTAAGACTTTTTCCTCTAAAATATCATGGAAGAAATAGGCAATGGAAAACAGGCATGTTTTCCACCTTTTCTGCCTCGCTAAGACACACAAACTTGAAAAAAAATTACCCTTTTGTACTATTACAACTCACTTCTTACCAGCTATTTAGAAGCTTTCCGTGACACATAAGGAAAAAAAAATACCCTAACTTGCTAACTGTAAAGGTACCTACTTTGTCTTTAGTATGAAAACAGTAATTTAGAACTACAGTCTTCAAAACACAGTTCAGGAAGAGATGTGCAGAGACACAGCTCCCAAGAGGTGTGAAAAAAATATATGCCCTCACTACAGCAGACCTATATTAAAAATGCATATGCCATTTATTCTCAAGACTATCAAATAAGAATGGCCCAGTTGCAGACAGCTTGAAGATATAATCTCATACATAACAGAATCACATGGGCAAATGCACTAGAGGAGACGAACCTTTTCAAAGACATCCATGATGTCTGCTGCATCCTTAGATGATCTGAAAGAGAGCACTCTGCATGCACAGTGTCCCAGAGGAACATGACCCATCTGCCCCAAGCAGTAACTCTCCCATATGTTCCTATATATACACATAATGGGCAAACTAATGTGTGAAAATCAAGCCAACTATGGCCTTAGTATGACATTTGCTGCCATCCCTACTCAAAAAAAAAAAAAAAAAAAAAAAAAAAGCTGTTTTCCTCCACATCTTTCTCTGTACTCTATTGCATATGATTTTTTTTGTACAAGTTATCTGATAAAAGAAACAGGTAAGTGTTTCCTGTTACGCTCCACTAAAGAATTGTAAAATCTTTTATCTTGTTTGGAAGTAATTTGCAGAGGGTTTCTGTATTCAGCTGCAGAAATACAAAATGGAAAAAAAAAAAAAAATCCCCGTTTGTATCATAAATACTTGCACAGAAGAACACACACGGAGTCCTAAACAGTAAATTCAATATTAAAGAGAAAAGAGCTATTAAAGAAAGTCCTATAGTACCTGCTGCTATCACTTCCGTTATCTCCACTGCCTTCTGCATCCTGAATAGTTATTTACCTACATCTTAATCCCTGATTTCTGAAAAATCCTGATCAAAATTGCTATCCATTTGACTGAAGAGAGCTTTTAGGACTTTGTCACTACATTATTCTAGGAAAAGAACAATGATTTTTTCCTTTGCCTGGCCTTAGTCTAACATCCAAGGCTGTTCTTTTCTGAACTGTTTAGATAGCACTGATCCCATTGGTGTTAAGAACAACAAAAAAATGCCAGTACAAAATGTCCATAATCCCACGATCTACTGGCACTGTACCACTCATGGTTTTTTTTTCATAAAACATTTTTACCTGAAAAGCATTTAATGAGAAAAACAGCACTTCATGAAAAAAAAAAAAAACAATAGATGGTTTCTACATCCAGTTCATATTTTTCAACTGAATATTGAAAATATTATTTGGCAGCTTAAATCAATGCTGAAGCTGTACTCCAATCATTTGCAAACTAGTATCAGTTGTGATGACCCAGATAATACGTTAATCCATGACCTTTGCAGAAATGGCATATAAAAAGCAGAAACAGGTAGAGATTTTTGCAGTCAGAATCAACTGAGGAAATTACAGAGTTTGGTCACCAGATAATGTCTTTTGCAAGCAATTTTCAATATAATGCAAAAAAAGTCCAGGGCTTGGTGGTAAGGAGCGTTACTGTTTATTTAAGGAGTTATTTGTTGACTTTTCTGCTCCCCATGAGCTTTCTTGGACTAGAAAATCATTCTCCTACTCAAACTGCATGACATTTCTAAGAAACAACATATGGCATCCATTATTTTATCAAAGCTGTGTGCTTGTGGCAGTGGCAAGGCCACCGGGCTGAGGCCCCAAGTTTTGCTTGTTTTAATATATTGCTGCTATCAGCTCTGTGCTGTTAAGAATATTGGTGTACTAGGATTTCCAGGTAATATCTTTTCAGACCTGGTAAGGCCTGTAAGAGGATGATGCCAAGTGGTTGGGGTACTGTAAAAAAATTCACAGTGCAAAACGACATGACATTCCCTTCTCTTTGTATTTTGCAATCTCCCATGACAGCCAGTACACTGGGAATCGAAGAATGAACAAATCCCACTCCGCCATTCTCCCCTTCCCTCGTACTTGGACATCCAACAGAGCTTTCTGGACATCTGGCAATAGTTCTGACAAATTGCAACAACACATGTTGAGATCCATGGCACAACGCATAATAACTCTGAAGCATTTTGAATAAACTTACAGTCACTTAACACACCACGTGAGTTGCAAAGTAAACTTTTCTATGTAAGTCTAGGAAATTTTAAACAAAACATGGGCAGATGGTGCTGTGCAATGTACAAAATGCAGTAAGGACTGACACATTCTGGATGGATCCAGGTATTTCTCCCTCCTAGTATCTCCCATGCCTTCCTATTTTTATCCAGGACTTCTCTCAGCCATCGAAAACAGACTCCACAATGGAATAGGTGCAGAGTTATATGTGGGAGACAATACAGTGACCTCCCACAGTATATCCTTCCTTGAGAGTGATTTTTAAAGGGAAATGGTATCTTGTAGGTAAGAATTTTCCTCCCACGCTGTTCCCAGGCAGTACAGTAACATGTTTGGCTCACCATGGGCAGAAGCAGAATGCCACAAACTGACCCCAATTTCAAAGGTTTTTTTAGAATTCAAATACTGTACTTCTATAACAGTGTTCTTATAAAATATTCTATGGGATTGCACTAATTGAATCCACTGGAAAAGTCGTTCCTAGGGCTTAGCTCTCGCTAGCAAATACTTTTTGTTTCAGCCAAATGTGTTGGCAAACCATGCAAACCTCTGTAACATTATCTAAGTATTTTTAGATAATTGGGACAAAGGCAAACATATTAATAACACATCATCTTGCATGTCAGGAGCATGTTCCCATGGAGGAGGCTGAGGCATCTGACAAAGTATTGCAGAAAGCTGCGGTCTGTCCCAACATGTTCAAGGCAGGATGCCTTGGGGAGGCAGGGGAGGCAAACATCTGCAGTCCACAGTGGGACGTTGTTTATTTTCCCAGAGGCAGCAGCAGCACCTGCTGAAGAACCAGCATCCTTCTCTCCTAGAGGCAAAACACAGGCCTGAGTGTGGCTGGAAAGGATTAGCATGGTGTCATGGTTTAACCCCAGCCAAGCAGGAGCTGAACCTACCTGGCATGTCAGGAGACTGGAGGACTCAGCCAAACCTATCCTCTAACTGCTGCTCGTTTTGAATTTCAGGGTAAAGAAAATTCCTTGCCTTATGTCAAGTGTTGATCTGAGCTGGCATCCATTGGAAAGCTACTGGATTTTTGAATATAAGTAGAATACTTTTGCTCCTTCCCACTCACATTACTTCCCACTCACAGATGAAGGTCAGCAGATGTACCTCCCTCCAACCACACCCTTGCGGTGGATAAGAAAGAGTCCTCTTTCCCTATTGACGTAATTGCTTCCCCTCACTGACTGGTGCTCTAAACTTTCCTCACCAATGATGACGAGTCATATTCCAAAGAAAACAGTGAAGAAATGCAGGCACCAAGTGAACTTCTTCTGCAGTAGCAGATAAAGAATACTAGACAATCTACGTGTGACAACAGCTAAGCACTGCATGTGCCCCTGGAAAGTGTATGAAAATGTACAGAATGTGTGTACTCACCTGAGTAAGACAAGGGTAGTCTGCATTTCTGACTTCGGCATTAGACAGCCATGAGAAATGACCTTCCACCTTTCCACTCCCAGTAGGCTTAAACAGGTTGTCATGCTCTTTTTCCAAGAAAGTATATTTGGTTAAAGATGTATCCTGCTGTGCATGGAATACTCCTTTAAAAAAACATCTATTTCCTTTTATGTACCAGGAACTAAGGTTAAACTTTCGGAGACCCAAGGACTTTAAGTTATGTGGAACCAAGAGTTTGGTTAATCATAAATAGTTTTTGTTGGTACAGCCTTACCATGACAGGTTAAGTTATCAAGCAACACCTGATAATCTATTCCATATTTCATTGACTCCTTTTTCCCTTTAGCAGAGAAAACCTTTTCTTTTTCCAATTGGTCTATTTAGGAATATTGTTCAGCCAGCATTCCACATCCCAAAATAAGCATGCTCCCCACCACAAAAATTTTTTTTTCAGAGTGGGTGCATAGGTTTTCAAATTTATCCCAGTCACAAGGGGCATGTACAGATTACAGCCAATATTTCTGCTGAACTAGAGACAATGCAGTCCAACCAATACTCTCCTTTTAAGAACCATTCATGCCCTCGAGCAACCTAGACCAGGGTAATGCATACCATGTGTTCCTAGGTTGCATCCAGACAGTCATATAAAAATTAGGAATGTAGGACTCTCTCTCTCTTTTTTTTTTTTTAAAGGTCAAAACACAATACAGGGGAATATTTATACCTATGTGTCTCCATATTATTAGAATTAGGTAAAAGATTACTGTTTGAGCCTGCTAAGGTAACCTTGGCACATGCACATCTGAGGAAAGATTCCTATGATGTATCAACTGCTGACTCTTTAGTTAGCAGACATGAAACATATGCTTTGAAGGACTTTGTGCTGATCCTAAAGACACATGAGTTTAACAGATGAAAACACAAGGGTGTCATATTCTGTGGAGATCAAATTTAAATTAATTCAGTGTATCTCAGGCTCATGTCCTCATATTATTACCTTGTTGTGATGTTTCAGATTAATATCTGTGCTGGCATCATATTTTTGTTACAGCTCTGTGAGTGCATGGGGATTCCTGACAGGATCTATTTCAATACCTCCTTGCTGTTTCCCAGTGTCAGCAGGAATAGGACACGCATCTTTCACAGAGGCAAAAGCTCCTTCTACGGTTCTCAAGAGTGAATTGCCCACATCACCCACTTTCCTATCAGCAAATTAAGGGGCCCATGCGTGCGTTGGTTAACTCACAACACACACCAAATACCTGAAGCTCCCTGGCAAGAGTTTGCATGGATACTGCTAGATATGTTTCCCTTATTTCCACAGCCCATTGCAATAAGTTTTATTCCAGTGTTGCTCTGTTGTAGGTTGCTCTGTTCCAAAACAAATATAGGTTGTTCCAATTTTCTACATATAAATTGCCTCTTTTTATATGCAAGATATACAAGAATGTTAACTTTTCTTCGATACACAGCTATGATGTCTCATTCAACCAAAGGCTGAAGTTATTGCACTTAAAATGAAACAAGATAAACACACAAAACAAAAAGAAAATATATTTGAAAAGGTTTTCCACATTTGCATTTCTTGGAAATTTTGGATTCTAGGAAGAATAATATAAGGACTGTGTTTATTAAATTTTGGTGTCATAAATATCAGAAATCTCTCAGGAAACTCACCAGGGAATTGCAAGAAATCAGAAAAAGCATACTGAAGTGTGTCAGATTAGGTGTTCAAACTTTGCCAGTTTTGAGCTCTGAAATTTTTGAGGTGTGGGTAACAACTGATATCTGTGTTGATGTTATTTTATTGCATTTACTCAGCAATGACATGTATCTTTCTGCAGCATCAGCAACAACAAAAAATAATTTTGACAGTATTTTGGAAGTCCCAGCAGCCAGGGTCATGCTGTTCAGTGAGAGACTCCATTGCTGCACTAGAAAGCACAATAACCATCTGCCTCCAAAGAAAACAGTGACCTGCAGAGTGCCAGCAACCTCATATTGTTACAGCTTGGAACACTCCACCCTTGTGGGATGCACCAGGTCTGAGCTGCAGAAGGGTGGGAGTGATCTCGCTCTGCACGAAGCGAGGCTCTCGTCAACAAGAGGCCAAAGTGAGGCAGAGAATCCTACACAGGAAAGCCAGCAAAATATATATGCTTCCTCCTCTCCAAAGGCCAAGCTGTGGCAGATTTTTCTCATGAGTACTGCACCTCAACCATTAACAAGGCAAGCCTCTGGGATAAGGGCCTCATGAGAAGGAGAAAGATTGCAATTGTTCTGGAAAGAATACATTATGTGGCCTGACTAAGTAAAAAGCTGTGCTTCAGCTTTTGGGCCAATACAAATGGCAGCTTGAGAAGTTCGTGATTAAATTGCAGCTTACGAATTTGTTCCCAACTATCAATTATTTAATACGCACAGCTTGGATAAATATGAAACATTTCAATCATGCTTCTAGCTAGAAATAAGCAGCCCATTAAAGCAGATATTTTCAAAACAGGTGGAGTTCAAAGGAAACTCTTAAGGGAAAGTGTTATAATTACTATCAAAATGGCAACTGCACATCAACAGCAAAGGGGAAAAGGTTTCCTTAATATGCAAGAACTAATTTGAGCATGTGCAAAGCAGAGAGAGACAGATGGCTTCTATCACCACAAATAGACTAAACTGGCAAAAGTTATCACCTACAGAGACTGATGGATTCAAAATGAACTAATAGCTTTCACATATACTAACTCTAAGAGTGAACAGATAGTCATTTCATGCAAAAATAAGTCTCCCAGACAGCAAGGCTAGTAGCTTTGTTAGCAGAGCACTGAGCAAGATTCCAGAGATGCCTCACAGCGTTACAGCGATCTGTGTGATTTCATGTGTGATGCAAAAAAGTGATACATTATCAGAGCCATCAAAGAGTAAAAAATTGACTTTAAAATCTCCACCTCCTGAACCATGTCATAAGGCCAGAAAGGAGACTTGGAGTTGGAGTCGTTTTGCCAATCATAAGCGTTGGCACATTATATACCATTACATGTTAAAAATATACCACTGTAGTTGCATATTATTTAGCTGGATGGATCATTAGACAATTTACCTACACAATACATGGACACAAAAGCAGAATGATACTACTAGAATTTTTTCTGACAAGGATAGTTTTCATATCACTTAATAGGGGTGCATTAATATACAGTAGAGAACCATTTATTCCTCTAAATATTCAGGGAAAAAATGAGCATTTTGCTAAGCATCAAATAATAATGTTATTCACATAAAGAATGAAAAATTGACAACCTTTATGTATAATAACCACCCATTTCTGACAATACGTAAGAAATAACCTAAAAAAAAGAGATATATTTTAGCATCAGTATTCAGCAGCAGAGTATAAACATTTTCAAAACAAAATATCCTTAGGGGATGATTTGAGCCAGTCTTTATCCAAGCCACCTGGAAGATATCACTATTGAACATCCAAACTTGCAATCATATTTTTAAAACCCTCAAGTCAGTATGTTGTTTACTGTATTGAAAACATGCATACTGAGCAATAAATCACACTCAACTTGTCACTTTAGCTTTTTATGGAGTTATGTAGCCAATATATGATAACTGGACTGCATATATTCCCAGTTTAAACAAGGAAAGTGGGCAGAAGCCAAAATGCCGTCAGCTCCTTGTGCATTCTTCACTCTTCCTCTGCACAAACGTGTGCAAGAGAAAATACCTGCGAGCTTGTCTAGTTTAGCCTATGCCCATGGGAACACAATAAATGGAACAGGGAGTCATGGACCTCTGAGGTGGCAGGTTGTTAAGTAAGGTTTTTTGGAAGGGGTTTGTGTTTTTTGTTTTAACAAATAAACTCAGTCCGTGAAGTAACATCAGAACTTTCCCCATCCAGTTGCAGCATTACAGTAAATTTCTTGGTCATAAGCAACCTTTCATACAGTAAATTACTTCCATATATTATAAAAACATAGTAGCTCTACCGAGGGCACGACTGCTGATGTCAAGAGAATTCTGCTTAAGACACTCAGAACAACAATTTTGCTATCTTATTAAAAACTCTACCAGGTGAAACCTTTGAAGTAAATCTTTCTTCTCCTCACATAAAATAGATAAGAAATTACTGCTCATGTGAACCTGTGGGGACATCAACATGTACAGTCTCTGCTGTAGCTCACTGCTAAGAACACAGCAATACATCATGGAAACAAGAGAATGGAGGAAGTCGCATCAACTAAAGATTCATTTTGTGCTGAAGCTTGACCCTGCGGTCGGGACTGTCCGTCTCGGGGGCTCCGTCCGATCCCCACGAGTGTCGGCCCGCGATCTCTCCTGAGGGCTCCGGACACGTGCGGAGCGCTGGGAGGGAACCGCCGCCGCCGCGAGGGAAGTCGCTGCCAGGGGAAGCAGCCCGGACAACGGGTGCTCGCTGTCCCTGAAGGTGGCAGAACGGGAGGCTGCGCCCTTCCCTTGTGGCCCACGAGAGCAAAGGAACAACGAGGAGGAGGACTCCCTTGGTGCAACCAGGACAGACATCATTGGCAGTCGAGGTCACGGAAGGGAAATCCCCCCCAACCTCTCTGTGCAGAGAGTTTTAAGGGGAAGCAAACGGGCAGGAGTTTACAATGGCAACTAATGGGAAAGGACCAGAGTGGAGGGACTAGGGCACAGAGAACCAACGGGAGTTGAACTGGGGAGGACACATCGAACAAGGACTAATAGGGGACCGAGTAACGGGGAATGTTCTGGAAATTTGGGAAGGTACAAAAACTCAGGAGGAGGGATTTTAGACTTGGGAGCTGCCCACGGACCCACCTTCTGTCCGCCTATTTGAGGGCGTAGATTGGAGTGACCGGAGGTGGTCTGTGCAGGGACCAAGAGGATGTCCGGTATGATGATGTTTTAAGGGGCATCCGAACAGAAGATTGCATTTTTGTGTGCGATGGGAACACTGAAAGATACTGACGTTGAGAGAGAAAATACCTCTGCCCACAAGAGCACAGATTTGAATGAAGAGTTTTGCTGTGGAGAGCAGGCTGGGTCACTTAAAAGCCTCCATGTGGAATTAAAACCTACACCTCTTTGAATCCATCCCCTGTTAACTGCTGTCTATATGCTTTAACCATGCTACCTGTCTAAACTGACAGCAATACTCATGGCTCCACTTTGTATTCTGGGTCACATCATAAAAGAAAATGGCTGGATGGCAGTATCCAGAGGGTAGTGGTCAATGGCTCAGAGTTATGATGGACATCAGTGACAAGTGGTGTCCCTCAGGAGTCTGTATTGGGACCAGTGTTAACTAATATCTTCATAAATTACATAGATGAAGGGATCAAGTGCTCCCTCATCCCAGTTGCTGATGACACCAAGCTGTGCGGTGCAGATGACACACCTGTGTGAGAGACTGGAGAGATTGATGTCTCAAGACCTTCTGAGTGCATGTGGTGGGAGGAAGGGGCAGGTTGAGTATTCCTTGGTGAGGCAGTGCCCTTCTCTGCACGCCCCACCCCTAGAGCCTGGCCCGGCCGGGCTGCCAATCACTGCCATGTCAGAGGCAATGCTCCACACCTGCCCTTCAGCCCCTAACTCAGCTCCTAACTGGCCAAATGACTGGAAGTCCCACCTGGGGAGTAGGCCCAGGAAGGCCAAGGGGTATTTAAGGCTAAACACGAGGCAAGCATATATCTTGACCCTCTCTCGTCTGGAAATTTCTATCAGCTGAGCACCCCTGGAGTTGGTATCTATATATGACTTTTTCTATGTCTTTTTTGTCTTTTTCTTCTAGTTATCTCTTCTTGAAATTTTTGAGTAACTTAAAATCAAATGGGCTTAGAGTTTGCTATGTTTAACAGCCTAAGTTAATGCTTTGAGAAGTGTTTTATGTTGATTGAATGTTGCACTAAACCTTTTGCCAAAGTTCTCTGATTTTTTTTGAAGTTGCCAGTAAAGTTTTTTCTTGTTTTCACCTCTTGAAAATATCTTGTTGGCATTTCCCCTGTACGTCTAACTTAGAGTACAACAGCCATAAGCCCTTTTAAAAGCCTTGTTGAGCAAGTTTTTTGGGGCCTTACACGCCTGAAAGCCAGGATGCTATCCAGAGGGACCTGGACAAGCTAGAGAAGTGGGCCCATGGAAATCTCATGATCAAGTGCAAGGTGCAGCACCTGTGCCATTGCAACTCTCGTACCAATCCAGGCTGGGGAATGAACAGATCAGGAGCAGTCCTCCCAAAAGGACTTGGGGGTGCTGGTGGATGAGAGGCTGGACATGACCCAGAAATGTGCACCCACAGCCCAGAGAGCCAATCCTGCCCTGGGCTGCATCAAAAACAGTCTGGCCAGCAGGGCAAGGGAGGGGATTCTGCCCCTCTACTCTGTTCTCGTAAGACCCCCACCTGCAGTGCTGCATCCAGCTCTGTGGTCCCCAGCAGAGGAAGGACATTGACCTGTTGAAACAAGTCCAGAGAAGGGCTGTCAAGATGGTTAGGGGGACAGAGCACCCCTCCTACATGGAAAGGCTTATAGAGTTGGGTTCCACCTGGAAAACAGGTGGTTTAGGGGTGATCTGTTTACAGCCTGTACCTGAAGGGAGCCTACAAGAAATATGGAGAAGGACTTTTTACAAAAGCATGAAGTTATAGGACAAAGGAGAAAAGGTTTAAAACTAACAGGCTAGGTTTAGATTAGATATTAGGAAGAAATTCTTTGCTGTGAGAGTGGTAAGGCACTGGAAGTGGTTGCCCAGAGAAGTTGAGGATGCCCTGTCCCTGGAAGCATTGAAGGCGGGGTTGGATGGGCTTTGTACAACCTGGTGTAGTAGAAAGTGTCCCTGTAGAGGCGTTGGAACTAGAAGACCTTTAAGGTTCCTTCCAACACAAACTATTCCATGATCACATGGGGGACGCTGCAAGAGGACACTGCATCAGACTGCTACTGCTGCTGCAGACAACCCAGTCCATTTCATAGACTGTCTTATAACCAAGTCATCAATCCCACACTTGCTCAGTACATGAGGCAGTGTCTCTTTGACAAGCTCCCCTGCTTGGTCCAAGAAAAGGAATTCCATGAAAAGCAATGCTTTCTTGGAAAATAATTTTGATAATGTAGCATTGAAAATCATGTCAAGCAAGCACTATGTTAAGGAGGAAATAGAACCAGAAGATTCAATTGTGCTGTGTATTCTTTCACAAAGAAGTCAGATTAATTAATTCACACAAACACAGAATTTCACTCCCAGAGCTTCATGGCATCCAACAGTATGAATGCTGGTATAAATGTGTCAATCGGCTCAGCAGCCTACAGAATTTCTAGTAGGTTTATTGTACTCTGCTCAATATCAAGGTCAATGAAGAAATCTTTGTGTTTGATGATGACTTAGGTATGCACCAGACAATTGCTCTGCCTCATCAGAGTCAGATTTCTTTTTAACCAAGTCTTGAGCTCTCTATTTGGAAGGGAAGAAAGCGGAAAGATGAGCTCCTTTTTCTCCACTCTGTTATCTGCCATGCAATGCTGGAGCTTTTGCAACATCAGGAAATACAGGTCTGGTCCTTTAGAAAATGACCTTTCTAAACCCTTTTGCATTTGAGATTTCTGCATTCTTTTCATCAGAAGGCTATTAAAAACCAATTGCAAAAATCATAGTTTACACTTCATGGAGGAGATCTGTCTAAAAGCTGCTGAGGACACTTAATGAAGGTAAAAACACTAAAAAATCTGCTGAATTTTTCTTGTTCTGGCACCCACATAAAGATTAAGTTGCAGGCCTACTAAAATGCTCAAACAAGTTCTGAGTGTTTAGTTGCAACTTAGTTAATGCTCAGGTGCCAGTTATCAACAGACACATCCATTTGTTGTTTTCCAAATTGTTAACCAAGAGTGTTACTAGTGTTAGAGATATTGAAAGGCATACCATGGCACAGTTAAGCGTGTCATAGTTCAATTCACTTTCCCACTAAATTAAATGTTTGTTTGGGTTTTGTTTGTTCATTTTTGGGTTGTTTTTTTTTAGTGAGGCAGAAAACTTGCATTTTTAATCAGAACTTCTGAACAAGAAGGTGATGATATCTACTGTAGGCGCTAAAAAGTTAGAAGCGGAGAAATTCTTCAGCCTTTTCTCAATATTCTGTGAGAAGACTGTCTTTCCTATGTAAACTATTTTAAACAAGGTTACAGTTCCATAAACTTCTTGCACCTGCAAGCTGTTTTGCAAGATTGTTATGGCTTTGACTTTGAAAATATTTTGGAATAGGTATCTTAGAACTCGGCCAATCCTCTCAAGGGGTGGATGGCCGAGGAACCAATTACCTATTGCCATTCAACACACTTTTGCGATCTATCCTATAAATGTAGTTAGAAAATTATTAAAGTGCTTCCACTTGTTCATAAGCCTGGACTCTTGGGTGCAACAGCGACAATCTACTACCCCTTATACAACTAAAAGATGTTTCAGCTGATCTTCTAGATACTTTCAGCCCTTGGACAGAAAGGCAAGTCTTGCTGCTGTCCCTTGGCCTTCATTGTCCATGTACCCTCAGAATTCAGGTCATCTGCTTAGCACACCATTTTCAGGCGCTTGGCTTTGCGATAGTTTTAGGTCCCTTCCAACTGAATCGATGTGTTTGTGTGGTTTTATGCACTTAAACTCAGTGTCCAGATTAATGTTCCCTGAGACTCACTGACTCCTCCGTTTGTTGGAAAACTCTTTTAACTAGCGAAGTCATTTTTTGATATTCCACAGAGCCTCTGAGTTATCTCCTTCTCTAGGTCCCATGGAGTTTTGTTTAGGAGACTTCCTGTGTGTGTGGTAAAGATGAGTAAACAGAGGATAGTGTATGGTGAGAGCTTTGCCCTGTTTACAGCTGGGGACACATAGCTGAGAACACTTTGCAGTGGTGTTCAGGGGCTGGCTTGTTTGGGGACAGCATTTCACAGCAGCACAACATCAGCTGAAATTCCTTCTTGTACTTCTTAACTACCTCTGTCATCTCATTGCTTCAGAGATTGCAGCAGTCTTAGGTTTCTGATGATTGCTTTATAACCTCTAACAGGCTCTATCTACTAATTAAATTGGAGCTTAGAGACAGAGCTCTAAGGTAACAGTGCAAATTAAGCACAGGAGAACTGCTAATGGTCTGCTAACAGAGCAACTCTCTATTCTTATGTCATAGACTCTCTAACCAGGGAAAACAGTAGTTTGGGTTTTTGTGAGTTTCAGAAATGAGGGAAATAGCAACAAAAATGGAAAAAGTATTTTCTTTGTTAGCTTTGTATTGACTATGCTTTGAAAACCTTGAGTCGTAAACAGTAATATTGACTAACGAGTAATAAAAATCAGTGATATGAGTTTTCTAGGAGAGGGAGCTTCTAGTTACTCTTCAAAGCTGGTATCAGATGGTCGGAAGTCTTTGTATCAGCATATGTAAAATGCACCCATGCACACTGCGTGCTCAGAGACAAAATGCTCACTGTTGTATCGAGGGCTTACCCAGCAGAGGTGTCAAATGCAAGAAATTCAACTAAAATATATCCTTCGGGATTGTTCAAATAAAGTTTTTCCTTCTCAGCCCTCTTTGGAACCTGTCCACATAGACACTTGAACTTTATGTCTGGAAAAAAAAAATCAATAAAAAGTAATTGATTGTGGAGAAAAGTATATTTAAATTAGAAAATCTTGTCTTAAAGGGATATTTTTTTTTGGTTTGACAGCTGAATGGTCACAGGCTTGCATAGTCTTTTCTCTGAAGACTTGATCACTCCTAAATCTAAGCACACTTCTAAATTATTCTCTAACTGAAAACCTAGTCGATTTCTAGATTCAGGGAATCAATAACACTTTCCAGGAATTTTTTTGAGCCACTCGCAAAAGAAACCATTATTTTTTAAAAAGTATATTTATTTGCTCTCTGACTTTTTCTGTGATTTTTTTTTTTTTTTTACAATTTCACTAACCTACATCTTAAAAGCAGTAATATTAAAAATATTTTTTTCAAATCACTGGGTTTCAAACGTAATACTAAGATATTTCACCTATTTGTGTATAATATGTGTCAAGTAGCAGAATGTTTTAAAATGTCACTCAAATTAGCATACATTGAAAAAATAGAAATGGAGCTTTTAAAATTCTAAAGGAATAAAGCTTAAAAATAAGACATTTTCCAGTAAGGTTCAAAAGTTTTGGTTTGGGTTTTTTTGGTTTTGTGTTGTTTGTGTTGGTTTTTTTTAAATGAGGTTGAAAACTTACCGCTTTTCTTTCTAAATATTCTAGGACAGTGAGATTGGAGTGAAATAAGTGTTACCATGTAAAGAGAAACATTTTTTATATGTTATTATAGTGAAAGATTATAATGACTGTCTCCTAGTTGGTTTTCATTGCTGTAATGACAGCTTTTTCTTAATGTACCTTGATGTGCTCAAAAACCAAACCCCACAGCGATGGAAGATTCACATACTCTCCATTCATAGAGCAGGATCACAAGAGAAAATGGCAACTGTTGTCCTTGGCATGGGGTCGCACTGGTTTCTGGAGAGAAGCTAAATCTGTGAAAGTACTTTCCCTGGGGAGCAAAGGGATTTGTTGTTCGGGGCAGCATGTGCCTCCATTGCTGTAAGAGACAAAAGTAATTACCAGGCAGGAATACACCAAGCTGCTGATGCTGAGCAGGTCCAGGAGAAACCAGAAACTAAGATCTTAAAAGATCCAATACTTTGCTAGAGAAAAGTTAGATACCTGAACAAAGAAATTGCTTTGCTATTGGTGTTTTTCTTCCATGATGAGTGAAATAGGCCCTTGTGCACGTTTCTGGTTTATAACCTGGATTTCACCCAAGACGTACCTGACATATCTCATCAATGTCATCTGTTAAAGGATACAGCCCACGGTGCCCAGGATATTGATTGACTGTGCTGAAGAAGAAACAATAACTGCTTTTCTTTAGCTTTTCCCACTTCATAAAAGAGGTAGAGCAAGGGAATATGAAAGTAGAATTTTCCCTCTAAACCAAACAAAAATCCAAAAGTCTTTTAAACATTTGCAATAAATATGTAGAACTGTCAATGAAGCAAAATGTTTTGTTTCTGTGAAATTATAAGTCTTCAGCGATTACTATATCACTGAAGATTACAAATGCATTTTTCCGGGGCCCAATTGGTCACTTTTCCATTTAGAAACTACTTTTTTCATCATCACTTTAGTGATGATGAAAAACTTCTAGATTTCTTGCAAATTTTTTCTACCTTTCAAATCTTTACTGTATTTGTGCCAATGTTAAGAGGTGTTGTTCACAGATATTTGTTATATTTCTGCAATCAAATGTGACCACTCCCAGCCACAAGTCTCTTAAAGTCAAATCCCACCTGTCAAAAAAAATTTCATTTTTCCCCTCGCTTTCCAGTCACTGGGATTTCTGTCAGTCACATTCTTGTTACTATGCCTTAGCAGATGTCTAGAAGGTGACAGCAATTATCAGTACCACCAGATAGGAGCTAGCAACACCCAACAGACTTTTGTAACCTATGGCAATGCACTCTCACAATTTGTGTTCAGCAGGTCCCTGTGAAACATATTTCAGGGTAAGTATTATCCTGGTGTTTTTCCAAAGATAATAATAGATCAAGAGGATCATATGGGTCCTGTTTCAGCAGTGTGTTTAAGCAAGGCACCCAAGTTTAAGATTAAAGGTTACCTTGTGTGTAGGTACCTCACTGCCCTTCCTTGGGCCACAGTGAAGGAACTTACTACAAAGTTACAATAGACTCTTAACTCTGAATTTCCTGCCTTTTATACTACAAAAGATCACCCTTAACCTTCCTGTTACAGGGGTTTTTCATTTAATTCCCCAGAGGGTTAAAAGACAGATGAGCTGGTGGTAAGAAGAAGCATATAAATGCTTTTCACATTGACAGTGTCTACCCTGGAATGTGGTTTGCAGAAAAAATGTTGCCATATGCTGAAGAACGTCTTCACATCTGCTTTTATTTCTTTAATACCTTCCAGACAACAAAACAGGACGTGGCTCCTATCAGAGTGGCAGTTTAAGTAGCCATGCAATCACAGATATTTGGCTGTCATGCCTGCATCTAACCACTGCTGGTGGTTAGATGCATCTAACCCATCTAACTTGGGCTCCAACACGCAGAAAACCTGAGACCTATTGCCCTTCCCTGTTGCTTTTATTATTGTGGTGCACTGCATGGAGACATCTAATCTAGGTGAAGGTCCAATTAATTTCCAGTGTGTACGGAGCAACACTAATCTCCCTTGCAAAAACCACTGTCAAA
Source organism: Struthidea cinerea (assembly GCA_013397865.1). Taxonomy (NCBI): domain Eukaryota; kingdom Metazoa; phylum Chordata; class Aves; order Passeriformes; family Corcoracidae; genus Struthidea; species Struthidea cinerea. Next base: position 106,991 of record VZTI01000857.1, read on the forward strand.
TTGAAACCAGCAGATTCTTGATCAGATGAAGTGTATTACTAAAAAATACTTCACGTCATCAAAAATGGTTTTGGGTTGTTTTGGTTTGTTTTCCCTAAAAATAAGATTTGTGAGTTACCTGTGATTAAAAATTATGTATTTTGATTAGGGAAAAAAAGGAAACTACTTGATTAATTTGGGTTCAGTTATTATTAGTAGATTAGAAAAATATACAAACAAGTTAGGCATATTTTTCAGTGATTTTCTAATTAACCAAAACGAAAATGAGATAACATTTGCTGATTTTCAAAAGTGATGTGCTAAAATAGAGAAGTGTGAAGGACTTGCTTGAAGTCTAAAATTGTGAACAGAAGCACTGTCCAAGGTGTTTTTAAATCCTTCTTTGCAGGGGTTATTGTTTAGGGCTTGCAAGAGCACTCCTGGGTCATACCTCCTACGTACCATGGGTGTCTTTCACCATGCATTTGAGTGCCCAGGTAATCATGTCTTAAAATATTTGAAGCCAATTACATTTAGGCTACTCCTGTTACTGAGAGAGTTCTCCTGTCACCCACTTAGGAACAACTTTGATGCAACAGGAATGGTAGCTCAGCTCAAGTGCTGAACTCCTGATGGCTCTCATATTTATCACTCCAGGGATGTGCTGAGATGACTGTTTCATCAAAATGAATTTTTGTCATTTATTTGTGAAAGTTGTTAAACAAATAAATGAAGAGGTTTCAATTACAGTTTCTGTTTCCTGAGATCAGCCATCTTTAACTCAACCAAAAATGGAAGTCACTTATTATAAATTCAGCTGATAGCTGTGTTCAATATTTAACAACCTGTAACAACATTTCAATCTTAGAGAAATAAATTATGTTTCAGTGTAAAATGTCATAATGCCTTTATCAGTCTTTATTATCTCTATTTGAGATCTTTTTCAGTTCACAATTACAAGTGATTTTATCTGCATAGATTTCATACAGTTTTTAATGAGATTTGTATAATTGATTACTACCTTGACTGTTAAAAGCTGCAACTTGAGGGCAACTGGTATTCATAACCCCTAGAAATTAGTCTTGTTGAATGCCAACAGTGAGTGAATAGCACAGACTGTGTGTTGCACTGCTTTTTGCTGAATCTTGTGGGATAAGTGGATCACTTTCTGCCAGTTCTGTCGACAGTTTCCACAGTGACATTATGAAAACCAACATCTCTCAGGCCGAAAGCAAACTTCACACTTTTTGAAATAAATCATTCTTGGCAGCTTGTACCAAATCATGATGGAAAAACTCGTGGGAGTTCAGCCCTTCCTGCTTTTTTCTGGAGTCCTGTTGTCTGATTAAGTGCCCCACATAACTGGTCTGGAGGACTCCTCACTTTTTAAAGCCAATGGGGAAGATGGATGTCTGAAGCCACTTTTGGAGAAGCAAACAGAAATGCTCCTTTGACTTTCTGAAAGGCTGAAATTTTATTAAATTAATCTACTCAGGTTAACTAAGATATTTGATCCTCCCCTCATGCAGTAATTCATGTCATGGTAACACCAAGGTGCTGTTGTCACAGAGAACCATTACAGTGTAGTACAAGACAAAATCTGGGGTGAATCTTTTCCTGACAAGCATAGAAAGGTTTAGTGCTATGTAAGACACAATTTTACTCACTCTTGTTGAATAATGATGCAAAGGGCCAAGTTTGAAATTGTTTGGGCCTCTGTGAAGACAGAATGGCCTGTGTTGCCTCTTTTGAAACAAGTCAGGTTTGGTGGTAGATTAACTGCTATTCCATAGTGGTTTGTGATTTATATCACAGGGGCCTACATTTCTGGATAGGAGCCATTTTTATTATTGCAGGAATTTATAGAGATAATCTCAGGACTACAGATACCTTTAGACAGGCATTTCAGACATTATTAAATGCCTTTGCTGGAAACAAAAATCTCTACTTAGTGCAATGTGTTTCACATGGGCCCTAAAGCCATCCTTCTGCTCCCATTCTGCTGGCAGAGAGATGTCCCATCACCTTCAAACAGCTCTGCTAGTCTGTTGTTTTCCCCCAAAGCAGTACAAGATCCAGTTTTACTTCATGGATCTTTAACTATTTGGAACCCTAATGGAATATGCAGGCACAGAAGGCCAGGAAACTGGCAGATTTTTATTCTTCACTGCTAATGCCCTCTCCTAGTACTAGTCAAATTGAACAGTACCTGGGCTGCAGAATTGTTGTGTTCTCTGCTGCAATGGAATGGGAGAGAAAGTCAAGAGATAAACATTGCCTTCCTTCACAAAAAAAAAAAAAAGAGCAAAGACTGTCTACATTGCTGACAAAAATCCCTGGTAGTTGGGCATTTTTAGTATGACAACTGACAAACTGCAGCACAACTCAAGGACTCACTAAAGTGTCTGAGAAGAAGTTGACATTCATGTTTCTCATCTGAATTTGCAGCTTGTGCCCATTTCACAACTGCTCCCACTTGAAGAATGTTCATCTGTAAACTGGAATTTCAAGTCCTTCATGTTTAGGATCTGGAGATATAAGACCTTAAAGACAGGGTCACACAACTGTGATGTGATATTTGTGTCCTAAAGGGAAAGTGGTTTCAGGGACATATCCAGGTAGGATCATACTGAACCACCTTGGTAAAATGCTGTGAGCAGTCAGAGGCAGCAAGCACTGACTTGCAATGATGAGTTATGTGGTGAACTTATGGCTGCATATCAACATATTTCCCTGCACACTTCCCTGAGGGAAGGGAAAATTTTCCAACAGAAAGCTAATCACTGCCACCACTTCTGGCTTATTTCAAAAGCCAGCCAAGCTGCCTGAGTTTAACTGATAGCAAAATAGAACTCTCTGCATACAGCAGTTTTCATTTACCATGTGTAACCACACAATAATTGAAAGAAATGTGAGGAAAAAAACCACAGCAAATAAAACAGTTGATATTAAGCTTGGAGTGGAGTTGTCAATGAGTATAGGGAAAATGTTCTGGTGCTCTGTGGCAGGCAGCAGTGTCAGGTCCTCTCTCAGCTTGTAGATTAGGTAGATCTGTGAGACCTGAGGAGTAATAGAGCAATGCTTCATGTCAGGACCAGCCAGGAAACCAGAAGTGGAAGAGAAGGCACTCAGCCCATGCCTGAGAGCAGGAGGTCTGCACAATGCAGCAATGTGAGCAGCTATGGGCATAATGGCGAGGTGCAAGCCCATGCAAAAATCCTTGGGCTTGCACCTGGCAGTGTGCAGGGGAAAACCATCCTGTTACCTCCTGTAGCTGAGGCAGGTGCTCCAAGGTCTTGCTGGGTTCCTGCAGGCTGACACTGACTGCAGCAAACCTCTGCTCCCAGCTGCAGCAGCCACTGGAAGCTGCTATCAAACAAATGCAGGGAAAAAATCTGAAAATTGTTAGTCATAACACAGCCATTTCTTCAAAGAAATGATGGTGTGAATGTTTTCCAAGCAAAACAAAAGCCATGCTGCCTACTCTGTCCCACTTGGAATGCTGCAGTCAGGTTGAAAGAGAAGGGATTTAAGGAGGGATTTTAAGAGAAATGAATAAGTAACAAGAATGTTGGAGACCAGATGGCAACATCTGGAGAGCAGGGCTGTGTTTTGGCTTTGGGTTATTTAACCTTTCTTGATCTACATCAGCTTCTCTTTTCAGTCAACAGCTGAGCAGAACTAAGCTAATTTGAAAAAAATGTTGAAAAGCTTCTTTTAGTGTGTGGCAACACACCTGCTGGTAAAAGCTCTTATTATTTGTAGCTGCTGTACCTATAAACATCTATCTCTTCTGTAATCCATAAACATCTATATCTCTTTAGTAAAAATACCTCATTGAAACAACTGTCACCTTTTCTTTTTCAGCTGTGCTGGCTGGGGAATAATCTGGGACTAGAATAGCTTCTCTGAGACAGCATAAGAAAGGCTGATGCAGGAATAAGCTCTTTGTTTTTACACAGGAGTTTAAGGCATTGGCACTTCCAGGGCTACAATGGTGTGAAGGTTTGAAGGCCAAATGTTCCTGCATAAAGTACTGAAAAATAAGAAACATTCACAGATTACAGGTGTCCCCGAAACAAGATAAAAAGGGAATAAAAGTAAACAAATGAAAACCTAACATTTGGACCCTACATTCTTACATGAAATAGGGCTCCATTTAAAGAGAGAGAGAAAAAGAATTTCACAGCATCAAGAGGATGTTCGTGTGTGGTGTAACTCACCCAATGTAGTGGGTTAATTACAGAGTTTAACCTTTCCCATTTTAGGTGGGCTTAAGTCACATTCTTTAAACTAATAGTGTGTGATATAACCCTCAGGCCATCAGGGACAATAATAGATGCCCAGCTATGACATGAGTTTGCATGATGAAATAAAAATTATGGCAGTTTTCCAAAACTTAATATATGACAAATGTAATCATTTCTGACAGAAACGAGAATAAAATGATGCTTCAGTGATTCAGGTAAAAAAAAAAAGGAAAAAAATGGGAAAAAAAAAAAACACCACAAAC
>VZTI01000857.1:111523-176283 GCA_013397865.1 Struthidea cinerea
AATGATGCTTCGGTGATTAAGGTAAAAAAAAAAAAGGAAAAAAATGGAAAAAAAAAAAACCACACGAATCACAATGTTTCAAGTACAGCAAATTTGTTAGTGATATATGACAAAACACAGACTTGGGGTCAAATTCTCTAATTAAAAGGTACATTTGGCTAAAAATAACAGTCTCTTACCACCCTCTGTTAGTTTCTCTGGAAGATGTGCTGTAGGAATGTTTCCGTGCCACAGTCCTTTTTTTTATTTTCCGCCAAATATGCCAGTTGAGCACCTTTCCTTACAAAAACATAAAAGCTTGAGTCCTTCCTCAGACACCTTCAAGGCCCAAAGCTATCTCCTCATGGTCAACGTCCAATTTCTGTGTTGGTTCTTCCCCACTGTTTCTCATCCAAAGCCCTTGGGTCTGGCAGGGGACAGAATAGAAATGATGACCAGGGATAACATGAGTGATCATGCAGTTGGTTTGCTGATGAGGTCAGTTCTTTGTTTTACTTCTCCATATCAGAGTACAAATCAGACAAGAAAAGAGCACGCCATTCAAACTATAGCATCTGTCTAGACAAACGCGCAAGATAAGGGAGGGAAAACGGAGGGGGAGCCAGTGGACCCCATGAAATTACAAAGCAGATGAGTTACTCTACTGGACTTTTTAGTTTTAGTTTAATAGCAGTCAAAAGAGGTGAATATAGAGATAAAATATCAGTTATGTTGGTCTTCAGTGAAAAAAATCACAGAATCACAGAATGGGTCAGGTTGGAAGGGACCACAGTGGGACATCCAGTTCAACCTCCCTGCTCAAGCAGGGTCACCCCAGAGCACATGGCACAGGATTGTGTCCAGGTAGTTCCTGAATATCTCCAGTGAGGGAGACTCCACAGCCTCTCTGGGCAATCTGTTCCAGTGCTCGGTCACCTGCACAGTAAAGAAGTTCTTCCTCACATTCAGGTGGAACTTCCTGTGCATCAGTTTCTGCCCATTACCTCTTGTCCTGTTGCTTGGCACCACTGAGCAGAGCCTGGCTCCACCCTTGACACCCTCCCTTCAGATACTGGCAGACATTGTTGCGGTCTCCAATATAGTGAGGTCATGGCAGACCCACAGTTCCTATAACCCAAGCAGACAAGGGTCAGGCTGAATCACCAGTGGACATGACAGTTGTCTCACCTGATTATCTACAACACCACAGAGTTCAAAAACACATCTGATGTGACCTTTACAAACAGAAAATTGCTTCTTTCCTCTTCCACCCACCCCCACCTTTGCCCTCCAAGACTGCATCAAACATTGCTTTTTTCTCGAAGGCTTTTATTAGTGCTGCAAATATGTCCTGACATTGGGGCAAATCTTCAGCACACACTGAGCAGAGATAGGGGGTAGGACTCCTATTAATAGTGATCAAAGTCGTTCAAGTCTCCTGCAAGCTGTGCTGAAAATGAGCCCTACTCTGCCATGCCACATCAATTAGGACACACTTCTGACCTGAAGCAACAGTTCAAATGCAAAAAAATTTAGTGTCAGTGTAAAAACAAGGCACAGGAAATTAATTGCAAAAGATTTTTTTTTATTTAAAGATGTAGTGTCATCTTGAAAATCACAGATCCTTCTTAAATCTTACTTCTACTATAATTAATGCAAAGTTTAACATTATGCAATGAAAGAGCATTAGTTTTTTACTCTTTTTGGCTTTGATTTTCTAGTATGACTACTTCTTATATAGCCCTTTTCTCATATTATTGCTTGTATTATCTTTTTATGTTATTCCAGCTCATTTCGGGTTGCATATCATGTCACTGTATTAGTGCTATCAAACAATCCCTGTAAAAACTGTCCTCTGTCAGAAAGAAGCATCTGTTCTTTTGGATACAAGAGCAGTTTTAATTTCTCAATATTTTCTCAAATTTTTACAGTATTCTCTGTCAACTGTTAAAATTGCATTTCAGATATTTTGATAGCTAAGTACAGGGTAGTCAGGCTTTCACCAAAGTTTTCATGTTCTGATTTCTTGGGTTTTTTTTCTTTCCACTGCACAGAAAGCCAAAGAGTGGAAGTAGGTGAAAAAATTTCTTTCCTTTATAAAGAATATATTTGTCACTGCATTGCCACCTTCCGCATAAACCCCGAAGGGAGTAATTGCTTTGGATGCATGTCAAAGCCACGTTTCAAACTCCTCCTTTGATAGCAATCGAATGAGAAGGCTGCATGGATTTGCTCAGTCATTTGGCATTTTGTTCTCTCTTAAACAAGGCGATGATAAAGACTTGCGCTCTCCGCAAGAGAGAGGAGAATTATTAGGTGGAAATATTTGTACCTTGCCTGCAGGAAACCAGCTGGCAAGATTTATTAGTACTCTAACCTCCTCTAGGCAGCAGGACCTTTGGCAGTTTTAGCATTCTGGTCATTTTTACTGACATGTGTAACGCACAGGAGTTATCCATCAATGTGCTTTCAGTATGTGGCTGGGCTCAAGCTCAGACCAAACCAAAACCCCGCCTGGGAAGACCCGCAAGTTTTAGACAAACTCAGTAGGCAGGATCACATCTTTGTCTCGTTCATATCAACACCTTTTACAAGCTGACTGAGCAATTGAACTTCACCCTATCTAGGCATTTAAAGGAGGGAAGTTAACACTGTCAGGAAATCCTGTTTGCTAGGAAAAGGCAAGAATCAGAAGACATTTCACCATCCCCTAATACTTAGATAGGAAGAAATGAGAGTTAAAAAAAACCAGCAAAGATAAACATATCAAAAAAGGCTTTTTAGCCCTATCAAATCACACTTCACAAGACAACTAAATGAGATGAAGATCACAGAACAAACTATCCCATAAATAAAACCACCCAGAGAAAGAAAAGTATCACATGACAAATGGAGGTATAACTGACCACTCTACACAGCAAATGAGCGCAAATTAAACTAAGCAACATTGAATGTTAAATTACATGCAATCAAGAGATCAGGAAAAAACAAAGGCAGGTCCTAAAAGTATGGTTGTCTTCTCTCCCTTTGTCTATCTGATAATAGCCAATACCATTAAGCATCTCACCATCACTGAATTAAGTTCATCTGATTAGAGGAATTTCTGTATCTGGGAGGATGTGCCTTATATTTCCAGGTGTGCTGTGCTTTAGTTTAAATGATCACAGGAAATAAAATGCCCCTGTCTTTTTGTGACCAACAAATGACATTCGATATCATAGATCTCTGTTAAGGATAAATTCAGTAATTGTTTTCCATTCCCTCTGACAGCCAGCAGCAAGAAGACAAGAGAAAAGATAAACCTGAAAGGCTAAGGAAATGCTATGAAAACAGAAAACACGCAGGAAAACCAAATAGTGGAATCTAATTATAAATATTAAACTAATATCACTTTAAGTTATTATTTCAAATTAGATTTGAGTTGCATAAACTTAGATTCATTCCCAAGGGCATGCATTCAGAATAAATACCAGAAGTCCTACTTCTGGAAAAGTGCCTGGGTGAGCAGTTCAGCAACTTTGGTAGAGATGCTCATTTTTCTGAAAAGGAGCACACGCTTTTAGAATGGGAGACTAGGAATATTTTCATTTTTCCTTAGTCAGCTGGACTACATCCACTTTAACCTTGATCCAGAAAATACCAGAGACAAAAAACTGTGTCTCTCCATAGGTGATCAAGTCTGGTGCTTCTGAAAACATTAATTAAAAAGAGCAATTAGATGATGTGAAATGGGGGTATGGGCTCAAAATGGAGAAATGGGAAGCTTAACAACTTGCTATGGACTTCTGTAATGGACTTCCATTTCCTCAACCTTGCTAGAGGGCTTTCAGTGATTTTTGCTCCTTGTCTCCCCAAATTTGAGGATAATTCCTCCTGTAATTCCAAAGGAGAATTTTCTGAGACAGGTATGCTTTACAGGTATGTCTGGTACACGCACTCATCTCTTTCTTGTGGGCTCTGTCAAGATTAATGGGGTAGGAAGTTCCATCTGCTTCACCATTTGCTACTCTATTTACTCCTGAAATGACCCTGCATCTCGAATCTGCCAACATGTGCTTCTTTCCTCAAATGTTTTGAGAGCTGACAGATTCCCACCAGATGCAACTCATATTAGCTCCTGGCTATTATAGGAAAAAGTAGAATAATCCTTGTAATAAAATACTTGTGTCCATACCCATCAATATTCTTCTTATCTTCCACTCTTGGCTTTAGTTTAACGAGTTATAGGGGGTCAAAACGTTTTCAAATTAGCATTTTTCTACAACCAGAAAAAAAGGAGTGCCACAAAAACCTGACAGTTTCCATGTAAACAGATTGATATGGGGAAAGTGCTTGATTAGAAAATATCCTGCCTTAGGTCAGGCTGGCACTAACCTCTGGCTTGGCCTTGTATATTATCTCTTAAACCAGTTTGTTTAAAGCAGGCTAATATAAATTCAGTTTCAGCTTGAGGAAATGCGAAAACTGTTGTGTATTGCATATGTCATTTAATTCCTGTGAACAGACCCTGGAACTTATGTCATGCCCCACTGACTGTTTGCTTTGTTTCTTCAAGTCAGCAGAGCTTCACAGAGAAACCAGGATCCATCTGTGTAGATGCAAGGGCAGAAATGGAGCCATAGCGCTAAATCCTATGACTACTCAAACTTTTTATACACTTGCAGCCTCTCAGTAGGTGTAAATTTTAAACCAATGAAAATATATGCTAAATTACATATTCATGATAAAGCCATATATTGCTACTTTAGTTTGATATTGCCGCATCACTGAGGTTCCTAAAACAGGAATGATATGATTGTCCATGTGTATTTTTCTACAAGCATTCAAAATTCTACTTGGTCACTAATAAAGAAAACCAAACTATTGTGCAAAAGCAAAATGCCACTTCATTGTAGAGCACATCTGACATAAGTCAACACCAGGTCTTGCTGCATAATTCTGCAGTTATACAAAGGTGTGCATAAAGACACAGAGAAGAATAAAGCAGTGATATTCATTTAGTACTTTATAGAGAGACCAGTCAGAGAAAATTATCAAAGTAAAATATAAAAGAAAAAAGTATGCAGTCATTTTTTGCATAGTTTAACCAGAAAATAAAGCTTTCTGCTTTGAATATGGTCTTTAAAAAGCTCAGAAGAGGTTTTGTGAGCCTCTCGTAAGTCAGACAAGGGTTTAAAATATTTTGGTAATAATTCTGGGAAGGTAATATGGTAGCAAAGAGGCAGCAGTATGGGTTTGTGGTTTAATGTGGGTTGAAAGGCTCTTCTAGCTGTCAGATTAAGACAGTAATTCTCCAATGTTTATAGGAAAACATAACTACATTCTTGCCATTTAGAGGAGCATATAATTTAGGTTTGGTAAAATACCAGTTAAAGCACTTACAAAACCAAAGTCAGTGTTAATCTTAGATGAATGTCATAATCCTTGGAAGACTGACTGTAAAACCTGTGAATTAAAATAACACATGACAGAAAGTGGGAATGGTTTCTTCATCCCCTGCAGCAGAACAAAACAGACACTTGTTTCAGCATCACCTAATATTTCTCTTAATTAAAAAGAAAACAAAAAACCCCCCTAACTAGATATCATGTTCTGTCCATGCAGGCATGTGTTTTGGCTTTTACACTTCGTGGTCTATAAACAATATGTAAATATAGTTATATTGATTTGTTTCCATAGCAATATAAAAGCTCCTTTAGGGTTTCCAAGGCAATAGGCACCGGAGTAAGAAATCAGAAAGGCATGGGAAATGTTCAGCAAGCAATGGGTTTAGGCAGTGCCCCAAGCCTCCAAGAAATTTATTCTTCATTAAAGCAACTGAAAAAAAAACTTGAAATTAAAACAAAAAGTCTCATCTACCAGATTCCTATTTTCTTTTGTCATTAGATACTCTATGTAGAAATATGCTTTTGTTTGTGACAATTCTCATTCAAGTTAGTTCCACTGACAAGAGCAAGGGATTTTCACTTTAATTTTTTTTTAAATGTGAATGGGTTTAGAATCTCTGACACAAAACCTACTGTAGGAGGAGTAGTTGCAAGAGAAAATCCCATTAAATGATTTGACAACTCTTTTTTTTAACCATGTAGAGATGCCACTAGTGATTTGGGTAAAAGAAGACTTGGTATAAACTTTTATCCTCATCTGTGTAAGCCATCTTGGAATATCCTTAAGATTGTTTTTTTGTCTGCCGAAGAGATCTGTCACAAGGATTTGTACTCTACAAATGTACAAAAGCTGAAAGGAAAAAAACCTCTTAGTTATAAGACCATTGTTACATCCATAGCTCTACACTACATTAAACCTCAAAAGGTTTTCGTCCCCCTCTAAGTTAAGGCTGTGAGTCTGAGAAGACCCCATCCTGTCCTAAGAGCCATCCCAAGTACAAACTAGGCCAACATAAATCATTTAAGCCTGTGAATACCTAAAGTATGTTTGGACTTAAATTTCATGTTTGTTCAGACTAAATACATACTTTAGAGGGTCATTTATCACTTTTTCCTTGTATTCAGAAAAAAAGTCTCAAAATAGTTCTCGATTCAGGCAAAGGAATGAACAGTTACACTAAAAGACCATCTCTGTTGTCACGTATCATTTCTGGAATTGAAATTAATTACTTTAATAAGCAAGAAGGCTTTTAATTTTTAATTTTACCAAATAATGTTAGTGCTCAAGAAAGATTTAATGTAAGTCATTTAAGATGAGATGCCTCACCTGCCCAGATACACCCTCACCAATGCTAACAGCTGCATCCAACCTTGCATGAGTTAGAAATAAAAACAATAAAGCATTTAGTGTCTAACTTTTCTAAACCTGCAGTATTTACTGCTCCCCTCATCCTACTTCTCTAAAGTGACTGGTCTTGCTTTATTTTAAGAAAGCTCTGCTTTATTCTTTTACTTTGTATGCAACAAATTATCATTCATATTTGGGTTATGAGTATGTAATTTTTCCATTAGTTTTTCACATGAATGAAGAAATATGGAAACAAGTAAAAAAATGTTTGCTAAGTAGCAATAGGCGGCATGATTGTTGATTGAATTTTCTTTTCAGAGCAGAATTCAGCCCGAAGAAAACTAATCATTTAGCAAAACCTGTCAAGCTCAAAGAGAAAAGTTTCCTTTTGTATTATTCAAAGATTGTTCTAAATTACACACCTGCTGTGAAAATCAGAAATGTGGCTTCCAGTTTGAGGCTTCTCTAATTAAAATATGAACTGACCCCCAGTTTGTTTTTGCACTCAGAAACAGCATTCAAGAAAGAAAACTTCTAAAATGCTTTGTTATAAATCTTGCTATACAAAATGCCTTGGTTTGGGGTTTGGTTTTGCTGGTTGGTGGGATTTTAAGAAAGGATAGGGCTTTAAGATGTGGTAAAATGTGAGATTATTCAACAAACTTGGAAGTTTATAACTAGACATCTTCCCAGATCTCCCTGGCAATTTTCATCTAACCTCACTTGCCTATGGCTCAAGTAGACCAGAAGCTCCAACCAAAGTAATGAAACACAATCAGAAAACTGGGCTCCATTTGAGCTTAAGGTGCGGCAGGACTTCGGAGGGAGACCTGTAACTCCCTTAGCACACCTTATAACTAATGCTCCTGTGGGAAGTTAAGTCAGATCTCCCAAATGGGATGGAAAGTTTCTTTCTGGATGGTGACGGGTGTCTCCAGTGCAAGCGATGCTTCAATTTAATTGTTATATCTCACTTTTAACTTGATTGCCATAGCTCTTGCCATGGATGGAGATCCCTCCAGGTCTTTTCTTTGCAAATACTGTTTGAAGCATGAAGACTTAAACCAAGAAGAAGGAAATCTGTGGGAAGGACTTTAAGAAGTCCTCTAATATCCACTGCCATGGAGGGAACCTTTACAAAGACTAGAAAATGTTAAAAAATATTTACATCCAATTAATTTCCTGTATCATATGCCAAATACAGAAAAATACCATAGTTAGGTCCTTATCTGTATAACAAATTTCTTCATAATCTTTCTTCACTTATGAAAAGCTTTCAGTCATGTGGGTGATACAACATTTTCTCATCGTCAGAATCAGGAAATGTTGAATTCTGCTCCAAGAAGTTTGTCTCCCACTGAAGGTGATAAAGACCAAAGTTTAAGAAGTCTTCCATGGCTGAATATCACTTCTCTTTCTTTCACAATTCAGCTAAGAATTTCTCTGATACAATCTTGTACTTGGAAAATCTGGCCTGAACATGCTGAAGGTAATAACAAAATGGGTCTAGCAATGGTTAAATTTAAACAAATTTTTGACATGAATGTATATTTTTAATAAAAGCACAAACAACCTCAACAGTTGCAGCATTTTTTCTAGAAGAGAACAAAAATGAAATGTATGTGTAGAAAATTAGAAATATAAAAAGCAGGTATATGCATATATTGGTTTTGTACAACTACTGTAGAGAGTGGTTCTCTAAGGCATCTGTGTGTGCCATATTAGTCTTATTAGAGCATGATATTATTTTTAAAGTTCACATTATTTTGCACAATATTTTTAAATATGTAGTTTATTCAGTCTCATTCAAACTTAATGAACTGCAGCAATTAAAATAACCATTTTCTTCGCATTAGAAGGTTTGGACAAATGCAAAGCAGTATTAACAGATATCTGTGCTAGAGCTAAGCTTCAAAGTATGTGTTAATTTCCATTGCAAACATAAAGATGTATTAAAATGTATGAAAGGTGTTATTTAAAAAAGAAATGGAAGCTTTTAAAATTCAGGTGTATGTGAAATAATGGAGCAAATGTAGACTTGGAAAAAAATTATTATATAATTTTCCCCTAAATTGACCCTCTAAATAAATGCTGTCTCTAACTTTTAAGATAATTATCTCTTATTTAATTTCTATTTTCTCCTGTCCCATTTTGCAATAACACACCTCCATATTTTTTATCTTGCCACCCTATTACCAGGCCATGTTATTATAGAAGCCACATTAACTGGTCTCCTTCTCTTCTTATCCATCATTTATTCATGGGAATCTTCCCAGTACTTGTACTTTGTCTCAAGCTAATGGCAGAAATCATCAAGAGGCCATAATTATTGCCTTAGACTCATGTACCAGAGTCCAGTCCAACAGAGTGCAGAGGTTGTATTTATTAACTATTATTTTGCCTATGTTCTTAGAACCACACTTCTACCATAAAAGAGTCACACACAGGTTCGGGAATGCTGGCTGGCACGACCTACACTCGGAGTTAGCTACTACATGACAATTTTGCACTGCCAATATTTGTTCATCAGTTATAATAAACAGAAAGAAGTCCCCCTCACCCTGCTCATACTGATGCAAAATTCAAAGCTGGGGCTTAAGTCCTCTCTCTTTAATACATTTCAGTCTATGCTTCAGTTGGATCTTCATGCCTTCCTGTTTGGAAATATGGAAGCTACTCTGCAGCATGAAACCTGGAAGGCTTAATTTAATTCTGTCTTATTCAAAAATCATCATTTGAAAGCTGTGCACTGTTAAATTACTTGATTAAATTCTTTCAGGAACATTTGCGAGTGCTGAGGAAAAGAATTTAAAGCATTGTCTGTTCGTTCTGGCATGTGTGTTTGAAGAAATGACAAGGGTCTTTTAATGCAAAAAATTCTCACGCTTCAGCAATCTAGGACATCTATCTCATTATTTTTAAAACCCTTATTCTTTGCTCAAACTCCCAAGCCATTGTTTTTAACTTGACAAATAAACAAGGAGAACTCTTCTCATCTGGGAGAGATGTATACCTATTTATGTTAATTAATGACAACAAAGTCTCCTTCGGTATTTTCTATTTGAAACTGACTAAGAATCATCTCAAAGTTGCAGGGAAGTGGAAAGTTTTGCCAGTGATATGTACATATTTTGAAATAGTTGGAGATCACAAGTTGCTACAGTGGATGGTGGAAACTGCTAATTATAGTAGGGAGAAATATCCATCCGTGTTTTCACAAGCAAAGGCTTCTGAACATAAGCTTACCGTATCACAGCAAAATATCGCTCAGTAGTGCAGCTCATGTATATTAGCTATGGAGAGCTGCAGGGGAAAACATTCGTTTCCATGTAGATTAATTTACACACTTGGGGTATTTTGTGCAAAGGACATCACTGGGTGTTGTTTGGTGAGTTTCTACCCTACATGTGTTTGAAGACCAAGCCTTTTTTATTTTCGGTCTAAGAACTTAAATGTGCTGCCAGGCAGCAGGGCTACTGTAGAGCTGTGAGCTCACTCAGGCTGTCGGCACACTCGGAACGCCAGTTTCAAATGATCCTTGCTCATCTCTTTGGCTCTTACTCTTAGTAGAGAATTAGTTCCAACTGTGACTCGTAAATAACCTACAGGCCTGGACTTATAGTGGCCTAAGAAGGCAAAACTATGACTACATAAAAAACAGTAATAAGACGTGCTAATATGTAGGATATCCCTCTGTACACCCATTGCCTCTGTCTCTGATATCAGTATATGGGGTATGTCCAAAAAAGTGTCTGTGGCTTATTAGATAAATTCAATCACTTATGGAAAATGCTAATGCTCTGACCCAAGAAACAAATGTTATATGTCTCAGGTTAGGTTAAATTAGGTTAACTTAGGTTAAGTTTTTTAGTCCACCACGTAGTGCTTACCTAATTAGTTCCTATAGCTGCGCATGTGCAGGATTTCCTGCACCTGTACCACTGGTCAGGGCAGAAAATCCAACAGACTCAGTATGAGTGTGCATATCCTCATGCAACACACATTGAAAGTACACACAGACTTCTGTGAGGAAATCTCAGATAAAAACATGGAAGCATTTTTTCATCTGTCGTGTTGAGTTAGAACTTTGATTTTGAAAATGGCAGCTAAAGTTAAATAGTCAAAATCTTTTGTGAACCAGAATTGAATGTACAAGATGTGATCTCCCCTCTCACCAGGGAAGTATCTGCTTCTGAAAAGACAATCTGCATTTGCTTTTCCTGGGCACATAAATAAATGAAGGCTTACTTCAACTTAAGAATACTGTTCACAGGTTTTTTATCTGATGGATAAGACTACCTTTTCCTTCTGTTCAGGATCTTTCAGCCTAAATTTATCTTTATTCCACTTAATTAGAGTAATTCAGAGAAACTTGGAAAGGAACAAGAACTAAGAAAAGAGAATCTGGTAATCACACATGATAAGATGAAAACAGACAAAATGAACATCCTTTTAAAGCTGCATATGGTATTTCACACAAAAATAAAGGTAAACTCTGAGCCTGCTTTTTCTTCATAGAAATAAATCAGACAGATGTTCAGCCAGTTCTCAGAGTTACACCCACTAGCTACAAGACCTGATGGAACTACAGTGCTGGTACTCTTCTCCTCATGCAACTGACAACTTTTTCAGCAACATACAGAACAAAGAGGTGCCAAACTTGCAGGAACAAATCCCAACACCTTCTGACAAGATGAAATAAACCTTAAGGATCCCTGACAGATGTTTGTCTAGGAAGGAAACTCCAGAACCTTCTGAAGAAGTTTCATAACTCTTACAGGTGTAACCTTAGGTATCTCTTTCTGGTGGACAGCTAATTCCTTTTGTTCTATAAACAGAAGAGATTCATCTAGTACCCTATTCATTATGACTTTCGACACAGTATAAAACTGTCGCCACATCTCCCACTTTTTATTTAGTCTTCTATTTCCTAGATATTAAAAAAATCTAATTCCTTCAATTATTCCTTGCAAATCATTTCCCAAAGCTCTTATTCCCACCAGTAGTCTATAGATTCTTTCCAACTGCAGTGGTAGCAATTCCAGGAAGCAGTAGCCAAGCGAGGCTTTCCAAGAACCATCTTGACTAATAAATTTCCTCACCTTTTTTAACAGATTTTTAACAAACATGACAAAACAAGTTTTGGTTTTCTTCATCAGTCTCATACTACTAACTGCTATTTGTTCTCTGACCCATTGTTGATTTCTGGTTATTCCTCCCATTTGTCAAGATCATTTTTAATCATGATCCTGTCTTGTGAAATGCTTGCCAAATCAGATCTTGCTGGTTGATTGGCCAGTTAGTTGAATTCCTCATTGATTTATTTATTGCCTCATTATCTGCTAAGTAGTTATAAATGCATTTATTACGGTTTGTTCTGGTGTCCTGCTGGCTATCAAAGTGAGACTGACTGATTTATTGTTGCCAGAATTCGCCTTCCTCTTCATTTTAAAACACTGCATCCCTCCAAAGCAACGGTGTATAAATACTTGATTCTAGCATGAGTTTCAACTACAAGATTGGTCCATGAACAGAAGAGAGCTTCTCGTTTTCACACAGGTATTCTTATCTTAAAACAAGCAACATCTACTCAAATTTGAAGGGAATACAATCCTGTTGCTGTTATTTCAGATATATTGCCTGTTTTGAGCATGACAAGATCCTGAGGTCACAAAACATTTGGTTTCTGAAACTTGACTGGATCTGTGCAGCAAAGGAATCACAGGGTATGCAGGAATAATTGTTGGCAGGTACACAAGGAGATCAGAAAGATGTGCCATTATTCCTAAAGGGCAGTGGGTAAATTAACTATGTACAATATCTCAAAATTTCAGAATGCAAGCAATGAGATAAAAAAAAACCCTACTTAAAGAAAGAAAAATGCCAAACAATCGAGTCTGACTTTCAAGGAATCAAATTTTCATAGTGGGAATTACAGTAGTATGGGTAGCATATATTCTGGAATTAACTTACTTATATTCCTGAACCAGGTACTGCTATTATGAATATTTATTGATGCTGAAAGCAGCAAAAATGCAGAAAACATATCTTGAAATGACATGTTTAATTGTATTAATTCATTTAATTGACTTAAGCAATCTGTTCTACAGAGTAATATTTCTGTGCACACTTTGTAGATTCTTGTTTAAAATATTATTGTGAAAGATTAAGAAAGCTGGAAAGCAGAAAAACTCTTTATGATAAGTGTGAGATGCCAGTATGGTTGTTAAAATCACTAAAACGACTTTCACACTCTGCCCATAATTTATACACAATTCAGATTACTGGGTTTTTAAGAAAATTCAGTCAGCACTTTTATTGGTGTTAAGGCCATGTTAATTTTAATCAGTTGATAATTAAAGGCTTAGATTATTGTTCTGTAACACCAAGCCATCAATTCTTTCCTCACTTATGGATGATAATGATTTCAAGTTTTCAAAACACTCCAGGATCCATACATAACATTACCACAAATTACTGTCCAAATTGAAAAGAATAACAAAAAAGTGAACTTAGAGGTGATCAGATGGCCAAACACAATACAATAACGAAAAAGACCAGCATACTAGGCATTCCACAAAACTGTGGCGCTCTGATATCTAAAATATCCAATCTTGAAAAGACTAATTACCCCAATCATGAAAGGTACAATACTGATAGCTTGGTAAAAGTTAGCCTAATGATATGTGGTTTAGTGCACACTCAAAAAATACATTGGGGAAAATTTTTCTGAGACAAGAAAAACATGAGAGCAAAAGTGAGTTAGTATGAGAGTGACAGTGTACCCAGACACCAGGCAGCTCAAGGTCAAACCAAGCAAGCACTTGAAGTGCTTTGTCTTTGTGCCTGAAAGGAGTGATCCATAGGTCCCTCTCTTGGAGTAGACAACTGCTGAGTTACTGCCAGCCTGGGATAAGAACAACAGCAAAGCTGTCACCACATATCCCAACCAGCTGGGGAAAGATGCTAGCCCTGCCCAGGACCACTTTCTTTGCCTCTCTGGTTCCTTGCCTTGCCTCACAAGGCAGCATTTCTACTCGCTGTGTTACTTGTGTTACATGAACAGAGAGACTTCTTTCCTACAACTTGCTGGCCTCACATGCTCCCTTTGGATAATGTGGGTATATCAGACTTCAAAATGCAGTTCTGAAAATCCATAACCTTTTTACAGTTGAATTCTTTTATAGGAGTCTGTGTACAGTTTATTCAAATCACAGGTGTTGGAAATTGAGTTTGCTTAGAGAGGAAGGAAGTGAGAGTATAATGCATTTTTCATACCAGATGATGACATGGAATGCAGTCATGCAGAAATCACTCAGCTTCTTCTTAGAGACTTCATTTCAAAGCACCATTAAGTAAAGCTGATTGTTTTGCCCAAACACTAACTTCATTACTTAAAAGTAATCTGCAAGGGAAATGCATGCGTTCTTTAATTCACTAAATGATTCGCCTTGTTGAAGTGTCAGATAAGACAAAGAACCTTTAAACTCCAGAAGAGCTTGCTCACAAAATGAGACAAGCCTCTTTTTGTTTTATTGATTTATTTGATCAAGAATGCCTGAGTCATGAGTTACTTGTTTCTGTTATAAATTTCAGTATAAAGCTCAAATTAAGCATTTGATTCTGATTTCACTGAATATTACAGTATCTCCAAAAATTGGTCAGATGTAAAGAAAAATTAAAGTGCACAGCCAATACGATTCCTCAAAATAGTAGAGCTAGACATAATTCCCAGAGGCTTGCAGCAGTGCCATGTGGAATTTGGGAGGAGCTCTACTTTCATATTAAGACTAACAGGCAAATCCTAGCTGCATATGTCACTTTCTATGTGTAAGTCAGCCAGGAAATCTCAGCCAAAGAATTATCTGTGAAAATTCTTTTCTACTTACTGTCGCAGAAAGCTTCACCAAGTAACCCTATTTTCCCACCCAGCAAAAAACTTTGGGTTTTTTTTTTTTTCCCCTTTCATAGTCTCCCATTAGCTTACAATTAGAGATCATTAGAAATAAAGCATAATAAATGCATATTTTATGCATTTTATGCATTTCATGCTAATTTTACAGGCCTGCATGATGTCAAATCCATCTTTATCCTATGTAGACCACATAGGAATGCTGCCTAATAATAATGCTGCTCTCTTGAGTGTGTAATCATGTGTGTGCACACAAATAGGTTTTCTCATTCCAGGAAAGGTATAAATCCACCGCAGTCTATAGTAAGTATATGTAGAAAAAAAACGAAAGGACTAATACTTGTCTCCTGTGACCTCAGAAGCAATGAGACAGATGAAACTTTTGCTGCCCTTTTTACCCCTGTGACAAGCATTTTGCTTCAGAGACCCTGATTACCTTCAATGCAGCACGGTTGTGCAGATAAAGATGATGCCCTCATACAGTTTGCTTGGAGGTATTTCATATCACAGCTGGCTGGTTGGTGCCACTGTGTATGAGCTGCTCATCTCTCACCTTTAGCTTAAGTTCAGTCAGGCTTTCGTAAGCCAGCAAGTTGCCATGCAGATGCAGACACAAAGTAATGGCTTTCTGGGAAGAGCTGGTGATGGAGAAGTCCAGATCATTGCAATAAACCTTTCGAATCTTGAGTAAGATTCTCAGCCAGCTCCTGGTTTTGGGACCTACTTTACTAAAGATTTTCTTTTGCTTGGATATAAGCAAAAATGATTCAGTAAAAACAAATGTAATCAACTGCAAACACAAAATGAGTAAAAGCAGACCAAACAGCAATTAGTACATTAAAGTCTGGGAATCACAGTTAATCAGAAATATAAAGTTTGTCCCAATCTATGCAGAATTAGGAAGTTCTCTGAAATACATCACGCAGTTTGGAGCACCACACTTCAAGGAAGGCATAAGTGAACAGAAGAGACTTCATGGAGAAAAGGAAGGGTCCAAAGTCTAGAAAGCATACGATAATACAAAACTGAAAAGAGAAGGGTTTTTCCTAAGATGACTGAGGGTCAACTGGTATCAAAGATTACAAAGCAGGGTACAAATCAGAAGGGAAGAAACCATTTCCTGTGTCCACCAGGGAAAGAATAACCTATTGCAAATATACATTTAAAGTTCTACTTTTGGAAAGAAGAAAAAAAGCTCACTTTCTAAAAGTAGGCAAATACTCACATAGATAGACATTTTTTAAAACAGGTTGGAGAGACATCTATAAAGAAAGACTTTCATTAGCTGATCTTACCTTGAAATAGGGAATGGAATGGATGATCTATCATGGCCTCACTCAGGTTAATTTTCCATGAGTCTAACATCTCAGTTCAGCATCTTGGAAATATAGGATCAGACACTGCAAGGAAACAGAGAAAAAAGAGGGACAAGAAACATTCCAGTTTCCCTTGAGCACAAGGAAGATATGAAAAAGGAAAAAAAAGATGACACCCCACAGTCAGGATCAGGCACAGTGGCAGACTGGGTATTCGGATCCAGTGTCTGGAGGTGAAGCCTCCCACGGGGCAGGTGGGGAGATCTCTGCCTGGTGCAGCTTGACTTTTGGAGCAGAGAATGTCCTACATATACTGCTGTTAAACAGATTTTATGAGGAAGTGAGCTTAGTGGAGAGGTTTCATGAATGCCAAGGCAGGGATCCTGGATAACACAGAAATTAATCCTGGTTTCAGACACAATGGGCTCAGAGACAACTGTCGGGTGTTCTGGTGATACCCTTTACATCAGAGAGCCATCTCCAAGGCACAGGAGTATTAATCCACTGAAGTTAGCAAAACAAAACAAACAAGCAAACAAAAAGCAAAACTTTGACTTCAAAGTAATTCGTAACATTTTTAGCATCCACTGGATTTGTGCATCCGGTATTTGCAGGAGAGAAAATACAAGTGCAGATCTTAAAATATTTAATGCCAAAAATACTGAGAAAGATACAGACACTGATACATGTTGCTCTATTTTAATACATCCAGTTACCATATGTCTAACAATTTAAATAGAGTTTTCTTTCTCAGTGGTTAATTCTTAAGTCACCTGTTATAAATTAAATAAATTTCTCAAAAAAATGTACCTGAAAGTAACAATAAACTTATTTTTCTTTAGTTACATTATTATCAATGCAGAAAAACCAAGATTTTCTTAAAAATATTCAACTCAAGCTTTTACCTAATGGAAAAAAAACTCTCTCTATATGTATAAAACACAGATGCTCTTAGGGAAGGACAGTGCAGATGAAAATTAGGAGAAAATGAAGTAGCAAATAAATATTTTACATTGTGTTTCTTATTTTTATTTTAACCAGTTGAATTTAGACACAAAGTTACACATTGGGAAATTAACATTAAATGAACATTAAGTGCTGCATGCAAGCATTGATTGGGAAAACTGAAAATGTGGTATACAGGAAACTGTTTCATCATTAAATGTAAAAACTACATGTTCCACAAACGGCAAGTGGACAGATGGGTGGAAGGCTTGGATGAGTTGTTTGATGGCCTCCCACCATTCGTTCTGGTACGCCAACTGGTAATTATTCTGCAGAAAACTATGTAGGTCCAGGCTGTGTTTTGTCACATAAAATCTATACGATGACACGGCTCATAAACAATCTGTAGGCATATCTACATTGGCTTTACAGAAGAAATGATGTAATGATAACTTGATGTAATTTTGAAAATAACAGAGGCGTAATTGTGTACAGTACTGTGGTCACATCTGGTCAAACTGTCACATGTGCAAAATCAGAAGACTTACCAGGCCAGCTGAAAAAATAATGCTGAAATATATCTGTATGGACTATATTACTTCGTCCCAGCAGTTCCTGCAGTTATAGTTCCAGCCACAGCCCTTTTGTGTCACAGTGCTAAAATTCAGTCCTGATACCAGGCTATGTTTTCAATCAGTCAGTCATTTTTAGCTAGTTAGTTATCAATCAGGTGGCAATTTTTCTTCTGACATGAGAAAATTGGGAACAACAGTTGCATTTAGCCACGGGTCAGCTGCAGTTCATTGCTGCAGTCCTATCTATGCACTCTGTTGAATCATTATCATCATTCCTTTCGCTGTTGTTGTTTCCAGCTCATCTGAGATAGCTGGAAGGCTGGAGGTAGCGAAGAGCACTGAGTACCAGTTCAGTGACGAGCAAGTGATCTACACTGTCACTGGATTTGAGTATTTCTGCTGAAATATGTGGGGATCCACCATGCACATTTTAAAGTGATGGTAGAGCTTTTAGCGTAAATTTAGATGACATGAGGATGCATCTTTCTGACAATAACAAATTATTGTTCTTATTACAAATTGGAATATTAAGTGATATATTTTTCCTGCTTATTATGGACTCTTCTCATTTTAGTACTGGTGCCATTTTTTGCTGAGCTATTACACATAATTAAGATGACATCTGAGGCTGATTGTTGACAGACTCCACCCACAGCTTACCTCCACTTTGCTCGTTCAACACACTCCCAACACCTACTTAGATGTTCATTGACATGATATCTAAGCTTAAAATCATAACTACTAGCCTCACATTAGTCTGGGAATAGTAAAGATGTTTTTCTAATGCTCAGAAATGTACTTGGGGGGCTTTTAAAAAAATTATTGTTATCTAATATGCCATATATATATAAGGAAATAATTCTATTTATTAGTCAGCCATTGATACACAATGGAGAATAGAAACTGGAAAACTTCACATGCTTTAAAGAAAAAATAAGGAAGTTGAAAAAAAAAATCTGGAATGTCCTTCACCATAAAAGACCAGGATTAATTTCTGTGTTATCCAGGATCCCTGCCTTGGCATTCATTTTCTCTAAAACTACATGAAAAACAACGTCTGGGAAAAAATGTTTGTGAGAAAACTCAATAGCAACAGAATAATTGTGTAAATAAAAGACTGTCTTCAACCAAAATTCTTCAGTGGCCACCTTGACAGCTCTTTGTGGAAAACAGATTCACTGAAGAAGCAAGGGATACCCATGTATTCATGATCATAATCACAGTCCTTGTTCAGCTAGTTTAAAAAGAGCACAGATAACAAATTGTCACACTTTCAGATGCTAAATACCCAAACATGAGTGCTTATATCCATGTCTATAGACACAAACAAAGTGACTTCTCCAAAATGTGGATGTGAAGTCAGCGTCACAGTGCAAAGCAAACTATTTCAGGCCTGATGCTGGAGATGCAAAAAGGCACAAATGGATTTAATTTTAAAGTTTTAGACAGATAATAGTATGAAGTATGCTGATTTTCTGGTCTTCGATAGTTTTGCAATACTGATATTTCAATAGGCTGTTTCATACAGATAGGTATCTGAGATTGGAGGATTGAGTCAGTCATAAAGCACATATTCTCTCTTTGGAAGAGAGAGAAGGAATTGATTATTAGTTTAGACCAGATATTCAATGATCAGACTGAAAAAATATACTGCCCAGAAAGACTTAGTGTTCCCAAATCCATTATAAGATCCCTCTGCCTACATAAACCAAAGTTTTGCTGCCCTTCTTTGTTACCATATTGCATTTCAGCTGCTTATCTGTTTGCATTACCTACTGCACACCAGCATCTATTCTGGCACTGCAGTTGATGTCCAGGTTTTTACTGCTCATGACAAAATCACATTTCATTAGCATTGTTCACATGGACATCTGTCATACTCCATCGCATCTTGTATGCAGAATTTCATACAGGGTTTGATGTGAAAAACATGTCCCCAGAGATTTGCTCAGGAGTTGAGAGAAAAATAGATGTCTGGAATGTTCTAAAAGGGTTGGTTGGGTAGTCTGGTTCTGACTCTGCAAAAAAAAAAACCAAAATCCAACCAAACAAAAAAATCACAACCACCAGTGTGTGTTGAAAGCAATCCCAAAGCTGTATTCTTTTCACAAATTAAAAAATAATTGCAGATTGAATTATTCATATTTATTTGCTTATTGTCTTTCACCTCCTCTTCAATTTAGGAGCTGGCAACCATGCAGTCATTCCCCCCTTCTGAAATTTTCCACTAAATATATTTTTATTGGTTTGAGGCTTCAGCTGTCAAAGGTCCAGCATAAAAAAATACGTATTTTGAATTTAATCTGATCTGATTGTCTAAATGGCTCATCTTCTTGGTTTTCTTCCTTACTGAACAATCTTAATTCTCAACTAAAAATTTTCCTAGTACAATATTTTCAGGAAGTACCTAAGATATCACTATTAACTGTAAGAGCCTCCTATTGGATGGGCCGTTTCCTAGGATACTTTTTGTCAGAAATTAAAAAGACATTTCATATCTGATTATTCCTGAATCATGGGTTTTTTTCAGTAGTAGCCATAGTTACCTGAAGAAGGACGCTAGCAATGAAAGCTCTTCTGCAATCTTAGGTACAGTTTATTCAAATTCAATCTTTGAATAAGGAATTTGTAAAACAGTTGTCTCTTGACACAACATAAGTCACATGAACCCTAAATATATTATCTATAGGAAGGAAAATGAGGAGGCAAATGTCTTCAGGCATGAGATGGAAAGACTTTAGCCTGGATGAGACACATATTACAGGAGCTTTCAGTGACAGAAGATATTTTAATCTATTAAAATATAGTAAAGCAAAGAAGTTATGGGGTACAACATGATAGTGCCTGATATAAACAATTAAAAATAAATCTACTGCCGTAGTATTTATGAGACTTGAAACATTTTTTAATAGGTCAAGTCAAAAAAAGGTATTGATTTTTTCTTTCTCAAACACTAAAAACCCATGGTTTAATGGTAATAACGAAAAAAATATATGAATAATATTTCTTCAAAGAGAAATTTAGTCCTTTACAAATTTGCCACATAAAAAGTTTTGTCCATGGAATGGAAATTACAGTCATCTCTGCCTTTATCTACAGCAAAGAAATTAGTATGAGAGAATCGTGCGAACACTGGAAGCGACCAAATACAGCTCTAAATTTTTTGGTTAAAGAAAGGTCAATTGAATGGCACAGGGGAATGATGAAATAGAGAACTATTTAAAATGATCAAAAACTTGTTTTAAACTTGTTTGGAAGGATTAAAATAGATAAGCTCTGCAATATAAATGAAGTCATTCATACACATTTGACATTTTAAACTGCAGCAGCACAAAACACGGATTATTGATACATCAATAAGAGTCATTTCTTTGTTGCTTGTCCAAGAATTGAGATTTGCATTAGCATTCCTTGGATTTTTTATATAATTGATATAATTGAATTATTTCAGACAATCAGAAGGCACAATTAATATTTCTAGGAGCTCCAAAGATAATTAGATATTTCAGTCTCCCAAGAATATTGTTAAAATACATTAGACCATCAAAAATTGCAGAGCTAAATCTTTTTAGAACTCAATTGTCCTTAAATTTTCTCAGAAGCCTTACAACATTTTTATTTATGACTTATTACTTTTCCAACAACTCACAGTACTATATTCAGCCACTTTGGCCAGCACACTGTTCATAACTCCATTCATTATCAGTCAGAGAAATTCTTGAAATGCCTCAAAACATGTACAATGGTCAAAGGGTCAGTAGTTCAGATAGTCACTCACTCCTTTGTCCTTCTTACCCTCATTTATATACTGGGTGTGCTGCTCCAGAGGCTACTGGGGATCTTTTGATGGCCTTCAAAGGGGACTGGCAGAAATGCCCTTGCAACAAAACAGACCCTCCCTGTTTGCCCGGGCATCTTTTCCCCTCCACCTCTGCTGATCCACCCTAGGCTTTGCTGAGCTCTACAAGACATGCACATCTGGCTTATCCTCCCTGTGTCTTTCTTCTCTCTGAATCACTATTGATGACAAGCTCACTATGAGGTCTCAACTGGATTAGCAGGCTCAGCTGTAAAAGGCCTGTACTAAAACTTACACTAACGAGTGTTTTCCCTGGACTGAATTCACCATAATATATATTTTTCCTCCCTGGCTACTTGGGAAGCTGTAAAAGTTGCTCCAAACCTCAAAAAAAAAGAGTAGAAAGATCTTTGTGGAGGTAAATGGGAGCTGTGTCAGGTGTAAGTCGTGAATTAAGTGAAGTCAGCAGACAGCCCAGCTGAAATTTGTCATGGGATTATGCAAGATAGGAACAGGAACATAACAGTATGAATAAGAAACTTGCACTGACTTCACCTGATCCCAATTTCTAATGACAGCTGCCACCTGTCCTTCTCTCTGAGTGGGATTTGCAGGCCTCAGTACAACGCAAGAGAGATACTTTAGAGAAGCTTTTAAAAAGCAAATATTGCTGGAACAGCATTCTGGCTGCACTAGTACAATTTCTTTCAACAACTACTACTAAAGTGCATGGTAGGTACTGTTATCCCTCTAGGAAAAATAGTATGGCAGTGAAATGAAATTCTGATTCAAGAGAAATGCTCTTGAAGAACTAAAAGGAGGAAACTTCAGTTTGTGTCCTGTATTTTTATTTGTTATGGAAACCTGAATTTTACGTACTTTCCTTTTCCATGTAACAGGGTGAATTAAACTTCATTCCTTAAAGGAACAACTTTATGTAACTTAGGCCTGTGGAAATACCTGAGAAAGATGTGAAGTCTTTTACAAAATTTTCTTCTTACGTTTACCAAAATTACAACTATTCTTATAGCTGTTCAAAATACTATCACATAGCTAAGATCCATATGGGAAGAAATGCAAGAACAGGATTCTCCTGCAAAAGTAGAACAAGCTGAAAGGGACCCTTGAGCTCCAGACTAGGCCCTTTGGATGATTCCTTGCATGTGCTTCACCCTCAGAGAACTAAGGAAATTTTCTTATCTCCACTGCCTATAGTTAGGTTTCTGTCTGCTGCCAGCCCCTCTGGAGCCATCGGAGCCCCTGGCTGAGCCAGTCCCACCTGGCTTGGAGCCCTGGGTGATCTCTCACCAGTTTGCCCACACCTTATGTGGGAAATGAAGTTACAGACAACTCGCAGGTGCTGACAGAGTACATAAACAGCATTGTGCCTGAGCAGATAGACACGGATACATGTTTCGATCTGAGACCTTGGCGAAGACTGCCTGAGTTAGAATAATGAGCTTTTGCAGTTTAAAGCAAGACTGTAGTTTTGAAATAAGTGTGCTTTATAAAAGTAGAAATGTATTTTCAACAAGTAAAAACATGTTTTACGCAATAAATAATAGTGATAAGTAAAAGAGTAAAGAATTTTGAGTTTGGCAATAAACCTTATAGAAAATAGTAGAATTTCTTAGAAAATTAGATGTAACGATATAAGCCTGTACAACAGGCCTTATAACAATGTAGTGATTGGTTAAGAAAACACACATTGCGGTAAAATTATGCAGTGATGATTGGTACAAATGTGTTAGCAAGCTTTGTGGCATTTGCTTATTGGCTTAAAAAAGGATATAAGGCCTTGTAGCAAAAGCTAGGGCTCCTGCTGCTGCTGCTTCCAGCCACCGTACCTGCTATTGCTGCTACTGCTATTCCTACTGTAATTAGAGATGTTGTTTGCGGCATCTCTCCTGTCTCACCCTTCAAATAAAATGAGACTGATTCAGCAATAAATCATCTCTGTGACATCTCTCAGTAATCCCAATGCCAATAATCCCGACATTTTATATTGCGGGGGGCCCAAACCCAGACACTGTGTCTCTCCATGGTCTCTTGAGTGTAGATAGGGATAATCCCACCCCTCTGTGGATGGATATGAGGAACATCCTGCTGCCTCATATCTGCTGGTTCTTGCATGGCTCATGATGCTCCAGGGCACCGGTACATCCCAGAGAGCTGCTCCCTGGCCACCCCCACCCCACAGCCTGTCAGGGTTATTTACTTCCCTGGGGCAGGAACCTGCATTGTGTGGGAGCTTAAGGCGTGTGATATATTGTAAAGCCAAGTTGCTCATAAGTGACAGCAACTAGCTATTTCCTTAGGGATTTCGAGTGAGAGGAATGATTGATTGCAAGCATATGCTTTTAAAGGGGGATACGCAATTATGTAAAAATCAGATGGGGGGGGTCTTGGAGGAAATGTTTTTCCTCACCACAGAAAGGTCCACAGAAAAAAACAATATGGTTCATGAAACTTTTTAATTAAAGGGTGCCTCCTCATGGTTGGATTAATCTCCGAACCAACAAGCTCTTCTTGAGCAGAGCAGCTGAGTGAAAGACAGTACCCACATAATGCAGTGTTTGCAGCTTAGACTTTCCTATTTAACAAACAGTTAGTCTTCCACCCCCTGTGTTTTCTATGAACACTAAACTGTTTCAGCAGGACTGAATTTTCATTTCATGGCTATTGATACCCTGATGTTTTTTGGTGGTTTAGGGGTGATTTTGCATTCAAATGTGAGTCTATACCTGAGAAACTGTTTTTTCTACTATTTGTGTCATAGAGAAAGAATCTCAAAACATCATTTGGTCATAACTCAACACCTGCATTTCTTCTGGGACAGCAAATTGTGTGCTGTCCCCTTATACAGACTTCATTTTGAGGATGTATTGAAGTCCCAGAAGTAAACAAGCATGGACAATGCCTACTACAGCTACTGGACAGAATAATAAGGATCAAGTCCTGAATTCAATGGTCAAGAGCTCTCATTACAGGGCAAAAAAGGACAGATCTGGGGAAAGGAAAAAAAAAAAAAGGAAGAAAAAAAAAGTGGTTATGTATGCTGTAATTCTCGCCAGATTGGTCCTCATGCTAATCACATCTGATATTAATGTGATTAAAGGAGCAGAGACTCGCTAGAAGAACTGAGGAGAAATAACTCTGCTGTGATGTTTGCTTTTCAATTCCTTAAGATTTTGAATGCAGATGAAGAACCCTGGTTTTTAGTAATTTCTCTGACACAGTGCAAAACCCTGGTGCTGTGCTGGAGAAGAAAACCAATCAGTTTTATTTCCTCATTAAAAGAACGAATGATTGTGCAATGATTTTTCAAACCAGGCCATAGATCAGACTGTAAAAAACTAATACTGTAGTCAAGCATATACTAGCACCACAGTTACCATGGTGATCCACTGAGCAGCTCCCATCTGCCCTGAAAGTCGTTGTCATTCATATGAAATATGCCTTGACATCAGGTTCTAGAAATACTTTGTATTGATCTACAGGCAATATTTCATTGTTAATTGAAAATATTTTGGTTACTAACACTTCGAACATTATTTTTTATGGAAATAAGCCCGTATCAAAATGTGCAATGCTAGTGCACTGCTGTGTGGGAAGCTGGTCTCTTTTTCACAGGTATCTATCTATAGGTTGCTTTGCAAGCATGAAAAATGTTTGTCAGCTTGCATCTCTGCAGACTGAGAAGCCATAACATCTTCCTAACTTCAAGGTCAGGTATTACTGAGGTGACATTCAACACAGAAAAACAGAGCTCATCATCATTTTAATTTTAAATTGGAGGTTGTGCCGTTCCCTACTGGTTATCTGTACAGTTTAATTTAAAAATTAAATGTTAGAACTCCCCACTCAACATCACGCCACTCTGCTGTGCTACTTGAGGAAATCCTGTTTCTATGGTAACTGCAGGAGACTTATTCAAAACCACTGATGTCACCCACATACAAGATATACAAACCACTGAACCACTGATATATTTCATTATATTATCTGGAGCGGTAATGAAATAGTTATCGGTTATGATCACAGTATTTTAGTAATTGAAATAAACATATATAGAGAGAAGGATATTGATATATTTCCTAAAATATATATATAAATAGAAAAGCTCTAGAGAGGTACAGATTTATTTACCAGTGCATTTTAATAACACTTTAGAAGCAAATATAACTTCATTAGACATTTGCCAAATTCCACTGATGGCTCAGAAAGTGCGTGCT
Organism: Struthidea cinerea; assembly: GCA_013397865.1. Classification (NCBI taxonomy): domain Eukaryota; kingdom Metazoa; phylum Chordata; class Aves; order Passeriformes; family Corcoracidae; genus Struthidea; species Struthidea cinerea. The sequence continues at coordinate 137,020 of VZTI01000857.1, forward strand.
TGGGGACCACCCCGTCCAAGCCACTAGCTACATCAGCTGAAGCCAAACCCACCGTTTTTGATCTGTGGAGTGCCTCAGTACGATGCTTTCAGTTCTGCAGGGGATTTAAGTGTGTACAGGACACCTCACCTCTGCCCTCTGGAGGGCAAGGGTCTGCTGGTGATTCCTGTCCACAACAGAGGGAGATCTGGATCTGAGGCCAGAGCAGGATTTAGAGAGCCACAGAGTAGTTTAAGTTGGAAAAGATCTCTAAGAGCATAAAATCCAGCCACTCGCCCAGAACTGTTACCACATCTACACGTCTTTTAAATGCCTCCAGGGATGGTGACTGCACCACTTCCTTGGGAAGCCTGTTGCACTGCTTCACAACACTTTTGGTGAAGAAATTTTTCTTAATATCCAATCTAAACCTTCCCTAGCAAAGTGTAAGGCCATTTCCTCTTGTCATATCTCCTGTTATTTGGTAGAAGAGACTGACCCCCACCTTACTACAACCTACTTTCAGGCAGTAATAAGGTCTCTCCTGAGCCTCCTTTTCTCACAGGTAAATAACCCCAGCTCCCTCAGCTCTCCTTGTTAGACTCGTGCTCCCATTTTGTTGCCCTTCCCTGGACTCACTCCATCACCTCAATGTCTTTCCTTTACGGAGGGGCTCAAAACTGGACACAGGATATGAGGTGCAGCCTCACCAGCACCAAGTACAGGGAGACCATCGCTGCTCTGGTCCTGCTGGCCACTCTACATCCACAGCCTTTCCCTCATCCACTGAATCACCCTGTCACAGAAGGAGATCAGGTTTGTCAAGCAGAACCTGCCTTTCACAAACCATGCTGGCTGAGCCTGATCCCCTGGTTGCTGTACATGTGACACGTGATGGCACTCAGGATGATCTGCTCCCTGACCTTCCCCAGCATTGGAGTCAGGCTGACAGGTCCATAGTTGCCCAGATCCTCCTTCCTACCCTTCTTGTAGGTGAGCATCCCACTGACTGATCTGGGACCTCTGGTTAGCCAGGACTGATGGTAAATAATTCAGGACTAAGCCTTCAGCCATTGCACACGAGGTGGTAAGAGGCAGTCAGAAGGGAAGAGCTGATGTGTCATTAGGCTGTAGAAGTCAATGCAGAGCAATTCTCTGCCACCAGATCTGAGCCAGCAAAGAGGTGGTGATGATGGGATCTTCAGAGACTGACAGACCTGTCATTTAGAGCAGCTCCCTTTATAACTCTCATCTACACAGCCTAGCTTAGAAAAGAATTGAGCATCATGAGAAACATTTTGACAATGAACTGGAAGGAACAAATGCTTACAACCTGTAAAAGTCAGGCCATAGAGCTGAGAGATTTTTCAAAGCTTTGGACTCTTTTAGTCTACTTGTGACAAGCAAGACACATCAGAGATCATTTCTCCTCCTGAAAATGAGAATCTAGAGGCTATTGATCTTCCTGTAAGACATTTTCCAGAGAAATTAGAAAAGGAAAAATCATGAAGCCTTCACCTTTGATATATTTTCTCAGGTCTAGCTGTAGCCCATGAAGAATTTCCATCTTTTATACGGAGACAGTGGCCTTAGCACATTCAGACTCTGATGACTGAGCCTGGGACATAAGTCCAGGCACTGCACTGAGATGATTTCTTTTAAAAGTTTGACCATAGTCACGCAGAGCCACAGAATCACAGAATAAGCTGAGTAGTCATAAGACAACAGATCAGACCTCTTTTTTCCATTTGCAGCAGCTCCAAAGCTGTTGTTTTGGTAGCTCACCAGTACAAAGTTTCCCAAATGAAAGTTTTGCAGTAATGATACAATTACAAATTTAATTTCAGACCACAATCTAGAAAAATGAATACTAGAAAAAAGGTGCATTTTCCATGTAATTATTTTCTGTCTCTTGTGGTTGTTCGTCCTGCCATTACAGGGAACAATAGCATATGCAGCTTTCTTTGACAAGAGAGTAGGGAATTTCCTGCATCAACAAAAACTATATCTTGCCTAGCAAAAATAAATTGTTGAGTGAAGCTACAATCACAAGAGATGTTTGGAAATTCATCCACTAAACACTGGCTGTGGCTTCTTTGATTCCCTCTCTGGTCTTACAGAAACTTTTAAGTAATCCTTAAACCATCCAAATACAATGAAAAATAATTCTTTTCTGAAACAAATGCCTCAAATCCTAAAAATAAAATCTATAGTCAAGTTATAATATTGAGTGGCCTAACTCTGCAAATGTGACCCTTGACCTCAAGCATATATGTTCAATTCTCCTCACTTTCTCTCCTCTTTTATATATTGGCATTCTTTTTTGAAAATCTCTTCACTTTGCTGAACTCTGGATGTATCTTAAAAGATCTGTAGTACACAAAAGAGAACATGGTTTGCAGCATGGAACTGCTTTTGAGAAGGATCCCAGAAGTCAGGCTATGTGCAGTGCTACAACATTTGCTGAAGCACCATTTAATAAAGAGAAAATATTTATAAACATGCTTTCCTCTGCTGTTGCACAGCATGAAGTATCTGCAATATCTCAAATGTGATATGACCCGTTAGAGTGACTCTCGCCGAGGGATAAAAAGGTGTAAACATAGCAGAACCAGAGCAAACCAACCGCAGAGACTGATTCCTGTGGAATCCACATGTGTATAAAATATTTTGCAGATTGGAAGAAGTGCAAGAAGGTCTTAATTCTATATACACAGCTGACCATGAGAGATAATGACAAGATGATAAACATGGAGCTATTTTGTTGCTGTTGTACTGACTTGCAAAGAGGTTTGTTTTTTCTTTTGCTGGCTGGTTTTCACTATCCTGTTGAGGGGAAAAAATGGCAAGGGAGTAAAATGTATTTTCCAGAAGATGACTAGTGTATTACATGGAAAATTTTACCAGGGGAACAACTAATGAAACAAATTTCAGGGCAGCATTGAAGAAAGTGAAGTTGTTGCTGATGCACTAAATTCTCGTGCATTTCATTTTTAATAAGATAGAGATTCTCACAGTATTTAAAAAAAAAAAAAAGGAGGAAAGGGATAATTATGCAGAACAGCTAGAAACTCTGGAACTCAAAATTTGTGAGGTTCCCATTACAATGCTGGGATGTGTGATTTTAGCTTCTATGAGAGATAAGAGATAGATAATTTGAAAAATACCTCCAAATAACAGAGAAAGTGTTAAAGCTACTGCAGCTTCTGAGACTGAGCAAACACATGAGATTATCCACACTGCAGGACAAAAACAGAATAGCCACTAATGGCCAGGCTATGGCACATGGACACTCAAACCCTGTGAGCTCCAATGCATCCATCTGTCTTTGGGACAGAGGCAACACCAAGAAAACCACAAATACACACTTTAGTAAATTCAGTGGTACAGTTTAAGGATTTATAGCAAAGAGGAGGATACCTGTGTAACAACTTTATTATGCGTGCAGGTTCTCAACATGCACCCAGCAAGGGTTGCTGCCATCACTGCAGCTCTGTGTTAAATTAGTGACTCTTTGGATTTCAGCTGCATTGTGGAGCCAGCTGCAATGTGATGCTAGCACTGTAGCAGGCTGAAGAAATGAATCCAGGTGCTAATGATACACAAAAAGCCATTTTAATGCAGTTGGGAAGAAACCAAACCAAATCAGCTAGATATATTGAGGCTTGGAGTTTGCATAGTTTTGCTCCAACAGGTATGAAAATTAAAAGCAAAAGGCTATTAACCTCAGGAACCAGAGGAAAGAATTCACTTTATAAGGAAAGTGCTGAAGGATGAAGCAGAAAGCACTCATAGCTAGAAAGATAAACATGTTTGCCGCACCACTGCAAACATTTTTGGCAGAGCAGCAGGTTATCCTTTACAGCATGGAATTCACCTTCAGTTCCTGCCCAGCACACAGTTTTCACAGTGTATATGTATATCTAGTGCAGGCAGCTGGGTGTACAGCAAAAAAAAGCCTTACTTCAACATTTGAATAATGTGAATCAAATCTGTGTTCTTGGCTACTTTGAAACAAATATGAAATAACATTACAAAAGACATTATAGTCATTCCAGGTTTGTGTAGCTGTCAAACACTGGATGAGGAATGAGACTTAGATAATTTTTCCTGTAATCAAAGGCAAGCCCAAGCCTTTAGAAAGAGTTCACTAATCTTTTCTCATTAGGTATGTAAAATAAAGATTATTTATGTGTGCAGATTCATCCTAGTCAGATCTGATTGAGCTCCAAGTTATTTCACTAATTTTGTAAAGAGTATGTCAAATTTACCTGGACTTTCAGGGGTCAGATTGGCATAACCAGGAGCAGAAGCTGGCCCAGCAGGTGACACAGACTGATACTGATGACATCCTAATTTGGCCTGTGCACACTACAGCTACATTGCAGCTGCTTGAATGCTTTACCTCTTGAATAATTGCAGGCCCAGAAAGTCTCTACTTGGCTAATTCGCATGTTCTTTTTCCAATTGGCTTCAAAAGCACCAATAAAATCTTGTCTCCACTGTGCAAAACAGTACAGCATAGAGCTTGGCCTGCTGCCCGGGCAGAGGAGACTCATTAGCTGGGCTGACAGCATCAACCCAATACTGCTCTGCTGCTCCTGGCCCAGTCTCACCTCTCCAGAGATCATTGCTCTGCACCCCACGGACAGCCCAACCTGCTCAGAGCAGCATGAGATCACTGCTGGGGTTCCTGCTCCAAGCTCTCCAGGAGAAAGCTCAAGCTTGTTGCATTCATAATATCCAGTTTCAGGCAGGGTGGTGTCTACACTGATTGAAGTCTTGTATATATTTTTTTTTATGTAATGGCATGTGTGTATCTTCTGTCTTCTATTAAGTATATTTGCCAGAAGAATTCATGTATGACAATATGATTGTTTGGCTTTGCAGCCTAGGCTGTGGCAGTCCTCATATGCATCCAATCTTCAGCACTCTGTAAAGCACAATAGCAATAGCTAGGAATGGTTCGTTTTGCCACAGAGGCCTGTCTTCAAGTGTCTGTTTTTATCTTAGTGTGGGATTGGAAAAAATCCGGGATGCTTCTTGTTAACTGTGACACTATTTTGTTTAAGGTTAGTGTTAATCTTCCTTCCATGGCTATTTATTTATTTTTTGTGTTTCATAAATAAATCAAAACTTTGATGGACCCCTTCACTGTCTGAAAACCAGGCTGTCCTCCCAGTGCATATGTGGTCGAACTATGATGTGTTAGGGAAAGCATAGCACCGCTGCCACTTGCTAGATTTCCAATGAAAATAATGAGTCCCTCATACCTACCTACATGCATGGCTTTTATGCTCAGGGAATGGCTTCTGGCTCCAATCCCACTTTGCCTCAAACAGAGGTGGATCTCTGGTCTCTTACCAACTTTGGTAAGCCCAGTTGTATCTAAGAGATGGCTCTATTTCATCCCACCAGAGGCTTTGAAATCAGAACTGAAATTCCAGATCCAGAAAGAGACACCAACCTTCCTTAGCGGGTGTGGACCCTTGTGCTTCTCAGGGGAGTTTGCTGTTACTGTAGTTGCTATCTATTTGCATTTGTCACTCCAGAAAATGTTGAAATATGTTGGGATTTCTTAATCCCCAAAGAAACCAGCACACCCTAAAACAATACATTTCCTTGCTTTAGATGTATATGACCATGAGCCCCTGATGGAACAATAACACATTTGGCTACATAACAAATGCAAGTGATTTGTTAAAGTCAGTAGAAACAGTGAAGACTAACACATTTACACAAGCACTTTGATTGACTTCACATGATTTGCCTCTGGTTTTTCCTTACATTGTCTAGAGGAACACAGCAAAAACAAGGAATAAAACTGGCTTTGTGCTGCATTAGACCATGTCGTGTGCAAGGGCTGAGTACCCACAGTGGTGGTTGTAAGAGTAAAGGAGAAGTGACAAAGGTTGTCTTCATATTGCTTGAGATGCTATCTGGAGTGCAATTTAAATGGCAAAGAAAAAAAAACATAGCAAAGAACACTCTCTTTTCTCCCTATAATCACACTATTTCCTATCCCTGAACTAGCTGCATTTAGCTACGTTCTATTTTTACTGAGATGTCTTATAATTGAAACTCACATTCTTCTATGTAATTTTTAAAGACGATGACTGCTATTGCAGTGAATGAGACATAGAGGCATATGCTCAAATTTTATAGTGCAGTAACACTAGATTTCATTAATAAAATAATTACTTTATTGGAAATAACTTCTGTGGTTACAATGAGACTGCAGATAATGGGATTCTGAGAGATTTGAATCACCTATGCAACAGATACTGTCATTCATGAGGAGAGCCCTTAGAAGATGGGGAAGTGATTACATGTGCAAGTTAGAGTGGCAAAGAATTTGCTACTGTGACATTAACTGTTTCACTGTCATGCAGGCTGTGTCATTCCGCATAGTGCCCAGAAAGATATGCTTTGGCCCATAAAAGCTGGAAGAGTGGTTTCCCACACACATGAGGTTAGCGTTGTGGCTGAAAGAGATCTCCATCCATCCCAGCTGCATCAGAGCCCACGGATGGTGTTGCCCCAAGGATGTTTTGGGGAACTCGGAAAATGCAGACTACAGCTGGGTCATCCACCTACAGAGCATTTCAGTCCAGGATCCAAGAATGGCTGCAAACATAACTATGTGCTTGCTCTGAGTAAAGTCAGTCTTTAAAGTATTTTCACTGGTTCTTTAGCCGTGCATTAGTGAGTGATTTATCAAAATGCTGAGTTGGTGGTTTTACAGACTTGCACTAAAAATACTTTTTTTCAGTTCACTTTTCAAATTCCAGCTGGAATTTTGGCCACAGTCTCCCTGGAGGAAATGAAACTAAAGAGCCAGGGTTGTATAAACATCTCAGGTCTCAGACGTGCACACATTTGCAGGTGGGGACTTCTGAGGCACCACAGGGTGTCCAAAACATCCATTTGGGTCTTGCAAAGATAGCACACAATTCATCAGAGACCCACACCCTCTTTGTGTGTTAGGTGGACTTCAGGATATGCATCTCAAACAGCTTTGAACTGACCTCCAGTGACTATCAAAGGAGGTGAGTCAGTATGAAACAGCACCTGATAGCTGTTTTCTTCCTCAGAGGAGGATCCCCAGCTATTAACAAGCAGAGCAGTAAAACTAGTACCAAATGCAGCTGGACAACCACAGAGGGAATACAGGGTTCTTGATGATCTAGAAGAGGATAGAAATTAAAATCTCTAGATCTTCTTTTTCTTGAGGGTTCTTAGGAGAGGCTGAAGACCTCCTCCTCCGCCACTTCACTCTGTGAGGAATTCAGCATCTTTGACTAGCAGTAGTTTGGAGCTATCCTAAGATGCAGCAAGTCCCATGTGATTCACTGAATCATCACCAGGGTGGAAGCAGGAGATGCTCTGCCAAGGTAAACAGCAGTTAGGGGTGAGGTAGCCTCCAGGCAGGCATTCCCCTAGAAAGTCAGACCTTTGAGCTTCTCTGAAGCATATGCAGCAATTTCCTGCGCTGCTCAGTTTGTGCTTCACTTGTTTTTTTTAAAAAGTGAGTGACAACCATTCACCCCATCCCCCTAATCCTGCTTTTTCAGCAGCTCATCCTTTCCAGCTGCACTTCAGTTGCAGAGACTGAAGGTGGAAGCTGCTAATTTGCTGGGCATCTTGCTTACAATCTCAGTGCAGAAATGCCATTCTACTGTAATTTGGTTCTGAGGGTGGTTTGTTGTTTTAACTATCACCCATGTGCAGTGGTGCTTCAAGCCTTCTATTAGAACAGAAAAACACTGAGATAGATAATTAGCTGTAGTCTGCATGGCTACTTTGTACAACACTTGGGAAAAGAGCATCAAGCAGCAGCAATCCGTGATTCCCTGTGATTATGAACTGTTTCTTACCAGGTGTGACTATTCCCCTTAAATGTTTTTAGAGAAAAAATATTGTGATAATGAAGATGTTTTGTTTTCTGTGTAAATGAAGAGTATTATTTTCTTTTTAAACCACTGTTGTCAGCCTAACTGGCTTCAATTTTGCAGCTAATGTGGGTCACAGCGTTTGTCTTTTCCTTTCGACAGTGCTGTCTTTATTTACAGAGTTAATCTCTGTTTTCAAGCTATTTAATTATTTTGGAAAGCTCACATTTTACCATGCATATATTTCCTACACTACTTTAGATTTGAAGGAGGCACAAGAGAGGCATCAGGCTTGGCCTGCCAAAGCCAATGACTGGGTGTACTCAGGAAATCCTCTGGCATATATCCCTCCTGCTGCCACATCCCCAAGTATGACAGTGCTGAGGTACTTGGAGACAAAAGGGATTCCGAGGGTTGGACCCAGCTCCAGATTCAGCTGCCTAAGTATAGACACTGACAATGCAGTTGTCTGCTACCTAGATATCAGAGTTTACTTTTGAAACACCCAGGGTTACCCACAGTGATTGCATAGTGTTAGATCTCATAAGCAGGACTTATGGGTGACATTTAGAAGTAGCATTTAGAAGCCAGGTGGGACACCTCAGATCTCAAATGGCTACAGATGCTTTAGAACTCTGCCAGCTCCTTAATGAGGCTTAGACATCTTACACCACATAGTGCCCTAGACTGTAAACATATTTAGATATTTGAATGTGAAAACCATTGAAGTTTGCTAGTGAGGAAACAGATAAAAAGAAGTTGAGAAAGCTCAGTGCAAAGATGATAGAAATTTACTGTTGGCCATTCTTGCCATTTTTATTGTTATTACAAGGAAGGAAGGAAGGAAGGAAGGAAGGAAGGAAGGAAGGAAGGAAGGAAGGAAGATTTTGAAAATTTGACTGAAAGTTCTTGCATCAATTCTGCCCTTTAGCTCCATGAATTTTCAATTGCAGTTGTGGAAATCCAGATAAACTTTGATGGAATAAAGATGAATAAAAATTCAGTGCATACATCCCCTTATTTCTGCTTTACTACATTTTCCATTAATGTTCAAGTGTATGTATGAAAAAATCCTCTAGAATTTCAATGATTTCTACATAAGTTGGGGGATAAGAGAAGTAATTGTAAATTGTGGCAAATATTATGGCAGATATAGAAAGTTCAGCCCCTTAGACAGAAGAGACAGATGGGAAAGAAAAGTCTTACACTGTATACCCAGACGTGCGGCTGTGAGCTGACCAACAGTTTCGGTGTGGTCCATATCTAAAAATTCCTAGTAAGGAGGTTACTATCTCCTGAGAACTTTAGCTTTTGAGTTCACAGCAATAACTAACAGGTTTTGAAGTATGAGATACTTGTTTTCTGTTCTGGCTTTCTCTTCTTAGATTGTAGAAGGAAGCCCTGACTGAGCACTGTTAAGGACTTGGTCATTATGCATGTAAATTGCTGACTGTTCTGGCCACTACCCACAGAAGCACTTAAACACATCCTTAAGTTTTGCATTAATAATGTTATGTGCTCTGGTTACATGGAACCTGCCCTAGAAAGAGTAAGACACTTTAAACCCAAGTCCCTGAGCTGCAGCTAGAGAGAAATCATCACAGCTCCAGACAAGAGGTTATAAACTTAATTTAAGCATTTTTAATGACCCTGATTCCAAAGGTGATTCTCAAAGAAAACAAAAAAAGCTGCAGGGGTGACACCAGGGTAAATCCAGGTAAACTCCCTTTTTTCCATCAATCTCTTCAGCAACTGATAATAACTGAAGGACGTGAATGCCCTGGGAGAATAGAAATGTTCTGTTCAACCCAAACCTTCTTCTATATTGCAAATGCCTGTCTAAAACAAGAATTTTTAAGGCTACTTCACGGCTACCTGACTAAATAGATTTCTCTTTCTTGAGCTCACTAGTCACCCAGGTACACTTCAGCACTTGTAATGTCCTTTAGGCCATGAGCTCCACAACAGTCTTCTGCTCAACCCTTTCTCTGTCTTTAGACACAGCTCTTCACTGCTTGGCAGCTCAATCCCAACAGTACAGAGGACTCCCTATTGATTTCTGTGAAAGAAAGAATGATGCTGCAAGGCTGGCAACATATTATGCTAAGTCATACATGTATATCAGAGGAAAAATATTCATGCCTTTGTTCAGCCCTCAGTTCAGTTGAAATGAAAAAAAAAATTACTTTCTTTCACTTTCCCTGCTTTCCTATGAATCTCATCAACAATTTCATACAAGTACTGTCTGAGTCAAATACCAGCAGAAATAAAAAGGACTCTATGCATGAAAGAAGAGGATAATTCTTTTTTTAGTTTGAGGGAACTGTGTGATTCTAATTATTGGTTTTGAGCAACACAGAAAAGCCTCATGGCCATACAGGCTGAAAAGCAATATTTTCAACTTCTTTGATGTTTTCCCAAGGAGAAGAAGGTGGCCAGAGGAGGAGAAATACATTTTACATTTCTAGGTAGTTTTATTTTATTATTTGAAATACTTTTTTAAAAGCACTATGTTCATGGTATGCTAGTAGCCTGCTTCTCAGATACTCAGACTCTGAACAGTATTGTTTGTAAAGGCACAAGTGCACAGGCTGACCACATGAATAGTGAGAGTTTCACTATCCCCTTACCTGCAAAATGTTGTTAGAAATTTCTCAGATGGACAGCATTTCAACATCTGTATCTACAAGGTCTTGTATCTACAAGACATGAAATCTGTACTGAGGTGAAATAACCCGTAAAAATAGTTTAATTTCTTAGGAAATACTAAGGTAAATTCACCATCCTTTCCTTACCCTAAGAGATCAGGTTGATTCATAACTTAATACTCATTTTTATCCAAACTTTAGTTATGGATTCAGCTGGAACAAACTTTTCAAAGGAGAATTGTGGCCTGCATCCATCTTAGTTAAGTTCTGGATCTGATGTTTCTAACTGAGAGCTAAATTAGAACAGGAAACCAAATGCCTTCAGTACCATCAATGCAGATACTGCATCAAGAACTGAGAGCAGCTAAAGCTAACCAAAATGCTCTCACAAACACTTAAACTTAGGCTTCACCATGGTATGGCCACCAGCTTTAAAACACAGTATACAGGAAGGGGATAGGGAGGACAGGGTGGTAGTTAATTCCAAAAACCTCTTGATAGGTGATAAAGACCTTGAAAAAGCAAATTTAATTCATTGTGGAAAACACAATTAAAAGATATCTCTTGATTGAACTGAACTGCTTTTTCCAAGATACTAAAATAGGAAAAAGAATTGTAGATAAGCCGTATCAGCTATTGTCTGAGCCTCTGGCTTGAAAATGATATAAAAAATGAGGGGATAGAGACTCAAGGCAGATGAAGGAAGCAGAGCATGACCTCTTTTGTTGAGGCTTAGTAGAAGAAGTAGCAACAGATATACCCATCTTACCTAGCAGAGAACATTTTCAGAGTTATCTGCAGATAAAAGTGCAAATTAGGTAACCGGGCCACACAAAATTCTGTTTTATTAGTGTTTGTGTTGATACTTTTCACTTTTCTTTATGAAGATGCTATAAAGTGAAGCAGATGCTTTGCATGGTTGTTGTCATTAATGAGCACTGGCAGACATACAGTCCAGTTTGTTTCCTTGGAGAAATATTCTTCAAAATTTTCATTCATCAATATGGGTGATTGATGTTTGTATCAGTACTTTAATTCATTAACATGTTTTGGTAATGCAAATATATTTATTATTTTCTTAACATTTTAAAAGGACAACTGAAAAGTTGCCCCTTCTCAAGTGTAAGGCAAGCTAGTTAAACATGATTGACCACCAGGTTCTTCTAGTGAAAGATGTATTTTGATAGGACTAACTACTGAAGAAAAGAGTAACTAAAATTTGGCCTATATGCAGGTGTAAAAAGGCTGTGTAAATTACTTGATAGAGTAAATAGTTTGATGCTTGGCAGGAAATTAATTTCCACACAGGCACATGCTATGACAGTGTAAGGATATGACAGCCCGTGGAGAGCATCCAGTTAATTACTGTATTGTTCTGTGCCTTGTAGGTTTTTTCTCTACTGTGAATCATGGATACAAGGTGGAAATCCATGCTCCTGCTGCTGTGAGAATTATCCATGCAAAACAAATGTAAAATTCCTTCATACAGGCATGGAAATGTTTGGGCACTGAGAAATGCAGAATTTCAAATCATGAACTCAGATCAGTACAATTGTTAAGACAATTCCTTGATGTTAGCATAGCAATTAAAAATCAGATTTTCAGGTTGGGAAGCCTCTTTACTTTGCAGCAATGTTGAGCTGTACTTCTTTTGTGCCAGCAGGCCACTATATGCTGTATTTTGTTCAAGTGCAATGTAAGAGGCAGCCTCTCCTCCCCCAGTTTTATGCATGTCCTGTGCAGAGCCAGGAGTTGGACTCCATGATCCTCCTTTGAGTCCCTTCCAGCTCAGGGTATTCCATGATCTACTCTATGCACATTCAGGAGCTGGGCTGGTGGAAACTGGGAGGTTTCAGCTGATGTCAGGAGTCAGCCCTGAGATGGGGAGAAAGAAGCTCAGTGGAGACAGGGACTTAAAAGTCTGCTCTGCCTCAGGAGGTAACAGCTCATCCAGGAGCTATGATGGGCATAATATTGGATTTGTGCATTCCTATCAAATTGTGTATGGAGACACTCAAGATGGAGTCTCACCAGGTGTCTTTTTCAGCAAGCAGGAAAAATATCTTTCTTCAACATAGCATCTTATTAAAACCACTCTTCACATGCAGTGACTTCAGGAAGTCAGTAGCCACTGCTGATTTGGGCTGGTTCCTTCCAGATCTCACAGCAGAAATGTACATGAAGGGGTCACAAAGAGGAAAGGGAAGAGCCTTGTGCAAGAAATCTGATACAAATCAAAGTGCTCCGCATGGAGAGGCAATCGTAAAAGGAAGCACAAAGACAGTGAAGGTAAGAACAGAAGAGGAAATATGAGCCTGGATATATTTTCCTATCCTAACGAAGCTTCATTCTTCCTGGTCATTGAAAGTAATTTCATCAAGTGAGATTTTGTTTGTCTAAGATTACCTTTTCCCCTTGTATTGATTTTGCTTTCTTCCAGTTTTCTTTACGTAATACAATAATTTTAGTATTGCAAGTAATACTAAAATAGGAAAGGTGAGTTTTCTGACAAAAGCTGGGATTTGGGGTGTGATAGAGTAGGTGCAGCACAGGGAATTCTTTAGAAAACTAATTTATTTATTGTTTAGTAAAATAGAAAACATTTTAAAAAGTAATTATGCCAAGACAGTCATAAAAGGAAATATAAAATAAATAGTGGAGAATGAAGAGTTATATAAAAAGAAAATAAAGAAAATCTTGCCTATACTTTTTTTTTTTTTACATGAAGGGATGAGCAATCTGTTAGAGTCTATCAGAAAAATCAACACAGATTCACATGTATCATATCTGAGTAAGAGATTCATCCTGGTTGTGCTAGGCAGCTCTCAGCTGTCAGCCCAATGAAATGGGGCAGCTCCCCACTCCTTCCTGCAGCACTCAGGGATGCACAGCCGCAGCACTGCCTTGGAGGCAGCTGGAGGATACCCAGCTCCACCAGAGGGTAGTGTGTATGGGCACCGTGCAGGGCAGGCTCTCCCAGCAGCCCCATTTCCACTCCACAAGAACGTGCTCAGCTTTCTATGGAGCCTGAAATTCGGAGCTTTCCAGAGGTGTGCTCGGCATATGGAAGCAAGCACAACACCTTTTCTCTTTTATTTGGAGAGACTAATCTTGATCATGACAAGCATGCCAGGTGAACCAGCTTTGCCTGAAGGAACCTCAGATCCAATTCTCTGTGCTAATGTCACAAGCAATTAAAGGCAGAGCCAAGTAAAAAAAATTACACACATCCACAGATCTATTCATTCCTTCTTTCTATCTACATCCTCTGTCATAATTCCACTTTCTTCCCCTTTTCTCCAGCATAAATTACTTTGGCATCTTCCTTTCTACTCCCGTCAAGTCAGATATTTAAATTGATTTCTGCACAAGGGACAGCTTTGCATGAAAATCAGAATAGGAGATAGCCTCTGCTGCTGAGATGTGGGCAAAAAGTCACTGTAGGTGATTTTACAGCTATTCAAAAATGGAAAACCACATGAATTTCCCAAATTTTCTGCCTGAAAGTTAAAAAGAAATCACTGAAAACTCAGCATGCTTGCTCAGGTTAACTGAAAAAGCTGAAATTCAGACCTGACACTGATCTCAACCTATCAACTGCTAAGTCCAGGACTTTCAAAACAAAAATTTCAAAAAAATGGAGCTGTAACTCCATTACAGATCTCTGGAGGGATCTCAACCGTGACTTCTCCCAACATTGTTTGTGTATCCTGACAGAGAGCAATGGGAGGCTCATCAAGCTTCCTCAGGCTTATAGCAAGGAGTCAATTTCCAAGCTTCTCAATTCCATGACATATTTATTCTGAAAGCTCAAAAGTAAAAAAAAAAAAAAAAAACACACAAAAAAAACAACAACAAAGAGAAATTAAATATTTGCTGTTAGATTGTTTAGTTTGTTCTTACAACTAGGTCAGAAGCTACCACTTGCTTTTACTGACATACACTGGTTTTTAAATCACTGCAGGAGAACTGTAGCACATAAGATTTTGTTACAGTTATGAATCAGTGTCTTTAAACCAAAAATAGAACATAGAACTAAAATAAAAGACAAGTGAAAATTTAAATTAATCTTGAGTCAAGAAAAACAGTTAATCTAAAAGGTACCTAAGGAGAATTGGAACTTAGGCCCCCAGGTGGAAAATCTAGATCCAAATAAAAGTGCCCCATAAAAAAATATTCTTCCTCTTCTTTCCTGAGTGGGTTTTGCAGTCATTAGACACCTTGCCTCATGATCCAAATTGTCTCTACATACTGCTTGACTAAAAATGGCCCAGAGTCAGCATCTGTCAGGCACTTAGCTCCTGCTAAACCCTTCAAGAAACCAGGAAAATCCCTACTGTTGCTTGATGTCTGTGTTCCCATTTTCCCACAAGGCCTCTACTGAGACTGGGATCTCCTTGACCTGGGGTGCACGCAAACCTGTAACAAGAACCTCACAGAACCTGATCCAGCAAGGACTGTGTCTGCTCCTGGGCTAATGTAGGAGAAATAATTCAACATGTATGGGCTCTTAGAGCAGAGCAGGAGCACAGCAGTACCATCAGAGGCTCTCCAACTCTGTTTCTGAGACTGACCCTATGTTTCCTTCAGCACAGGCTGGATGCCGCCAGGGCTTCTTCCCTGGGATATGGTGTTTCAGGTATCCTAGTCCTTCTCTGAATCCAAGACAAGGTCTTTGCTGCAAAGATCATACGGCATAAAGCAATAAATATCACATCAAAAAGAAAGTTGGAGTGACTCACACAAGGCAGGATAGCCATCAAACAAATACTAAAGCCCTTCTCACCTGACTCCCAGCCCAGCATGCTTGGCGTACATTTAGCAGGGAGTCAGGGTTCCCGTAGATCAGCCATAGCACCATGGAACGAACTTTATAGGCATAGTTCTACTTAATGTGAGGTATTCTGATCCTCACAACATCCTACAGCCTCCTCATCCACCCAGAAAACCAGCTACCCTGTATGTCCCAGGCTTTCCTAAGAAATCAGCATAGCATGTTGATTGTTGTAGTAAATGGACAATTTGACACCTGGCTTCAATGAAGTCTTGAAATCTGCTCTTCACAGGTGGTGCCAATAAAGTAGCTTAAATCTTTAGTAGAAGAAATGAACACAAAAGTGTTGATGAATAAAACCGAATTGGATTTAGTTTAAAATTAAGTATCTTTGAATAGAATACTCATAAAAGTGGTTTTGCTTGTTTGTCCATTGTCAATACTTCACGGGTTGCTATTTCTTTAGGAACTCAATAGAGTGCAGAAAGGGATATAAACAGACTGTCAAACTCGATGCGTGCAGGCCAAAGGAGTATAAAAATATTTCTTTTTGCCACACTCACACAAATCCTTTCACTATTCTAAATGTCACTGATGCTGTACTGAGAAATTACTCAATACACTGGAATATCCTATTTCATGCTATTTGATTTCTGCTGTGCGGTATTTTTACCATAGATTAGTAACTTGGAAAACTGACTGGAGTTGTGAGGTTTATTAGCTCAACTCCATTCAACACTGTGTGCTTAAAAATATCAGCTACTGCATTATCCAGCTATTGATTACTGGATGACAAGCCAAATCACCCTCTATTTACATAACATTGGCAGATACGTATACGATGGGCCACCAAGTAACAGGCCTCCAATCAATATACAAATCAAACAACAATTATTACTCAACAGGAGAGGAGACCTTCAGAAGGTGAAGCACTGTCATAGCTGTACACCTCCGTACGTGAGCGGTAAGGACCAGGTTAGCAGCAGTGGGGATCACTGATTCATTAAAACATCTTTTGCATCTGTCTTTTGGCTGATGAGGATTAGGGAGGTCTGTGGACTCCTGACAATCCTTTTTTGGAGCACAATTCATCTTTTTTGAAGGACATATCACAGACTTGATTGAAAGAAGCCAAGCCTACTAATTCCTATTCTGAACTACCTCAAATATGGCAAGATTGAATTTGGTTACCCTTCTCTGCACAATTTTGGCTTATATAGGCACTCATCCAGGCCTCTTTTCCATTGAAACTGAAAGATCCCACAGTCCAAGTAAAGCAAGTCGCTTGGCCTAGCTCACCACGGGCCTCCAGTTTGTCTCATTTTTCTGTTTTTCTGGCTACTTACACTATAGAGCTTCTAGATCTCATTTGGGCACTGTCATGATTTCACTCCAAGCAGCAGCCAACCCCACACAGCCACTCTCTCATTCTCCCACCAGCAGGCTCAGGGAGAGAATCAGAAGGGTAAAAGCCAGAAAACTCATGGGTTGAGATAAAGGCAGTTTAACAGGGAAAGCAAAATCTATGCACACAAACAAAGTAAAATAAGGAACTAATTTACTGCTTCCCATGGGTGGGCAGGTGTTCAGCCATCTCCAGAAGAGCGGGGCCCCATCACCCATAACTGTTGCTTGGAAAAACCAATGCCATCACTCCAAATGTCCCCCCTTTTCTTCTAATACCCCCCAGTTAATATACTGAACATGATGTCATATGGTCTGGAATATCCCTTCAGACAGCTGGGGTCACCTGTTCCACCTGCGTCCCCTCCCAGCCTCCCATGCATCCCCAGCCTCCTCACAAACGTGGCAGCATGAAAAGGAGGAAAGGCCTTGGCTCTGTGCAAGCCCTGCTCAGTAATAACAGGAATATCTCTATATTATCAACCCTGTGTTCAGCACAAATCCAAAACACAGCCCCAAACACTTTGCCACTGTGAAGAAAATTAACTGCACCGCAGCCAATAGCAGGGTAGCCACATTGTGACATTACTGAGTTCTTGCCTCTGAGAGAAGACTGGCCTCAGCTAATAGGAACTACTCTGGGCAGACATTACGGGGAGGGAGTGTCTCAATTTGAGACCAGCAATCCGTGAAAGCCCCAAACAGTTTCCTAGAGAGACTTGTCCCTCAACATCCTGACTTGTGATCGTACTAGGTACCTCAGAACATGAGAAACATTTCCTGAAACAAACCCACTCTACTTTGGTGGATTGCAACATGTTTTCTTGTTTTGAATACTTTGAATGGAAAAGAAAAACGTTCAATTATTAAAAATTAATGGCCACCCCATGGGTCCTAGCCCTTCAGAAGGATAATGTGAACGTGGCCAATATGTATCAGAGGGAGCCAGCTGTGGATGTGCAAGCCACCCTCCACACCTACACACCTACAAAAAAGTTGTCAGATTTCCTATTTCAAAAATGCTAGTAAAAATACAGGTAAAGTTCTTCCTTTGTCATCTGCAAAGACAATGCAGATGAAGCATTTACACAGAGAGTAGGTTGGTCGCCTTAGGAAAGCCTACACGAGGATATAGAAAATATATTTGAGCTACACTAGCTTTGGGGTTGCTTGAGAAAGGTCCAGCTGGCATTTAAATTATGGAAACTGTTGCATTTTTAGATGGTAACAGACCATCACTTCTGGTCTCTAAAAATGGCTTCATTAAAAAAAAGTGTTCTTTGACTGGCTAACTTACAGATCAGAAGATACAGTAGGCAAGATCACTCTGTTTTATACTGGAAACAATATTTGTCTTGTTAGCCAAACTCCTATTCATCTGCAAGAAACATAAATTCACTACAGGTCAAAATTTGATTTTTACACTGTAAATTCCAGTTTTTGTCCTAGCTCCCTATTTCTGAACCAAGCAGAAAAATCCCACAGAGAATTGATGCCGTGTGGGTGTTCAAAAAAAATGTTATAAAACCAGACTAACGTCTTGGAAGGCTTGCAGAGTGCAGGACATAACCACTGTTACACAGCTGCCCCTTCGTGCTGCAGAGCAGATTCCGTACCATTCCCAGCACCTGCAGTGCAAACAGTCGCGGTCACTGTGCTGCTCACAGTCCTCCCACACCCTTATCTGATGCGTTTCCTCTGCGGGAGAGCTGTGGTGCTCATTACGGTACAATGGACACTTGTGGAGAGATCATCGTGCTGTAATGAGCATCTGGACAGTCGTGGGGAGAAGGATGCGTTCTTGCTGCATGCGGGCAGCCATGGGGGGAAGGTTGCGCTTCAAGTTCTTGGCACTGCGCTGATACTGTTGATAGCAATTTCAATGGAAACACTGTTATTAGTAAAATATTTTCCCCACCCGTCTTTATTGCTCACAACTTGAGAGCTGGCAGTGAAGCAGGGGAATTCCATTGCTCACATATTTTAAGTGGTTAGAGTGATAATGTTTTCAAATGATCTTTTTGTAACACCTTTTGAGAGGTTTGCCTTTTGCTGCACTGCAGAGTTTGCATTTTTTTAAGACTGTATCCAGTTACTCTGAATTGATAAGGAAATGTCTTCCTAGTGCAGTAGCTTTAAAAGACTTGGTTATGAGTCTGTCTAACGCTATCAGTCAATATTTTCCTCCAGTACTAAGAAGTTCAAATATGATTTAGTATTAAGTAAATGACACTGCAGCAAGAACTCTGAAATAAGAATAGTTCATGTGATGGGCAACTGCAGGTCTGCACAGTAGAAAATACCATTAGAAATGAGGGACATCTGTAGCCCAAGTTACCTTGCCAGCTGTAAGGTAGAAAAATATTTCTTACATCTGTCTCAAGAAGAACTCAATAAAAATTCAATAAGCCTAGTCCAATATTGATGAAAATACTTATCTCAAGGAAGAAGAATAATTTATTTTTCCTAAGCAGTATATAACTATCCTTTTAAAAATACATGCAACTCTCAGTTTTAAGAACCTGTGATTGCCACCTTTAAGATTCCCTTGTTGACTGGGTTGATGAAACAGATAAAAGTTAGGAGTGAATGTAGCAATGCCTCCTGTCCTTTTCTGACACAATGGTCTCTGGCATTTCTCACTGTTTTAGTGGTGTTTAGCGACAGGTCCGAGACAGAATTGCAGGAAAGATGCCCTGTCACTGTTACACACAGTCTTCATTTATTCCAGCAGAGAGGTTGTGCACCAAAACAGCACACAATGCTTCTTGAAGAGGCCGTGCCACAATTGTCACATTGCACCCACAACCACCATTAAAATTTCCTGTCAGATCTGCCATTAAATGAATGGCCAAATTGTTTCTCTGGTTAACTGTGCTTAGTGCATTTCCAGTAATCACACAGACCCTGCAGATGCTTGCAGCCTGATACAGTATCAGGATGGGGTATAACTAAGTGGCTGGTAAACATAGAAAGCCTTTTAAAGAAAAAAAAATAAACAGAAACAAAAAAGATCAGAGGTGTTTTAGAAGCTCATTAGCAACTCACCTGAATTCATTTGTTTTTAAATTCTTCTGTCACCCCCTGTGGAAAACGGGATCTAAAAGTCTAATCTGGTACTGAAAGTGTTTGAACACACGCTCTTGGATTGCAGTGGTTTAACAAAGCAACTAGCAAGTAGCTGTGCCCACAAAACTGAAATTAAATGTAGCTCATCACCAGCAGAACTCATTATACTGGAATTTCACCAGAAGTATGAATAGAGATTTGTTATTTTATTTGACTTTTCTCATAAAAGAATGGAGCAGATTGGATTTTTTAAATTGAGTTTACACTGAGATTTAACTATTTTTATAGCAGTGTCTAAGCCAGGGGGGAAAAAAGTCCCACACCGCCGTACACAACCCAAAGTTGGGGTGGAAATGCTCTGATCCAGATACTAAACACTGTACAAAGGGTAGCTCTAATTACACGTCAAAAGATTGTATTTTCTCAGCTCCCCACCTTCATCGTACAGTCTTGCCAGTTTAGGATACTAACTGATCCTGACCATGGTAATCTCATATAACAAATACCAGCATAAAGGAAAGTGGGGAATCTCTGGCATTTTGCTCCACTCTGACTGCAGTTTTGTGAGAATCTGTAATGGTTTTATTCCTCAAGAATCATATTACCACACTTAAAGCTGCTTGTGAAAAGCATTCTCTCTCTCCATTAGCCATCCTGGTTAAATAACCATGTGTGTATGTACGTGAATGCATCCAGGCACATATGTATGTTTATATAAAACCACTGCAGTAATATATATGTCAGAATCAGAAGTAGCCTATCATTTGTAATATTGTCAAGTTTTGTAATATTGTCGAAATCACCACCATTCATACAGAAGTTTTTCAAACTAAGCTTCTATCTCAAGTTCCTTTATTTGCAAGAAACACTGTGGCCTTTGGTACAGGGATCTTTCTACACTGTTTTGGGGATAATGAAATATGGTGAATAAACAAATGAAAAACAAAGCCTTCAAAATAATCAAAATGCTGATCTACTTAACACAACACAGGGAAGTTTGAATGCAGTCCCAGGATACTGTACTGCTATTGCTTTTTGCCAGGGAAGACAGCAGAGATGTCAGAGTACTGTGAGCAAAAATAAACTTCAGTTCTGGTCAATGCATGCTGTGGGGGGCAGAGCAAGAATCAAAGCTCACTGATTCTGCTGTCACTGGTGCAGGACCCACCACACGCCCCCTGAAAGGCAGCACCCACAGCAAACTGGGGGTTTCCAGATATCTACAAATGGCAGCACAAGCTCGAGGGCAAGAGCAGCAACCTCATTCCCTTCAGCTTGGTGCCCTAGGCAGCTACCTGCTTTGCTTATTATCAGACCAGTCATGCAGCAGAAATAGGAGGAAGGAGCTGAATATCCTGATAAATCCACTAGATCTGATGTGCTCAGCTATTGACAGTGCTGTATTGTGTTAGAAAGATAAAATAACTATAAGGTCATGCAAAGCTGATGGGTTTTGCTCTTATTGGATACAATACTGAGTAACAGAAACATTCAAGCCATAAGACTGCAAGGTAGTGCTCCCAGTTCTCCTAAAGGCATAGGAAAGAAATATAGGACACATGCAGTCCAACAACTCAGCAATTCCTTGGAATGCTTCACAGACTTTTTAAAATTTGATTCTTGATGGGAGAGAGAAATGAGCTGAAAATGTAGATAGCAGAAGGCAACTTGTGTTCTAGGAGGCTCTCATCTCTCTTAGGAGGAGAAGGGGTAAAATAAGCACCACAGACTTCAAACAAATAGCCTTTCCAGTAATGATGTGTTGCCACTTGCTTACAAAGGAAAAGGGAGGCAGAGAGAAAGGAGCTCCCGATTTTCTGCCAGCTGCAAAGCAGTGAAGCAACTCCATTGATGAAATCATCATCTCTAGCCTCTGCCTGCTGGGCACTGTCTGCTGGGACTGAGCAATGAGGGTGGAGCCTTTCATGTGGAAACTGAGGTGCCTCATGCCATGTGACCCAGAAGACAGCCAAAAGCTGCCTCATATTCAAAGGCTTATGTGTAATTGCCAATGAGAGAAAACCTAGTTTGTTGTCTTAGAAAATAAGTACATTTGCTCCTGTTCTGGAGAGCAAGTTTTGTTCAAAAAAAATTTACAGTCTTGTTTGGAGCTGAACTGGTCTTTCATTTGCAATAAAGGTAATTGAGTAGAAGAAACAAAGGCATTGATTATTCTGATGCCTCCTGCTAGTTTGTTTTCTTTGACTAGTCAGTTGTCTAAGTGTTAATGACATTGAGGGTTCATGACTAATGCCAAGATTTTTTTTTTTAATATTGTTGAGCAGCTGAAGAGCAACATGTTGTGTGGACAGTGGGTCAGACAGAGAAATCTCAACTCCAGGTTTCCAATGCATATCTATAAGAGACCTATCAAGTTTGTAATCTGTTTGCCATTTAAGAGCACAAAAATCACATACATGATTTATCAAAGAAACTATAAAAGGAATCTGTTTGGCTCTTGAATAAGGATGATGAAGTCATGGAAATTATACACCAAGAACAAAAAAACTGACCACTATTTTTGGCAGAGTTAAAAAAAATAAGACATTTCTTTCAGCATTAAAGGGCAGGAGGTACAGGGCCATGCACCCAACGGCAGAAGAGGCTACGTATTTTAAATATGGCATACAAACAACCCTGCTTATAATCAAGACTATGCCAGCTTTTTACCTTCAGCTACAACTTCCACAAATTAATCCTTCTTTCTTGAGTGGAATCTGTCAGCAGTTGCAATAAGATAACCAGATAATGTAAATCATATACTACCTTGAGTGTAAAAAAATAAGTGTTTTCCCTTCCCTCTTCTTGCCCCAAAGGAACCATTTATTTAAATTAAACTGTTTTTCCACAACACTGCATGAAATTCAGGGAAGGACATGAAACCAACATACTTATCAACTAGGCGTGAAAAAAA
Source organism: Struthidea cinerea (assembly GCA_013397865.1). Taxonomy (NCBI): domain Eukaryota; kingdom Metazoa; phylum Chordata; class Aves; order Passeriformes; family Corcoracidae; genus Struthidea; species Struthidea cinerea. The sequence continues at coordinate 159,700 of VZTI01000857.1, forward strand.
ATTGTTTAATTTTTTTGAGGGCACCCATTTCTGAATAGCTTCCTGTACATCTGTTAGCAGAGATGCAAGGCTCTTATTTTGGCCATTAATTCACTGAGTTGTAAAATTTGAAACACAAATGTGAGACTAGTACCTACAATTCATTTAGCAATCTGTCAAACCCCACCTTTTCATCCAAAGGTTTTTCCAGAGCCTGAACTGTGATCTGAGGCAAAATCAATCTGTCACAGAATATCCCTTGTGAAATACACTCCAAAGAATAGAAACAAACAGTGGTTCTCTCTTACCCCACACTGATGGGGGGAAGAATCACCTTCCTTGGGGGCTGAGACAAAAGAGGATAGCAAATGGTGTAACCTGAATATTGAGACAGTCCCAGCAGAAGGTTTAAAATAAGATACTGAGGATATATGAGGAAGTCAGCACAATGCACTGCTATTTGGTGAACAAAAACACTGAGGGAATTCAGTGCACGATGATGAAGTTGTGTATACAGGGAGAGAGGGAGATTCTGTAGCTTATAATAGGGTAGGAAATAACATAAAAAAAGAAAGGTGGAATGACTCACACCAGGCGAACATTATGAGATTGCAGTTTGTCAGAGCCACATCACTCAAAAGCAAGGCTGGTCATGCGAAATACCTTCCCATGGCACGGTGTGTTTGTGCATATCACATCACCCATCCCGTCTCAGCAGATAAATGCATTTTATGTTGCATTGGCACAGCTTTCACTCTTCCCACTTTGAAAATTCAGGCTGTGCCAGCACCATAGACTGCCTCTGTTTTCTCCAAGAAAAGACAAAATTAAAGAAATCTAAAAGTTATTAAAGGAGTGTTGTGACTTTATTGTCTGGGACCTCCAGTTTAGAAACAAAGGTTTGTCTATCCCACTTGGAAGAAGGAAGCAAACACATTTTGCAGGGCTATTTAAACTGAGTGCCTATGGCTGCCTTTATTGAGAAGGCTCATCATTTAATACACGGATGATCACAGTATCATTATATGTGTGTGTTCATTTAAAAAAATATGGAGGATTCCCTGGTCTCTTGATACTTCCAGACTCCCACAGTCTTAGGAAAATTTCTTCCTATTTCAAGGGGGAAAAAATGGGGCTTTCTTTTTAGAGCATAATCTGTAGCTGTTTGAAGCTATTCAGGGATTTGATATGTTAGCAGTTCTAGCAGAACTAGTTCCCAGTGTCACACTAGAAAAAATAAGAAAAAAATGCCAAGGAGGTAAATCCTATCACTTAATTTTTTTTTTCCAAAAATATGGAAGGCAGAAGTAGGCAGATATCTTTTGCAATGTTCAAGAAAGTGAGTAATGAGTTCCTTCTACTAGTTATATCTTACAAAAAAATATACTTCTTTCTCCAGAAAAAAAAATCCATCCAATTTGTCCATCAGCACTTGTATTATACTGTTTTCCTATTGTTGTAGCAGTAGAAGAAGAGCCGGGCAAATAATGAACTGCTTAAGTATCATTGCAGTTATTTGTCAAATAGGACAGTTGATCTGTAGTGCTTATGCACTAAAATCAAAGTTCTGCAATTGTAAAATTTAGTGGAAGCTATCTTAACCATGAAAAACAATGGCGGTATTATGCCTGTTAATATTTGGAGCATTGCAACATAAAAATGATAAACCTTTGAAAAATCCACATTTGCAACACAAGCAGGCAGGACAGACTATTTTGTTGTCCCAAAAACAACCTAATTAACAAGGCTAAGGCTGGTTTCGGCAGCTTGCTTCATCACACTGTGACTGTGACCAAAAAATCCTCCAGGCATTGGATTTTTTTTGCACACTTATATTTTCTAGACTCCAGTGTCTGTCTGCTTAGTGTCATAACCCAGAATGATCCTGTGACTGGAAGAGGCATTGTGAGATCTCTGCCATCTGCCACAGTTCATTTGGTGTGGACAGGACCAGATTGGATTCGGACTGGACCAGACTGGATTCAGACTGGACCTGGGTGGGTGAACCTGCTAAAAATCCACTCTCACCAGTGTTCATACCAAAAAACTTCCAGCCTCTTCTGTGTGACCGTTCTGCCCTTGCACTGGTGCCATGTCAATGACTGGAGGCTGCCCCGCTGGAGTTACTGAGCTCCAGCTATGTCCTGACAGCAATCCCCTAGAGCTTATGCACTGCCAACACCTAGTCTAGCTACCCACTCAGTTTTAAAGCTCTGAATATGTATCCTTCTAGAGGTGGATGCCAGGAGGTGGTCTTCCTAAAGGGCTGTAGCCACTGGAATCAAGCAAATACACTAATCACTGCAGAACTAGTTATGTGAGTCCACTTCCACCAGCAGCAGGATAGGCACAGAGAGAGCTCTCTCCCACTGAGGAATCCCACTGAAGCCAGACAAAGTGAGAGTGTGAAAAGCTTCTGGCAGGAAGGAGGCAGCTTTCAAATGTCTTTTGTGAAGCCATCTGCTCTTTGCTGATATCTATCAGGGCATTTATGTACCCAAAATGAAAGGTATCCTTGCAAATAAATCAACAGGGCTCATATTGCTGTACAACAATGATGTAATCAAGCATGTCCTGCATGTTTTTATATTTTACATGCATTCACACAGAAAAACAAAATCATAAACCCTCTCAAAAATCCCCAAGCAGTCTCGCAGCTCTTCCTTGATAAGTTAATCCTCTGCAGCCATGCATGATAAAATGGACTCAGAATGCTTTCAAAAACACTCATGCTTTTATCTTCAAAGACAAGATGCATTGATTCTAATTTTTTTCTTCTTGTTATTTACCTCGTGTTTTCAAGGTCTTTAGGTTTCATGTTTTCAAACCAAGATATTTAAGTTTCTTTAAAAAAAATTTAAAACAGACACTTTCATGGGATCTCATGATTCCAGTAAACTGGCTTTAAATAGAAGTATCAAATGTCACAAAATTCAGATGAAAACATCTTGCTTAACATTAAAGCTATAAAATCTTGGCATGTTTTCCAGGGGAATCAGTGGAATTGGTCTTGATGAGCTCAACACATACCAGAAAAATCAGAATTTAATTTCTTTTACTGAAAAAGTCTTGGCAAAGGAGCTCCTAAGGAGGTCACTTCTATTGCAAGGCATACTCTTGGGTCAAAGGAGAGATAAGACACTGAACTTTGCAGCCTACGTGAACTTGTTTGCTTTCCTGCCCACAGCCTGGCAGGCTCAGAGCAGCCACCTTCAACCTGGGAATAGCTGAGGAGCCTTTTGGGCTATTGTACCCAGAGCTCCATCTGTACCTGGTTCTTCCAGGCTCTACAAGAATCCTGGATTCACCCTGCCAGACCAAAGCCTCATCATGAAAGGGTGGCAGTAGTGGACTAGTCAGTACTTCTGGCCTTCTGAGTGGGTTTGGGCATATGCTTAACAGACAGTCTAAAATTAAATCCAGGAAGGTGTTTTGAGGATATTAGATAATTTTTATTTTTAAGGTGATTTTTCACAAATTATAAAATTAAGATACCTCTCTAAAAATAAGAGAATTCTCCTTTAAAACATTTTAGGAACAAAGGCATTCATTAATTCTCTATAAAAATACCTTTTTTATTATTTGTAAAGAACTTTGATGTCTATGTTTATTAGCTTTCACTCTTGTAAGTGCGAATACACTTCAAAGCCCCAGGAATAAGGCCCTGTTTGTATGGAGGGAAGCAAAAAACCAAAGGGCAGAAGTCTTACAATCAGAGAATATGCACATCACCTTGGAACGTATTATTGTTCAAGAAATTGTCTAAGATACTAAGAGGAGCTTTGTTTGCATTTAGATTTCTTCCTTTCCTTAAACTGTTTGTTTAGAAATGGGTCACTTAGCATAGCAGATGTTTCCTCAACACAACATATTTGTGTCACAGATGAAGAAAACTTTCCAACCAACTCCCTTGTTTTAGTAATTATAATTTAATAATCCATTTTATTATTTTTAGAGCAGACAGAACAATTAGTTCAATATTCCAGTTGTTCATCTGTGTTTTCCCCACCACCTCAAATTCTTACTGATAAACTGTTGTGGGGAATTTCAGTTTTTCCCTAATAAAAAAACATAAACTCCCCATGAATGTGCAGTTTCAAGCCACCAGAAATTATTCAGGAAACATCACTTAGCTGATTTATGCACCAGAATGTAAATGAGGCCTCCTTTTTTTTCCCCCTGCTACCAGTAAAGCTGAGGCATTCACTGCTTTCATTTCACTAAGTTCCCTTTTTTCCGGTTGCCGTAGAAACCAGGGTGCCAGTCAGGCTGCCGAGGAGGCTGCCATTGCAGGTGCTTTGCAGATACTGTATTAATAAATAGAGAAATAAATAAATAAGTAAGATCCCCATTTTCCTCAAAAAGACAGCAGCAAAAAGCACATCACTTTGCATTTGTGCTGTTGGCTTGTGTAATTTGGCTACTGAGACTTTACAGAAAACACTGCCTTAGAAAATAAGCATGCATGTATTTCTTGTACCTGGCAAGCCCGTTGTGTGTATTTACAGCCTCTTCTATAGCAATCAACTAAAATATTGAAACAACATAAACCAATTGAGTAGAAGAGAATGAATCCTAAAAAGAAAGGGAGAATAAGAGTGTGTGTGTGCACAAGCATGCAGCTACTGACTTATTCATGCACATGTTCGGGTTATGTGCCTGGGATTAATAACAACTTCAGGTCCTATCTGTACAATGATTCTGTTGTTCTGGAGAATTTAAAATAATATAACCTTGATCTAATAAATTAGAATCAACCAACCAAATAATAATTTTAAAAAAACAAGACCCAGCCTGATTTTTAGCACGAGGAAAGTCAGCTCAGGGGATCACTTGATCCGTCCACCTGGGAATGCCCCATGACCTCACAAGCCTTTTGTCTAAATTCAGTTAAATCCACCTTGAGTCTTGTGTGCAGTTTTGGGCACCAATAAAAAAAAGACATTAAGCTATTGGAGAGCATCCAAAGGAGGGCCACGAGGATGGTGAAGGTTCTGGAGGGGAAGCCATATGAGGAGTGTCTGAGGTCACTTGGTCTGTTCAGCCTGGAGGAGACTGAGGGAAGACCTCATTGCAGTGTATGACTTCCTCATGAGGGGAAGAGGAGAGGCAGGCACTGAACTCTTCTCTGTGGTGACCAGTGACAGGACCCGAGAGAATGGCCTGAAGTTGTGTTAGGTTGGATATCAGCAGAAGGTTCCTCACCCAGAGGGTGGCTGAGCGAGGGTGGCAGAGCACTGAAACAGGCTCCCCAGCGACATGATCACCAAGTCTGGCAGAGTTTAAGAAGCATTTGGACAATGCCCTCAGGCACACACTGTGATCCTTGAGGCGGTGCTGTTCAGAGACAGGAGTTGGACTCAACGGTTCCAACTCAGATGGGTCCCTTCCAACTCAGCATATTCTATGATTCCATGATTCTATGATTCTAAAATGTATAGAAATAGCACATGCAGTTATTCATGTAAAATAATTTGCAAACATTAGCAACTGGAAGAGAGATCAGCACATCCAAAAATGAAAGGCAAAGATGGCTCTGTTAGCTATTGCATTTGACACTTTTCATTAAGACAAAAATCAAGCACACAAGAGGCATCACTTAATTCTCTCCATTAAAAAAATCACATTTTACTAGATGTAGGAAGTGAAGGGACTGTATGGCTTACAATTGTACCTATGATATATCTTAACTCTTTCGTGTATAGAGAAAACTCTACGATTATTGATGATTTACGTGTTCATAATATTTTCATAAAATTTAGACATTTTCTTTTCTGTCATGGTCCTGATTCCCCTCATATTTCTCAACAAAATTAATGTTAGTGTCAGTCTTCCAAGGAATGAATAATCTGTCAGAGTTCTCCAAATAGACTGTTTATCCAACATACACCTTAAAATACAGTTTCCAGTTCAACAGATTTAAGACATACAAAGAAAACACCAAAACATGAATGGCCCATGTTGCAAGCCAATAGAAGTTTGAGGCTTTGCAAATACTTACATTCAAATGAAGAAGATGTCCTTGGGCTTCTCCAGTTCTGCTCTGGTGCCTACAACCTAATTATTGTACAAACCACCATGGGAAGAGTTGTTTTTTTCCTGTGGTTATTTCTTACACAACCTGGACATGCTGTGATGATAAGTGGCACAAAGACTAGAAGGCAGCTGGCAACAAGTAGTGTACCCAAGGGCCAATATTCAGTCCAGCCCTGTTAAACATTTTCATTAACATGGACTGGATCTGGACTATGGAGTTTGCTGATTATATGCAACAGGAAGGAGTGGCCAACACTAGAGGGATGCTGCTATCCAGACCCCAGCAGGCTGGGAAAGTGGTCTGACAGGAATTTCTTGAAGTTCAGCATGGAGAACTGAAAAGTCCTGAACCTGGAAAGGAAAAACCCCATGCACCAGTATATTCTAGGGACCACCCAATTTTCTGCAGAAAAGGACCTGGGTGTCCTGGTGAACAGCAAATTAAGACAAGCCACAAACATGTCCTTGCACCAAAGAAGGCCACAAGGATGGTATCCTGGGCTGCATTAGGCAAAGTTCTGCCAGCAGAATGAGAGAGGTGATCCTTCTCCTCTCCTGAATACTGGAGAGGCCACACCTGGGGTGCTGGGTACAACTCTGGGCTCCTCAGTGTGCACCAGAGAGAATTCTTAACAAAAGACCTCTAAGATAATGAAGGGACTGAAGCATTTCTCCTATAAGGAAAGGGTAAGAGAGCAGGGACTGTTCATCCTGGAGAAGGGAAGACTCAGGAGGGATCATATCTTGTGTATAAATACCTGAAAAGACGGTGCACAGAGCACGGAGCCAGGCTCTTTTCAGAGTGCCCAGTGACAGGACCAGAGGCAGTGGGCACAAACTGAAACACAGGAGGTTCGCTCTGAATGTCCGAAAGAGCTTTTTTACTGTGAGGATGACTGACCTCTGGCATAGCTTGCCTTAAGAGGTGGTGCAGTCTACATGGCTGAAGATCTTAAAAAGACATCTGAACATGGTCCTTCCTGTCACTAGGCATCCTTGCTTGAGGAGGCAGATTGAATCAGATGGTTCCTTTCCACCACCAACAATTCTGTGATTTTGGGACATAAAATCATCACCTTTCCCTGAAGAGTTTACCAGTTCAGGCTTCAATCCAACAAAGTGAAATAGCCATTGCCATTGGAATCTCCTTCAAAATCAGGCCAATGAGATGAAATACTGATTGAAAAAAAGTCTCTCAAGTTTTTATTGCTAGGATATGGAACATCTTTGTCATCTTCTGTCTTGTAGTATATCATCAAATTTATGAAATTGCATCAAATCATTTTTTTCATTATTAAATCAATAAAATTACAGTTTTATACCTCAATCACTTCTTACCCATTATTATTCCAGAAATTCTCCTAGATTTTACTGCTCATTCTAGAAGGAAGGAACGAAATATTCTCTACTACGCTGATGTGAAATGGTTTGAAATCCTACTCCAGCTGATGTAAACAAGCCAAATCATAGCTGGAAAATACTATCCTGTGTCTGTCATGATCTCAGCTTTTTGTTCAGAAAATGATTGGAAATTACAGCAGAAGTTTGATTGAAAAAGGCAACTACTATTCCACTTTCATCACCTTCCAGCCTGCTCCATTTTAAGCACCTAAGATTCTACTGAAAAAACATTAGCAGGGAAAGGTAATCAGAGGAAGGTTTGCTGCAAGCATCCTTGTTCTCAAAATCAGTTCATGTTTTACCAATAGCATACGCATTATATTTTCTTGTCCTGAAGGCCAGGGGACAAAAAAAAACAAAAAAACAAAACAAAAAAAAACAAAACAAAANNNAAAAAAAAAAAAAAAAAGCAAACAAAGAAACTTACTTATCTGCATCCCTGGGGCAAAAAGCTGAATTTTGTGGTGACAACAGAATGAATTTCAAAGATACATTGGTGAAGGAAGAAGGAAGGAATGGGAGAAACAGCATGAGTTTCGGAGATGGGAAGTTTCAGAAAGTAAAGAAAGACTGAGATGGAAGGAAAGCTTGAGGAGTTTTGTTTCATGAGGGGTGTCAGCTGAGGTTGGGACATTGCAGGAAATTGTAGGTGTCACAGGGCTCTATGCAGGGTTAGGGGGGCCCTTCATCTCTTACTCTCTCTTTCATTATTCCCAAAACCCCCCTAAGGTGTTCTCTCCTGAATTACAGTATCATAACTCTCTTCCCTCACCATCATTACAACAGCTTATCTGGCTTATGAGTTCCTCATTTTTCACGTTTGCTCCCTAAGTAATTCATTGACAACTGTTAACTCAGGGTAATGATCTTGATGAACTTCAGCTGTGATCTAGCATCGCTCTTCTCATGCCAATAATATATTCACCAGCAAAAAATTTTAAAGAGATGTACCAGTTTTAGCATGGGCTTTTTTAGGAACTTATCAACAGAAATTGAATTTCAGAGCACTAGTACAACCTGCTTAGCAAAAGTAGAGCATATAGTAAAAGCAGTGGAAGCCATGGAGGTTTCATCTATATAATTAACTGCACTCTGTAAACTGTATCCATCCATGGATTTTCTGCCATCTTATTCCAGCACTGATGCATTGTTCACTGCTTTTAAAGACATCTACAGACGCCTGTGCAGTTGGAGGTAGGCCACTCATGAGTGTCACATTCCTACAGAACTAGTTGAAAAAATGGAATTAACTATCAATAGACCATAGTCTTCTGTAACTCCCACCTACAGAGAACAGATTTGACGCCACTAGTTGTAAAATACATTCTAAAACAGACTTGTGTAAACAAATCTCCAGGAGTAATATTTACATTCTAATGAGGAAAAAGAAAATAATTCTGTAAAATGGATCAAACTACAGAAATCAAAATTTTGACCTTGTTATTACTTTTACATAAGACTTTTTTTTAAAAGTCTGATTTGGAGCTGTCAGTGGAGGGTTTCTGGAAAAGGAAAACAAACTGTTGCTTCTGTTTTCATTATTTCTGTCTCGTTTCAGTCTGTAATGTCATTTGATGCCAAGATCATTCCACAGTATAGTTTGTACAAAAAAAAACACCTCCTTTCTGTTAGATAAATGTGCTGTTATATTTTCAAGCAGGCAAGACCCTATAAAATTTTTACATGTAAATGGAAAAATGCTTATATTGGTAAGAGAAATCTAAGCCACATCCTTTTGTGCTCTGACCATCTGCCCCTTAACAACAAGATTTGTCAGAGAAGTGTTTTAACTCTGAGTGTGTCTGAAGTTTCAAAACAGGCTGTTCTTCTTCTCCTCTAGTGACCATATGCATAAACAGAATGTAGGAATTTCTGGGTTTAGGTTTCTCTTTCTGGGCAACAAAGAGAGAAACTTTTATTGTGTACCCCCATTTAGGCAAGATGGATTATAGGAATGTCACCCTTACAAAAAACAATGAGCCCCAGAAACATCTAGTAAAACTGCAGACAGCTCTGAGCATTTCTGAAACACATTCACCTCATCATCTACTACTTACTTCTTAGATGCAAGAAAAGCTTGAGCATTTGGAGACAGGTAATTGAAACTTTGATTTAATTTAGATTTGGATTCTGTTCGAGTCCATCTGTACTTAATGTAAATGTTAAAGAGTTCAGAAACAAATATGGATTGGAACTGGCAACACTCATCTGGGCAAAGCTCCCCTGAAACCAGTGTAAATGTGCCTCAATTAAGTTTCCAGGCTAGAACTTGCTTGGAATTAGAGATCATAAACATCTGCTGTATATTCTGTAATATTTGTCCATAAAATTTTCTCAAGAGGCAATCTTAAATATGTAGTGCATGTCTTAATGAGAAGAGAGGAAAACTTGGTTTTGATTTGTTTTTATGATGGCAAGAATACTGATGTCATAGAGTAAAATGGAAAAATACAGCAAAGTATTGCATAATTTAACCTCTTGCTGAGATGGAGCAGAAGATGCAACGGGCCCTTGGTGGTAGTTACCACACTATTATATTCTCATGACTTGTTTTCTAAGCCTGGTAGAACTCTGGAAAACAGATGGAAGGGGATCAACCATGGAGTCCTGCAAATGTCCAGGAAACCCTGATTATATAATCTATGCTAGTCGTTTCACCGAAGGGCCAATTGCTACTGAAGACCAAAATAATACAGAAGAACCTTCTGAGCAGACAAACGCAGAGCAGATGCTCAAAGGGAGGCAACAGCTTGTCAGAAGTGGAGGTGGTTATGGAGAAGTGAGAGCAGCAGCCACCATGGGACTAGAGACTGCCCAGCTTCACTTTGACAAGCCTGGAAGCTGTAAGAGTTAGCTACAGCAGGGAGTCCGCTATTTTGAAAATTTTAACTGGAGATTTAGCAAGTGGAAAACACTGGGATTTCCACTAGGAAAATGTCTACTCTCTGAGTGAGACCAGTTAAGGAGGAGATAGAGCTCTGCCTACCCTCTGAGCCTGCCTTGGGTGTGGCACCATGGCTCAGCAAAGTGTACTGTGGTTTGATTTCTCTTCAGAACTAATGTTTGAAACTGTTGGTTTTGATTGGTTTTCTATCAGTTCCTTGCCTGTGCTTTTTAGCGGGCATTTCCAAAAGAAACTTTGGGGCTAGTGGAGTGATTCCTGCAGTCCCTGGGAAGAAAGAGGATTTTCCAGAGATAGCACCAGATTCTACTACACTCACTCTGAATCACCCTCTGGACAAGTCTTATTTTCCCCATGGGCTATCAGGAGACATCGGGGACATTTATCTCATTAGTAGTCTACAATGGCCTTTATGAGAGTTTCCCTTGTGTGTTTCCACAAGTCTCTCCTGCTTTTGTAAGTTAACCAGAAGCTGTGGGATAGAGTCACTCCTGCTCTAAGATGACTGACACCATCAGCATTTTCTTCCAGGGAGAAACTTGATCCCAACACTTCTATTTAGTCTAAATCTGTATTAAGTTTTATTTATTTGTTTCCACTGCCATACCTTTTAATCAGCTGTATTCTTACAAAACAGTGTTTTTCCTTTCCAAAAGAAAGAGGGGGTATGACTTTTTCAGAAATATCCAAGTGGCTTAGGAGTTGAAGTCTTATTGAAAATCAGGCTTCTGAAATAGAAAATAATCCTTCTACATTCAAAATGCAGAATGATGTCAGTCACCACATCACTGAACCTATCCCTGGGCAAGTAATATATTCAGGAGCCAATTGGGTCTGATATTTTAATTACAGATCATATCAATTTATTAAAGCTTAATGCTACTTTCCTTGAAGAGGCAGGGGAAATGGCACCACGGCAAAACTGGAATACAGTAATCCCATTCGCTGTGCCTGCCACCTACTTTCACAGCCAACTGCGTAATATATTTTTGGCAATCTAGATACACCATTTCCCTTACATTTGATGCATTTTAATATAACTGGTAAATGACTTCATTTACCTGGATGATTTCCTGGAAATGCAGAAGTGGTGGACACAACAAGCTCCTCAGGTGCAGCAGACGGAACAGGACCATGAATATCAGTGGGAGTGTCTGCGCAGCCTTTGGTATGCTTTGGCTTGCACCCATAACGAGACCATGTGTTTGGAAAAACCTCTCCATGGCTACCTGGGAATCACAGGAAACACAGCAGAAACGGAAATCAAAACATGTCTCTGAGTGCATGTTTGGGACTAGGGTTGAGTGACAGCCCTCCATGTTGTGGTGGCCAGGGAGGTCTCCTCCACTCTTCCTTTGGGAATTCACCTCAAAGAAAGCAGGATGCTGAATTTGACTGTGTTCCCAGAACAGAAATCCTGAAAGAACGACTGAAAGAATAAAGAATCATTTGGATATTTTGAAAGGAAATAACAGGAAGAAGTGTATTTTTTCCTTTCATGAATTCAACCATGAATGCTTTTTGCAATCTCTTTTGGGAAGCAACCCTAGCTTATTAAGTCTTTTACCTTGAGCATATACAGAAGCAGCAGAGTTTTTCAGGTCCTGCTGCCTTGCCCCCAGAAATATGCCTTTTTCTTAATAGCAAGTGGACAGCCGCAGCCATACCGACCTTGACTTTTATTTATGTGCTGCTTACAGTGGTTTGACAACTTTGTTTCAATTATTCCTGGATTCCAAATGGAAATAATAATTTCTTCTTCTGAGGGAAGTAATTCTTATTCTGCTTGTACAGCTACAAATAGGGGAAAAAAAAAAGAAATTAAAAACACATAAGCCTCAGTGTTGCACATAAAAATATGTTACCAAAGAGCTTTGCCATAGCAAAACTATATGAAAAAAGGAATCATAGACAAATATAATCTAAAAAGATGGACACTGAAACATAGTGGTGGCTTAACATCTAAAAGTGATGCATTAGCCCAGGCTCATAAACTAGAGCCAGGTAGGTTGCTTATATTTTGTCAAAGTTAGCAGGGGTCTTTGCCTCCTGGACAGGATGATGAGGATATGCATGTTGCGGGATCTTAGAGAAGCACAGGGCACTGAACCAGGCTGGCTTGGGTTCATCTTCTGCTTATCAATGATGTTCGGCACTTCTACAGCCACAAACACTTAACAAGTAAGAGAATGAAAAGGGTTTTAGTGGCTTGTTTAGACACATCCAACAAACTCCTGCAGATCAGTTAGGTTCAGGGAGTTCACAGAGAACATCCATGTTCTAGGTAAGCAACCAAGCCGAAGCCCACGGTTTTGTGAAGCATGAACATTTTCTGCAACAGCTTTGCCACACCAATTGTCATGTTTTCATTGTGAGTAGGTGTTGAAAGTTAATGAACTGTCTCCAAGTTTCAGGGGGAAACCTAACAATACACAAAACCCCAGAATATTCTGAGTTTGAAGGGACACAACAAAGATCATCAAGTCCAACTCTTAAGTGAATGGCCCATACGTGGAGCATCTCATGACCTTGGTGACATTAGCACCATGGTCTGACCAACTGAGCTGATCTCAGGATCAGATGAAAACAAAAAAAAACAGAAATTTTCCTGTAAATGTATCAGATATTACCAAATGATTGTCACGCTCAGAAAGGCACAGAAGACAGGGAAAACCTGCCGAAGCAATTGCCACTTATTGCATATTATTTGATTTAGTGAATGGTAAATACTTCAATGATTGGTTTCACCTAGAGTTATTGTCAAAGGCTTTCAGTTCTTATTTTACCATCTTAAAATTAAAAAATATATTAAGGATCTAGATTTCTTGTGACATTCCAGATGCAGCTAGCTCAAGGATATCTTTACAGTGCTTTTTCTTTTCAATGCTCTGTGTGTGAAAAAATGAAAAATAAATTTCTGTAAAGTGAAATAAATGTCTTTATTCCCTCAACACTGCATATGTAAAATAGATTTCTATATAAAATACCTGTTCATTAATGTGACATTGTTGCTGTTATTATTCTCTTATTTACATTTGTTGATCACAAAAACACAAATGACAAGCATATTACTTTGTACAATTAACCATGAACTCTAGAGTGCCCAGTGAATATAGTTCAGAAAAGGTTTACTACAAAACTTAATGAGTTAATCCTATCGAGTTAATAATGTATGTGGGCATTAATTTCAGTTGCACTTGCAGAGTAATTGTCCACCTTGAGGAAAAATTAGCTTATCTTCAGAGCCATATTGCTAAACAAAAACCACTATTGCAAAATAGCTTTCCTTGCAAAAATAATTTCAATATCTCTATATTTCAGTATTTATGAAACTACCTTTTGCATCCTGACAACTCTTCTGCAAAAGACTTCTAAGTTTTCACCCCACTTGCCATACAAAAACAAGTCATGGAGTTGTTGAGAGGAATTATGTGTCTGCCTGTCAGCCTATCCTGCTAATAGCTTTTGAAACTTTTACGAAATCACAGAACAGTCTCCAGAGAAGGGACCTCTGGAGGTCATCTGCCCCAAGCCCCCATGCTCAAGCAGGGCCACCCAGAGATGATTTCCCAGGACTACGTACAGATGGCTTTTGAATATCTCTAAGGATGGAGACTCCGTCACTTCTCTGGTCAACCTGTGCCAGTGCTCTGTCACTTTTACAGTGAGAAAGCCATTCCTCATCTTCAGAGGGAACGTCCTGCACTTCAGTTTGTGCCCATTTTAACTCCATCACACAGGTAAGTCTGCAGTAGTGCGGAAGTTACTAGCCAGCAGACAGGACAGCTCAGGTGAGTGAGGGCTGCCACCACGTGAACATGAGACAGCTGCTCATATTAGATGGCCAGGCAGGGTGTGCATAGGTGGCTGCCTACACTCATTCTGGCTCCTGATGTGTAGAAATACCATCACAGGCATCATGAAAAAGCGGGTTGATGCCATGAGGGTGTGGCTTAGAGGCCCTAGGACATTAACCTGTAAGAAAAATAATTTCTTCCAGTCCAATGCCCTTAGAAAAAAAATGCTTTCTGTGCACAGCTAAGTCTGCCCCTTGCAGTAGATGAATACTGCAAAAAAATCTTTGTTCTCAGTGGACTTGGAGGACCCACTCCCATAGGACAAAAGCTACCTTCATCTATCAGTGAATCCAGTATTATCAAAATCTAGAGGTATGTATTTATTAATATAAATTTTGCTAGGACGAGATTGATTTTTTCAGTGGAATGCAAGTTTGTAATACAAACATCTTTATTCTTCACCGGAGTGGAAGATCTCTTGATTCGTTTGTGTCTCCACATCTCACAAGGAAACAACCCCTTTTCCAAGAACTACAGTAAATGTTGCAGGGCCAGGATCCCTCAGGTAATCATGCAGCAGCCAGCCTTCCAGGTCCTGAGAAAGCAAGCCGGCTCTGAGTCTTGGGAATTAGTGTTGCTCTCAGTTTTGATTTGTGCAGGAGCTCACACAGAGGCAATTTTGGCAGTTGAGCTGAAGGGAACTTTATTCCTGTTAAAGTTTTATCTCAGTGCAGCTTTGCTCCCTTGGAACTGGACAATGGGCTATGGTTGTTTATGTGAACCCTGGCCATCCCATTTCCAGGCTTGTATAAACTGAGAAAGTTGCGTGAGCAGAGCTCCAATATCACTGATTACTACTTAGTAGCAATCAGACAGAATGATATATGCAATAGCTAAGCAGAGAAGCAAGGAAGGTCTCAGAGCACAAGTTTGTCTCAAAAGTAAATAAGTATCTGTACTTGTGAGCTGTTTCACTTGCACCTTTCGATGTTACTGAAGTTTGGACAGTAATCTGTATTCTGTTCCATTTATTATTTAGGCTTCACATTGCAGCATTTCGACACTTTCCATATGCGTAGAGAACAGCATGATTACTAGATGTCAGATGCAGTTTTCACTTTCTGTCATCCTCTCCCTGAATATTGGCACTCAGGCAGCACAGGCAGGCTGAGACTACCCCTTTACTTATTTGGCCAAAATAGTGCCTTGCTTTCTTGCTTAGGGTTTAGAGCAGAAGGCAAGTTTGTGAGAGTCTCAAGTTTGTGCCTCTGGCCCAAATGAATAACTACGTACTCAGGAAAGAAATTGAGAGGAAACAACTGGAAATTATTGTTGAATAGTTTCACATTATCTAATGGGTAGCATACTTGTCTGTGCTGTGAAGAAAATTGAGAGATTTTGAACCTGGATGTCTCCAATTCAGAGGAAACTCCTATTGCCACGTTATTGTCTATTTGGGGCTGGTTTTCTGGTCTTTAAAGAAAAAAAAAGGTGAAAATTCTTGAGTGTCACAGTGGAGAGTGGTAATATTTTTTTAAAAATCACAGATTCTCAGATTCATGTCTCATGGAGACATAAAATTACTACCTGGGGCCATTAATTGGACAAACAGAATATCACTCTGTTTTTTAATCTCTTAATCATTCAGTCCAGCTTTCTGTGGAGACAACCTGGTGCTAGTATACACTGATGGATTTTTCAGATGCTTCACTTGGAACGTGTAATGTGAAAAAAAATTAAATCACCCATGATATTACTTTCCATTAAGGCAAGTTTATTGCTACATGCAGTGGAAAAGTCCAGAGGTAAGAAAGATCCAAGAGTTCAACAAAAGCGCTGCTCTTCTGTGGCACAATCAGAATTGAAGCATCTATTAAATAAAAAGTGTATGTTTTTACTTATCCATTGGTCCATTCTGTCTTTGGACAGTGAAGAGTTCAAGACCATGCATCTGGTGATCTCCCTGGAAGCCACTGAGGAACGCAGTGGGTTAGCCCTCTGCTAACAGCATCTCCACACAGATTTAGTGGAGACATCCAGTCTATGATGAATACAGCCTAGGGAAATACAGGCCTAGAACTGTCTACTGACTCATTATTAATACATTGGAGTAGTCTGGGCCTGTGACCTCTTTACTGAATCTTCCCCCCTCCCTCCCACATGTTTTTCCTGTCTGTGTGCATGTCAGGAGGCCTCCTGGACTTTGCACGTTCACAAGCACAGCCATGGCATCTCTCTTCACACTCCTCTTGTCACCTGTGCCACGGAGTCCCTTGCCCACAGAGAAAGCACCCTTTGACAGAACAGAGACTCCAGGCAAAACCAGCTTTTGTCTGCCCAGCATGCAAACACCATCTCCCCAAACAGATCAGATGTGATTTCATCTAGTAGTGCCTACCGTGTGTGGCTCAATAACAAACCAAAAATGCAAGACACAGCAGGGGAATTAAAAAAAAAAAAAAAAAAAAA